>CM053030.1:401280013-401357327 GCA_028564925.1 Lithobates sylvaticus
AGAATGGCACGGGCAGGTGAATCGCCGCCATGTTACGTCGCTCCTTAAGGCGGCCACTAGGGGCGCATGCCCACAGCTCGCCTGCAGAGCCAATGCTAGTGCCCGGCGGTTTCGATGACTACCGGGCTCCCGCGATCGCTCATAACATGGTGAGAACCGGGATCTCTGTGTGTAAACTCAGAGATCCCGATTCTCTGAGGGGAGGAGTGACAGATCGTCTGTTCATACAAAGGTCCAGCAGCCTTTGCGACTGTTGGCTTGTAGTCCTTCTGATCATGCTGTCTTGTGTGTCCTTTAAGAAGAAACAGGAAATTACGTTCTTAAGGCCCGTACACATGATCAGACTTTTTGACAACAAACCTGCAAATTAGCTGTTTTGGACCAACATTCGACCGTGTGTACGCTCCATCGGATCAACTTTTTCAGTTTTCATCAGACTTTTGTTGGCTGTGCGAATGGACCAACTTTCTGCCAACAAAAGTCCGATGGAGCAAAGTCTGACCGTATGTACACAAAACCATCAGACTTTTGTACAAAGTACAAACACGCATGCTCAGAACCAATGCAAAAGATCAGACAACAATACAGAAGTTGACCAAAGGTGGCGCTGGAGTATTTAAACGTCCTCTTTTGAAGTGTCGTCAGTACGTTGAAACGTCACTACGTTCATGTTTGTTACCTAAAAAGTCAGATCGTGTGTATGCAATACAAACTTGGGGCCAACGCCCTTTGTACAAAAATCCACGGGAAAGTTTGTACAAAGTCCGATCGTGTGTATGAATCTTTAGACTTCTGGCAGAATTCAGCTGTCCCAACTTCATCAGACTTTGTGTGAATATGTCATCTCCTAGAGTGTCTGTGTGACCCCTTCAGTATAGAAACGTTGGCTTTATATGTTACATGTGAACATCCTCATAAAAACTTAGAACCTTGTATGGCACATATTCATTTCTGCTAACTTCAGCAATATGCTATACAAAAGTAGATACTCAGAGAGTCATATGGAGCTTGATTAACAAGCCCACATGTAACACTCCATACTTGAAGAAATGTGCTGGTCATGTAATGTCATATTACCAAACATCTACATAATATAGACACATATTACCAACTTTACATTAAGTAACTATTTACTAATACTTATTAATATGACTGAGATTACTCTAAACTTAACAGGATATAATCCACAATATATTATTGCTTTAGCTACGTAGACATGTGTCTATTTTTGTCTTCTCATGACATTCTGTACCCAGATACCATATATGTCATACTCAAATTGGCTACACCAGAAACCAATTACTAACTCAGCTTCAGATGAGGATATTTCACTGAACACTTGATCAAGGTCATTCACGCATACTACTTATTATGATTAATCATAAAACCAAATATGTTTTCCAAGCTTGCCATAAATATAATATAACACCTATAAGTGCCGAATTATGAGTTTGAAATAATATTCTAACAATAATAATAAAAAAAAGCAAAAGAAAAAATACCTATATCAAGGATTGATCCAGGTTGACCAGATTCCCCGATATTGAGACTGACATTTAACAAGAAATCACTTGCCTGAGGTTCTGTTAAAAAAGCATTTTTATACTTCGTTATAAAAACTGTGTAATTTTTCATAGACTTCAACTTTTTCTGCTTAATGGATAAAACGTAACAAATTTGTAACAAAACATAATAACAACAATATTCTCTTGATGCCGACAGTACACATATATGCCGCTTCACTGGACTGGGCTTTTTTCCATAGGGACAGGTGCGTATCTGTCTTTGATCGGGGCCCCCGGAGGAGCCCTGGGTCCTGTACTAACAATCGGGAACCAGGAACTCTGAATTCCAGGTCACCTGATCGCTGTGATAGCCTCTGATTGGCTATAACAGTGATCAGCCACTGTGAAGCCCGCCCATGTGTTTCTCTCTTGCTCTGTGAATGGAGAGAGAAACAAACAACTGTGTTTGTGAAAAAAAAAATAATAATAATAATAAAAAGGAAAACAAAAAAAAAAAAAGAAAAATACCTATATCAAGGTTTGATCTAGGTCAGTGTCAGGGCTAGTGTTTAGGTCAAGGTCAGGGTCAAGGGTCAATGTCAGGGTCAAAGGTCATGGTCAAAGGTCAGGGTCAGTATATATTGGGAAGGATTTTTTTTCTAAAACACACATTTTTGCAACATTTGTTTTACTTTTAGGTGCGAAGGGGTTAATAAAAGCTTTATCATCCCTCTTACTCAGAGAACTCTTCTGCACTCTAATCTTAATCAATACTCAACAAGAGCAGCCAGCACCTGAATGAAAAAAGTATTCAAAAACATAAGGGCCAGTTCACACCATAGAAACGCAGTCCAGGTGTGCTCCAGGTGCTTTTGGCATGCATGTTTTTGATGTGTTCCAGTGCATTTTTGATGCATTTTGGTGGGTTTTTGATGCAGTTCAGTGTATTTTTGATGTGTTTTTGGTGCGTCTTTGATGCAGTCCAGTGCATCCCCCCCCCCCTTTTTTTCCTTAATCTTAAATAAGAACATGGTTTTTCCAGTTTTTGGTGCGTTTAGGTTCCCATGAGTTTTTGGTGCTTTTTCCAGCATTCTAGTACAGTCCAGCGCAGGAAAAATGCAGCATGTTCTACTTTTTTATGGAACTGGAAGCACTGGTGTGAACTATGCCATTGAAAACCATATAACCTACTTTCTATGCGTTTTTGATGCAGAGAAAAATGCACTGGACTTCATGTGGTGTGAACTGGCCCTAGCCAGAAACTAAAACCTTTGAGCCCAGGTTCACACCGACATCGAGAATGAAATCCTGTGAGTTCAGCTGAACTCGCAGGATTTGATTCCCGCATGTCAGTCCCGACTTGGGGGGAGATTTCAGAGACATCTGTGAGGGTTTCTGCACAGATGTCTATTGAAATCGCACCCCGAAGTCGCCAAAAGTAGTACAGAAACTGCTTTTGGAAATCGGTGCGGCGCCGAAGTGCGGACTGGGCCATTGCTGTCAATAGTTCCCGATTTTATATGTCATATCGCATTTGCCAAATCGCTGCAATGTGAAACAGGGCTAAGTTTCAAGTATATGTAAAAATAGATCAATATATACATATACAAATACATACATAATATATATAATATATATATATATATATATATATATATATATATATATATATATATATATATATATATATATATATATTGCGTTGTGCACTTTTCCAAATTAATTTGGTGGAGGGGGGATTATGGTGTGGGGTTGTTTTTCAAGTGTTGGGATTGTCCCCTTAGTTCCAGTGAAGGGAACACTTAAGGCGTCAGCATTCCAGGACATTTTGGACAATTTCATGCTCCCAACTTTGTGGGAACAGTTTGGGGATGGCCCCTTCCTGTTCCAACATGACTGCGCACCAGTGCACAAAGCAAGGTCCATAAAGACATGGATGAGGGAGTTTGGGGTGGAGGAACTTGACTGGCCTGCACAGAGTCCTGACCTCTACACCTTTGAGATGCATTAGAGTGGAGACTGCAAGCCAGGCCTTCTTATCCAACATCAGTTCCTGACCTCACAAATGCTCTTCTGGAAGAATGGTCAAAAATTCCCATAGACACACTCCTAAACCTTGTGGACGGCCTTCCCAGAAGAGTTGAAGCTGTTATAGCTGCAAAGGGTAGGCCAACTCAATATTGAACCCTACAGACTAATGCCCTGTACACACGATCGGACATTCCGACAACAAAATCCATGTTTGGGGTGGAGGAACTTGACTGGCCTGCAGGGTCCTGACCTCAACCTGATAGAACACCTTTGAGATGAATTAGAGTGGAGACTGCAAGCCAGGCCTTCTCATCCAACATCAGTGCCTGACCTCACAAATGTGCTTCTGGAAGAATGGTCAAACATTCCCATAGACACACTCCTAAACCTTGTGGACAACCTTCCTAGAAGAGTTGAAGCTGTTATAGCTGCAAAGGGTGGGCCCCGTGAACCCTACAGACTAAGACTGGGATGCCATTAAAGATGCTTTTTTAAAAAATGTATTATTATTTATTTTATTATTTTTATTTTATTTTTACACTGTCCCTTTATTTTTTTAATCACTTTTATTCCTATCACAAGAAAAGTAAACACCCCTTGTGATAGAAATAAGGGATGACAGGTCCTCTATTTGGAGACATCTGGGGTCTCGCCTCTACCTTTGAAAGAATATGAGAAAGAAAAAAATGTAATAAATCATTGATCTCACGCTTTCAAAAAATAAAAAATATGTTTACATCCACTCTAAACCAGAATTGACGTTATGACGCCGCTCCAGTCCTCCTAGATCATAGAGGTGAGGAGAGACAAGCTGATCTTCCTCACCTCTATGGCCAGCTGTGCAAAGTGCCGGATTGTTTCCCAATGAGAATGGTAAGCCCAAGAAATGCAGTTGAGTGGCAGGAGGGGGGGGCAACCCCTTCCGCTGCTTCTAAAACTGATCTAGCGGCTAATCAGAGTCACCGGCTGAAAAAAAAATGACTGGGGTTATGGCTGACAACTTCAGCCATAGACCAGGTAAACCGCTTCAAAACCGTAACGTGTCTATACGTTTTGCAGTCTTGAAGTGCTTTTTTTTATCCTTTTTTTTTATTTCTCACAACTTACTTCTTTCTCTGTGCACAACAAGCACACAGAGCGAGAAACACAGCGCCGTCTGCAGGCTGGAGTGCTTTGCTTGTTGATGAATAACTATATTTTTTTAAATTTCCTAATATACACTCTAGTACTATCTACGATAGACATTTACATGAAGAAAAAAATAGTTTAGTTTAGATTTGTTAAAGCGGAGCTGCACCCGCACCAAAAATATTAAAAGTCAGCAGCTACAAATACTGCAGCTGCTGACTTTTAATAAATGGACACTTACCTCTTCCAGGTTTCAGCGGTGTCGGCAGAATGTGACGAGCGACGGCTCGTCTCTCAGCTGCCCTGCCGCCATACTCTGTCAGGGAATCAGGAAGTGAAGACGCAACGTCTTCACTGCCCGGTTCCCTACTGCGCATGCGCGAGTCGCGCTGCGAGTATCTATTGGTCCTCGTTGTGTCCTGGGAACTGTGTTTCCCAAGACACAACGGGGCATCTCCGGATAGGGGCGAGAAGTGGTATCTGCACCCCCCTCCCCCCCTGAAAGGTGCCAATTGTGGCACCGGAGGGGGGGGAGGAATCCGATAAGTGGAAGTTCCACTTTAGGGTGGAACTCCGCTTTAATCTAGTTATTTCGTTTCGTTACATTTGGTTGATTCGTTCAATTTGCATTCGGGATTCGTATTTGGAATTTGTTTTATGTATTTTATCAAATTTTCTTTGAATTTACAGATATTTTTTTTTTTATTCAAAATGTTTGAATTGGTAAATTTTGAATTGGTTGAATCTAAATTTTTTGATTTTTTTTCTGTTGGAATGCGGCAGCCGAAATGTTTACATCTAAAAAGTGCATTTTGATTACAATGACAATTTAAATCACCTTTGGCTTAAAGCGGAGTTCCGCCAATTTTTTTTTTCTTAAAAGTCAGCAGCTACAAATACCGCAGCTGCTGACTTTTAAAATATGGACACTTACCTGTCCAATGCGCCCTCGATGTCGACACCGGAGGCCGAACTGTCCCACAGTCCTCGGATGCTGCTGCCGCCATCTTTGTTAAGGGAATCAGGAAGTGGAGCCTTGCGGCTTCACTTTCTGGTTCCCTACTGTGCATGCGTGAGTCGCGATGCGCAATCCGAATGGTCCCTGCTGTCTCTGGAGACCCGTGTGTCTTCCAGCAGACATGGGGGGGAGGGGAGGGGTGTAGACCCATGCAGATTCTGTGGGGGCCTATGCCCGAAAGAGGGGGGGAGGGTTCCAAAAAGCAGAAGTTCAATTTTTGGGTGGAACTCCGCTTTAACTAAAACAGCATTATTTGGAAATGGTACTCTAATAACAGACAGTCTTTGATTCCAGAAATATGTTTACGGTTCAAATTCAAATGGAATTCGATGTAAAATTCTATTTTCCGAAATTCAGATAAATTCTGTTTCGTTATCCTGAGCATTCGGTAACATTTGTTTTATACTGTATTTCGGGTTTTCAGATATATCCAACTCTCTGAATAATGAAAAATTATTTGGAACAAAACCAACTGCACATGCCTAATCTAAGACATTGAACATTTGTATTGCACCTTCTTTGAGCATTAAACTTACCACATGCAAGAGATAGCAACACACATACCGTGTTTCCCCGATAGTAAGACACCCCCGATTGTAAGACGTATCGGGAGTTTCAGAGGGGTCAGCTAATATAAGCCGTACCCCGAAAGTAAGACATATGTCTTACTTTCGGGGAAACACGGGGGATTTGCCTCCAGTGACGTACGGTACAAAGAGTGGGGCTGGGGGTGCGGGCCGCACCCTGGGGGGGGGGGGGGTGCCAGGCCAGTGCCCTCCCCCTCCGACTGAAGAGACAGCGCCGTTTTGATCAGTCTCGGCTGAGCAGAGTGACAGCCGCTGCCCGAGACTGATCAGAACGCGCGATGCAATCACAGAGAAGGGGATTATTGTGCCAGGTCCCGGATCACTGCCGACAGGTGTCACTGGCTCTGTGTCCTCCCGGAAAAAGGTCAGTGCTGGTCATACAGATATAAGTACAATATAAGATATAAGATATAAGATATAAGTACAGATATAAGATACAATATAAGACATACCCCGAAAGTAAGACATAGTGGGGCTTTTAGGGATAAAAAGAAAGTAAGACACTGTCTTACTTTCGGGGAAACACGGTAGCTTTAGGAAATTGAAATAAAAAAATATAAAATATTATACTCACAAACGAGTGATAAAATCAAGACTTTAACAAAGTCCTGCAGTATCCCTACCGTCCCCACCCAACTTGGGTGGGGACAGTAGGGATACTGCAGGCGATTCATGGTGACCTATACCCCTAAAGGGGACTGAATTATTTTTTACTTGTGTATTTATATTGTGTATTTACTTGTAGGTTGCTACATTGGCCCTCCTAATGGAGGGAAGGGCTTAGATCACGTGATCTGTCCCAATAGATTATAGCCTCCTTATAAACCATCTACCTTCAGTTTAAACTTTGAGGAAGAGGGGGTCACCCTCAAAACGTGTCAGTAACCGCAGCCCCGGAAGATTTTACCCCCTTCCTGACCAGAGCACTTTTTACGATTGGGCACTGTGTTGCTTTAACTGACAATTGCACGGTCGTGCAACATTACACCCAAACAAAATTGACGTCCTTTTTTCTTACAAATAGAGCTTTCTTTTGGTGGTATTTGATCACCTCTGCAGTTTTTATTTTCTGCACTATAAACAAAAAAAGAGTGACAATTTTAAAAAACGCACAATATTTTTTATTTTTTGCTATAATAAATATCCCCCAAAAATATATAAAACAAAAAAATGTTTTCCTCAGTTTAGGCCGGTATGTATTCTTCTACATATTTTTTGTAAAATAAAATCGGAATAAGCGTATATTGAGTGGCTTGCGCAAAAGTTATAGCGTCTAGAAAAAGATTTTTTTTTTTGCATGTTTATTATTATTTTTTATTAGTAATGGCGGCGATAGGCGATTTATATAGTGACTGCGACATTATGGCGGACACATCGGACACTTTTGACACTATTTTGGGACCATTGTCATTCATGCAGCAATCAGTGCTATAAAAATGCACTAATTACTGTGTAAATGACACTGGCAGGGAGGGGATTAAACACTAGGGGGCGATGAAGGGGTTAAGTGTGTCCTAGGGAGTTATTCTAACTGTGGGGGGATGGGCTTCCACTCACATGACAGTGATCACTGCTCCCAATCACAGGGAGCAGTGATCTCTGTCATATCACAAGGCAGAATGGAGAACCTTGTTTACGTAGGCATCTCCCCGTTCTGCGGCTCCATGACACGATTGCCGTGACACAGGCGAAAATCAAGTCTGCGGTTCCCACAGGCGCAGTCACGCTGTACATGGAGGTCGCACGCTAGCCCCACTAATTAAAGGGGATGTACAGGTACGCTGCCATTGTGCCGACGTATATTGGTGTGCAGCGGTCGACAAGTGGTTAAACTTGGACTAATCTCATCCCACTCAAGTTTACCAGCCAGCAAAAAATGGAGTGGGGGTCCCCCCCAAAATCCATATCAGACCCTTATCTGAGCAAGCAGCCATGGCAGGCCAGGAAAGGTGGGGACGAGCGAGTGCCCCCCTCCTGAATTATACCAGGCTGCTTGCACTCAACATGGGGGGGTCAGAGGGGTGTGGGGTCACCCGTTTACATCACCGGTTGGCCGCACCCTTGCTTTTAATAACAGCTATCACAGCTAAGAGACAGCAGTCACCGGGACGACTGCCATTGAGGCAGAACTTTTTTTTTCGGGTCATTCGGGCACTTTGATTGAAGATGGATGGACATCGTGGAACACCCAGATCCCCCCCATTCACATAGGGGGTTCTTGTTAAAGGGGGCTTCCAGATTCTGATAAGCCCGCAGACCCCCACAACAAGGGTTGGGAAGATGAGGCTCTTGTCCCCATCAACATGGGGACAAGGTGCTTTGGGGGACCCCAAAGCACCCTCCCCATGTTGATGACATGTGGCCTAGTATGGTTCAGGAGGGAGGGCGCTCTCTTATCCCCCCCATTCTGGCCTGATATGGCTGCTTGTTCAGATAAGGGTCTAGTGTGGATTTTGGGGGGCCTCCATGCCATTTTTTTTTTACATTTTGGCGTGAAGTTCCCCTTAATATCCATACCAGACCTGAAGGGCCTGGTATGGACGGGGGGGACCTCATGCCATTTTTTTTTCAATGTTTTTTATCTAAAGTGACGCAGTGCTGAATCGCAAAAAAATGCTCCGCTCAGGAAGGGGGTAAAATCTTCCAGGGCTGAAGTGGTTAACCACTTGCCAACCGCCGTATGTAAATATACGTCAGCAGAATGGCACGGCTGGGCAAATGGGCGTACAGGCACGTCCCTTTGAATTTGCAGTCGTGTGGTCATGTGCGCATCGTGGGCGGTGAACGCGACCCTGCCGGGAGTTTTGTCAGTAGGATCGCGGATCCCGTGGACTCGATCGCCGCATGGATCGTCTCATGGAGCTGGAGAACAGGGAGATGCTAATGTAATCAAGCATCTCCCCGTTCTGCCTAGTGACACTGTCACTGATCATAGCTCCCTGTGATCGGGAGCTATGATCAGTGAAGTGTCATTCGTAGCCACATCCCCTAACAGTTAGAATCACTCCCTAGGACACACTTAACACCTCTCTAGCCCCCTAGTGGTTAACCCCTTCAATGCCAGTGTAATTTTTACAGTAATCAGTGCAATTTTATAGCACTGATCACTGTAAAAATTACAATGGCTTCAAAAATGTGTCAAAATTGTCCGATGTGTCCGACATAATATCGCAGTCACGATAAAAATTGCAGATCGCTGCCATTACTAGTAAAAAAAAAAAATATTAATAAAAATGCCATAAAACTAACCCCTATTTTGTAGACGCTATAACTTTTGCACAAACCAATCAATAAACGCTTATTGCGATTTTTTTTTTACCAAAAATATGTAGAAGTATACGTATTGGCCTAAGCTGAAAAAAATATATTTTTTTTAGATTTTTTTGGGGGATATTTATTATAGCAAACAGTAAAAAATAATGTGTTTTTTTCAAAATTATCGCTCTTTTTTTTGTTTATTTAAAAAAAAAAAAAAATTGTTTATAGCGAAAAAAAAATTTGTGGGAAATAAATTTTGTTTGGGTACACACGACCGCGCAATTATTAGCTAAAGCAATGCAGTGCCGTATTGCAAAAAATGAGATTATTTTTATTATTTTTATATTTCTTTTACACCAGGGCAAACTGGAAGCAAACGCTGTTGCTGTCAAGATAAATAAAACTGTACAATAGAGAGAGAATAGAGTGAGAGAGAGAACAATAAAACGACAACTATTTTATTTTTTTTTATTTTTTTGAGATTCACAGGTAAAAAAAGCTCCTGACTGAAGCGACTGAATCAAAACGCTACCACAAAAAAAATGTTAGCGATCGCAGGGATCAGGCCTGACTCTGCGAACGCTGCAGTTATGTGTGCTTAGTGTTTTGTAAGTGACAGTGATCGATCGATACTGCACTTGGGTGGGCTGGGCTGGGCGGAGGGGGAAAACGCAGGTGCTAGCAGGTATCTGGGCTGATCCCGCTAACAATGCGTTTTTTTTTGGAACCCTAAACTGCTGGGACGCTAGTATAGATCTGATCAGATCAGATATTGATCTGTTCAGATACTATACCACTAAGGGAGGTGTATGCTTTGCGCGTGGGTGTTTGCAGTATTGGCACTAACCTGGGGCGACGCAGACCTTATTTGACCCTAAAACCTAATTGATATCACCCGCCGGGCGATCAGGGGTTAAACCGTTATTGGGTAATAAATGGCGGGTGCCCTGACAGTATAAAAAACAAGCTAACTAACCAGCGTCACCCGTAACAGTAATACATAAAAAAAAAAACTGGTTACCTAGCGACACTAATGCAGCGATCAGAAAAACGATCGCTTAGTGACACTGGCAAAAGGGGGTGAAAGGGTTAACTAGGGGCAATCAGGGGGTTAAAACCTTTATTAGGTAATATATGGGGGTACCTGACGCTATATAAAAACCTGACGGGGAACCTAAATAACGAAATAACTAACTGGCTAACCAGCGTCACCAGTGACAGTTATACAGTGATCACTGGTGAAAGGGGTTAACTCTAGGGGCAATCAGGGGTTAAAACCTTTATTTAGGTTGTAATTTTTTTTGATTTATGTCGACAGCTCGGCGTTCCGGTCACATAGACCAGCGCACCGAGCGTGACATCACTTCCTCTGCCTGTGTTTTGATTGACACAGACAGAGGAATCATCTGATTCGCCAGGAGCGATCGCGAGGGGGTGGCCAGAAACCACTGGCCATCCCCTCATCCCGGATCGCTCCTGAAGCGATCCCGACCGTCCCCGCCGGCCGGGGGGGGTCCGATCGGACCCCCCAAAGGACGTAAATTTTGTCGGGAAGTGGTTAAATACCACTAAAAGTAAGCTCTATTTGTGGGAAAAAAAGGACGTAAATTTTGTTTGGGTACAACGTCTCACGACCGCGCAATTATTAGCTAAAGCAATGCAGTGCCGTATTGCAAAAAATGCTCTGGTCAGGTAGGGGGTGAAGTGGTTAAAGAGATTATTTTATATTTCTTTTACACCAGGGCAAACTAAACTGTACTTTTTTTGATTTAATTGATTTGATTTTCATTTGATAGTTTGTTTGTTTTTTTCTTGCTTATTTGATGTAATTTTTCATGTGGCTCTTATTGACACCCTGCTATAAATGCCTTACTAAAGCAATCTTAAAAGGGATGTAAACCCTCGAGATACATTTTATGCATTAAGGTGAAAAATGTTTCATAGTGCAGCAGCCCCACAGAGCCCCCCTTTTACTTACCCAATTGTTCCAGCTACGGGGACGAGCACAGCAGCTCCAGCCACTGTCTCGGATCCTCATTGGCTGGATGGATAGCAGCAGGAGCCATTGGCTCCTGCTGCTGTCAATCAAATACAGTGACACAGGGCCGAGTCCTGCTGTCTGTATCAATAGACACAGCAGCAGGACTCGGGAGAGCACTCATGCAGGTTCCCCCAGGGAATGCGGGCCTCTGTGGGGGAACTTGAGAAGAGTAGGAGCCAGGAGAGCTGCTGGCGGACCCCAGAAGAGGAGGATCGGGCCCCTCAGTGCAAAATCCTTGCACAGAGGAGGTACTGTAAGTATGAAATGTTTGTTATTTAAAATAAATACGTTTATCGGCCGAATACGAATATGTATCGGCCTAAACTGAGGAAAAAAAAATGTTTTTTTTATATATTTTTTGGGGATATTTATTATAGCAAAAAGTAAAAAATATAGAATTTTTTTCAAAAATGTCGCTCTATTTTTGTTTATAGCGCAAAAAATAAAAACCGCAGGGGCAAGCAAACACCACCAAAAGAAAGCTCTATTTGTGGGAAAAAAAAGGACGCCAATTTTGTTTGGGAGCCACGTCGCACGACCGCGCAATTGTCAGTTAAAGCGACGCAGTGCCGAATCGCAAAAAGGGCCTGGTCCTCTGGCTGCAAATTGGTCCGGGGCTTAAGTGGTTAATAATGCTTAAAGTGAAACAATAAAAGAGTAATATTCCTTTAAATTTCGTACTTGGGGGGTGTGTATAGTATGCCTGTAAAGGGGCGCATGTTTCCCGTGCTTAGAACAGTCCCTGTACAAAGTGTAATTTCTGCAAGAAAAAAGTTAAAAGCACTCACAGTTCTAAGCACGGGAGGCATGTGCCCCTTTACAGGCATACTATACACACCCCCAGGTACGAAATTTAAAGGAATATTACACTTTTATTGTTTCACTTTAAGCATTATTAAAATCACTGAAGTTTTTAAAACTTTTTTTTGCATTGATACACCCAGGTCCCCAAACACTTTTTTTTTATGACAATAACTTGCATATAAGCCTTTAAATTTAGCACTTTAGATTTCTCCCATAGACTTTTACAGGATGTTCGGTGGCTTTTCGAATTTGCCGCGAACACCCCAAATTGTTCGCTGTTCGGTGAACAGGCGAACATGCAATGTTCGATTCGAAAATGAGTTCAACTCAAACTCGAAGCTCATCCCTACCACTGACCATGTAGATAAGTACATAATCTGGTCTCCCTGGTCGATGAAGAGGGCTTGCCCGAAGTGTTGGGTGTTAGCACCAACTGTTCACCAGAGCTCCTGATGGTAGACATGGGTTTTGCGGCATGTTAGTACCAGGTCGCAGTCTTTAGAATCGCTCCTCTAAGCCGGGATCCAATAGCAGATGGAGCAGATAGGAATCAAACAGAAGTGTAGTCAGTAAATGATTGAAAGGTCAGTAAAAAGTGGTTGCAGGTTGGGATCAACCAGAACTGTAGTCAAGGAACAAGCCAAAGGTCGGTACCGAGCAATAGTGGGGATAAGGGTAGCTGAAGGTACGCAAAATTATCTCAGGTTGCTCAGCAAGAAGAGTCACCTGAGAGAGGTTGTGGGTTCAGATCCCAGTTCTGCCATTTCTGAAGTCTGTATAATTTCACCTATTGGCCTCCACAACAAAGCCAAAATATTACATTTGTATTTAAATTAGCATCATAGGATTGGCAAATGTCAGATGTAAACTACAGTCCCATCCCACATATGGCTTTGTGGTGCACTCATTGTAAGTAAGGAGCCGAAGCTGCCCCTGTGACTTAGATGGGGTAAGTGCAGCGGTGGGAATAGAGGAAGTGCAGGACACTTTTTCCCACACATCCATTCTTAATTACTCGTGATATGTTAATAATGAAGTCAGTATGATGCAGAAAAATAAAATAGAGAGGGATTTACATGGGCTAGCTATAAAAGTAAAAAGTAAATACCATGCTAAAGTATTTGGCTTCTGCAAGAATAAAGATCATAACATTCAACGTTACCCATTGGCAGGAGACCCGGGACTTTATAAGGTATTTGAAACATTTATCATTGTTAACTATCTTTATAATGACAATGAGCAATTTAAAGTGTACATGGCATCCTCTCAATAGAGGAAGATAGTATTTTTATAGGAATATTTTCAACATATGTTGGGAAGGTCAGTAAGCCTTTTGTATGTCCTTAAATTTACACTTTTTATTGAAGATTGCTGGTGGAGTCAACCTTGAAGTAATTCAACACTGCTAAGATTTCCTACTTCAGGCTGAACTAAACTGTATCTGAGCACAATAAACCGAATATTCATTCATTTTTAATATATAAAGTGAACTCCCCCAACCATCCACGTCTCCGTGCTTTATTTTTAATGAGAAACCACTTTGAAAAAGACCCCTCTAGCATTTTTAGACGTAGCCATCTTGAATAAGGGCAGATGATTCTTGTTTGCATTCACTTCCTGGAATCCATCTGCCTTTAGCTCAGGCATGCAGACAGTAGGGTGTGCTTAGCTGAAAATGCCCCCCCCCCCTTTCAGATGAAAGAAAAAAAATGCACATGAAAACTCTTGGGATGTTTGACATCATTTTGGCCTAGGCCAAAAACCAGGAAGAAACAGAAAGGGCATTTCTCCAACTGCCCCCAACCCCCCTCCAAATGAAATACCCCAAACATCAAAATCATTTTTAGGTTTTATCTAGGATAATACACTTGAAAAAGGCTGGTCTAGGGGGAAATGGAAAGGCTGCATTTTGTCTCTGTTCACTGCAGCAACCAATGCAGAATTCTCCTCTGGGGTAAATACGAGCCCCCTTGATCTTCTCTGTCTCTTGGTTAACTGGCGCTGCTGCACGTCAGTGTCAGCAATCTCTTCTGGTGTAGGGGGACACACGCATCCTTTGTTGGCCATACTCCCACGCTCCACTCCACCTCCATGGGCACGCTTTCTTCCATGCCTTGGCTCCCCTCCATGCCTCCGTTCACCTCCACTCCTACCCTCCATGCCTCTCCTCCCCTTCACGCCTCCTCTTCCCTCCACGTCCCTCCTCCCCTACACTCCTCCCCTCCACACCTCTCCTCCCCTACACTCCTCCTCTCCCCTGAGTCCCCTCCTTCACTCCTCCGATCCCCTCCACTGCTCTGCTTCCCTCCACTCTCACTCACACCAACAACTCTCATACCAACACCAACATTCTCACTCACAAGACTCACACATCCATTCGCACCAAACCACACAAAAACAACCACAAATCCAACAATACCACTCTCTGCTCTGCTCTCTGCTTGTATCCCACCACACCACTGTACTCCCTCTCAAAATGGCGTACAGGGGCAGAGGCTATAGCCGCGTGTAAAAAACTAAAGTCAAATACGAGATTTCAAATCGTTATAAATAACGGCAATGTATTTAGAAAAGTATGAATCCATTCGAAGCACGTTAGGCAGCGCCATTTTGAGAGAGACATGTAAAAATCTGAATCAACAAACAAAAGAAAAAGTTACGAATGTACGAATCTATTCAAAGCACGTTAGGCAGCGCCATTGTAAGAGAGACACAGAAAATTACGAATCAACGGGAAAAAAAAGCTTATAAAAGTAGGAGTTGTGTCCAGAATCAATGAAAAACAATGTACTCTGCCGAAAAAGTACAAATTGTAAATCAACTAAATATAAGGCTTACAGAAATACAAATCATTCCGATTCAACGAAAAATGTCACTTGCGAAAATACGAATTGGACGGAACACAAAAAATCCAGTTTTGCTAAATTACGAATGATTCTGAATTAACGGCACCGAAAAGAAACAGGACTAAACTAAACAAATTTTTCCATTGTGCACAAGTCTACATTTTGTGTTATAATATTACTTTGTATCTCTTTTTCATAGTCTACATTTTGTGTTATTTCATTACTTTGTATCTCTTTATCATAGTATACATTTTGGTTTATATTATTACTTTGTATCTCTTTATCATAGTATACATTTTGGTTTATATTATTACTTTGTATCTCTTTTCCATAGTCTACATTTTTTTGTTATTTTATTACTTTTGTATCTCTTTTCCATAGTATACATTTTTGTTATATTATTACTTTGTATCTCTTTTTCATAGTCTACATTTTGTGTTATTTCATTACTTTGTATCTCTTTATCATAGTATACATTTTGGTTTATATTATTACTTTGTATCTCTTTTCCATAGTCTACATTTTTTTGTTATTTTATTACTTTTGTATCTCTTTTCCATAGTATACATTTTTGTTATATTATTACTTTGTATATCTTTTCCATAGTCTACATGTTGTGTTATATTATTACTTTGTATCTCTTTTTTATAGTCTACATTTTGTGTTGGTTGAGAAACCCTCTGCATTGGACTAGATTGCCCCCAAATCGCCGGGGAAGCATACCGGAACCAGACATACCTCTTTTGGAGGTAATACTCGAGGCGGGTGCCTGCACAGACACTGGAGCAGCAGCAGGGTTGGCCTGCAACATAGGTTGTACTGGGGCAACCACAGTGGGAAATTCCAGGTAAGCCGTGCGACCTAGGAGCTTTTGTAACGTTGTGGGAAACTGATCCATGCGGTGATCCAGTTCATCCAATCTGGAAAAAATATTATCAACAAGCGTATTCACTGCATCTTTTGAATTCATATCCTTCGCCTACTGTCAGAAACCATGAAATCAGGCCGCGACAGAAGTACAGTTAAATCACACTTGTTTAATAATAAAAGTAAAAAGAACAAACGTAGTCAAAACATAGCCAAAGTTCAATAACCAGAATGGATAGTCAGCCAAGCCAGAAGTCAGGGATCAATGTAGTGGAACAGCAAGCAGGATCTGGAGCCAGAAAGGATGTCAGCAAAGCAAGTCTTGAAAAGGATCGCAGGAGATGTTTCTGTGATTTTGACCAAGGTGAAGGCAGAGATCCCCTGGACTGGATGGCTTAAGTAGGCAGGACTGATGAGCAGGATATCGTCAACAGCTGAGTAACTGTGGAAATATAGGAGCAATTTGCCGACATCTGAACGGCCAGCTCAGAGAAGGAAGGGCTGAGCCCAGCCCTGACACCATCTCAGTCTCCTGACCTCAATATCATTGAGCCACTCTGGGAAGATCTCAAACCTGCAGTTCATGCAAGACAGCCCAATAATTTACAGGAACTGGAGACATTTTGCCAAGTGGAATGGGCAGCTTTACAATCTGATAAGATAAAGAGCCTCATCCACAGATACCACAAAAGACTTCAAGCTGTCATTGATGTTAAAGGGGGTAATACACCGTATTAAGAACTGGGGTATGTAAACTTTTGATCAGGGTCATTTGGGTAGATTATTTTGTCATTATCATTTAACCACTAGGCGTCCACGCTATAGCCGAAAGACAGCTGCAGCGCAGACGTCCTCCTGTTAACTTCCACTATGCGCGCTCCCGCGAGCATGCATCCGGGAAATTCTGTGCTGGCCGTGTCCCTTGTGTCCCCCAGTGCCACCTGTTGTCAGTGCCATCTGTCCCCAGTGCCACCTGTCAGTGCCACGTATAAGTGCCATCTGTCATAAGTGCCATGTATAAGTGCCATCTGTCATCAGTGCCACATCATTGCCACGTGTCATCAGTGTCACGTGCCATCTGTTATCAGTGTCACGTGTCATCAGTGCCACATATCAGTACCATCTGTCATCAGTGTCACGTGTCATCAGTGCCACGTATTAGTGCATCTGTCATCAGTGCCATGTGTAATCAGTGCCACGTATAAGTGCCACGTGTCATCAGTGCCACGTGTCGTCAGTGCCACGTATCAGTGCCATCTGTCATCAGTGCCACTTCAGTGTCACGTGTCATGGTCCTGGTGCTCCAGGGCCTTCAAAAGTGTAATAGGTAGTCAACAAGTTAGATGTGTAATTTATGCTCCTAGAACACGTGATGGTGCTCCTGCATATTGGGCCTCTCTAAGTGGCCAGGCTGTGGAAAAGTCCCACACATGTGGTATTGTAATACTCAAAAGGAGTAGCAGAATGTATTTTGGGGTGTTATTTGTGGTATGCACATGCCATGTGAGAGAAATAACCTATTACAATGCCAATTTTGTGGGAAAAAAAAAATCTTCATTTGCAAAGAATTGTGGGAAAAAATTACAACATAAAAAACCTCACCATGCATCTTACTAAATACCTCGGAATGTCTATTTTCAAAAAAGGGGTCATTTGGGGGGTTGTACTTTTCTGGCTTGTTCTGGTAGCAAGAAATGAGATAGGCCTTCAGTACATCAGGTGTGATCGATTTTTTATGATTTTCACCATAGCTTGTAGACTCTCTAACTTTTACAAAGACCAAATAATATCCACTAATTTGGGTAATTTTTACCAAAGATATGTAGCAGTATAAATTGTGGCCAAAATTTAGGAAGAAAAATTAATAATTTGCAAAATTTTATCACAGAAAAAAAATTGTTGTTTTAAAAATTTTCAGTCTTTTTTCATTTATAGCGCAAAAAATAAAAAACCCAGAGGTGATCAAATACCACCAAAAGAAAGCTCTATTTGTATGAAAAAAAGGACGAATTTGAGTACAGTGTTGCATGACTGAGTAATTGTCATTCAAAGTGTGAGAGCACTGAAAGCTGAAAATTGGTCTGGTCACGAGGGGGGTTTAAGTGGAATTTACTAAAACATTTAATGTGAAAATGGCTTAATGTACCTTAACGTGTAATAAAGTGCCTAAACCTCAATCAATTGCCCTGAAATTTTGCACAGCCCAAACCTATCCAAGAAGTTTCATGCGATTCGGAGTTCCACAAGGCAAATTAAGGACATTAAGCTTGTTTTTTGGGGAGCTTAATGTGGCTTAACGTACAAAAAAGACCTTAAATGTTAACCAATTTTCTCCAAACTTCACACAATAGAAGACTCTATCCATGCCAACATATTTTGAAAATTGCAGCTCATTTAGTAAATCACACCAAAAGTTATTCACATTAAGCTATATTTTACAATGCTAAAACGTTTAATGTAAAGAGCTTAACGTACCATAATGTGCCTTAACCGCAATCAATTGTCTTAAAACTTTGCACAGCCTAAGTTCTCAACTTATCAACCCCATCCAAGAAGTTTCATGCGATTCGGTGTCCCACAAGGAAAACTAGGGACATTAAGCTTGATTTTTTGGGAGTTTAATGTGGCTTAACGTACAAAAAAGACCATAAATGTTAACTAATTTCCACCAAACTTTACACAATAGAAGACTCTATCCATGCCAACATATTCTGAAAATTTCAGCTCATTTGGTTAATCACACCAAAAGTTATTCACGTTAACCTATATTTTACAATACTAAAACATTTAATGTGAAAATGGCTTAATGTAGCTTAACGTGTAATAAAGTGCCTAAACCTCAATCAATTGCCCTGAAACATTGCACAGCCTATGATCTCAACTTCCCAAACCCATTTGAGAAGTTTAATGCGATTCGGTGTTCCACAAGGCAAACTAGGGACATTAAGCTTGTTTTTTGGGGAGCTTAACGTACAAAAAAGACCTTAAATGTTAACCAATTTCCCCCAAACTTCCCACAATAGAAGACTCTATACATGCCAACATATTCTGAAATATAGCTGATTTGGTTAATCACAACAAAAGTTATTCACATTAAGCTATGTTTAGGTGCCCAGTTGTCAAGTGGTTAAAAAGAGTAAACACATTTGATTAATAATAAATGGCTTCAGCCAAACACTAACCATGAGTGAAAGAAAAGTGTTTGTGTTATCATTCATATTCTCTGAAAAATGGCCAAGAAATCATAAATTCTGCCAGGGTATGTAAACTTACGAGCACAACTGTATATTATATTACCAAAAGTATTGGCACGTCTGCCTTTACATGCACATAAATTTTAATGGCATCCCAGTCTTAGTCCGTAGGGTTCAATATTAATTTCGCCCACCCTTTGCAGCTAAAACAGCTTCAACTCTTCTGGGAAGGCTGTCCACAAGGTTTAGGTGTGTGTCTATGGGAATGTTTGACCATTCTTCCAGAAGCGCATTTGTGAGGTCAGGCACTGATGTTGGACAAGAAGGCCTGGCTTGCAGTCTCCGCTCAAATTCGTCCGAAAGGTGTTCTATTGGGTTGAGGTCAGTCAAGTTCCTCCACCCCAAACTCGCTCATCCATGTCTTTATGGACCTTGCTTTGTGTCACATAAGGCCAGTCACTGCACTGGGTATATGGAAGGATTTACAACCACTTTCACTGAAGTCATTTAAGTGCAGCGGTGACATCTTTGTGTATTGATGTGGTTATGCATACTTACATGTAGGTTAATGGACAGTGTCATGGTTCCGAATATAGAGCCATCTAGTGGCTTAATACGGGTAATGGACTTGTATATATTTACTTATGAACAACCTAAAGACTTGGACAGGAAGTACTGCTATTTTGATTTGGAAGGTTGACCTTTCTTTACCCAGGAGCCTATGTGACCTACCCCAAAGCACACTCCCAATGTTGAGGGCATGTGGCCTGGTACCGTTCAGGAGGGGGGTGCTCTCTCGTCCCCCCCTCTTTTACTGCAGCCTGCCAGGTTGCGTGCTCGGATAAGGGTCTGGTATGGATTTTTGAGGGGACCCCACACCATTTTTTTTTTTCAAATTTTGGTGCGGGATTCCCCTTAAAATTTTAAGGGTGACCCCCACGCCATTTTTTTTAATTTTGGCATGAGGTTCCCTTTAATATCCATCCCAGACCTGAAGGGCCTGGTATGGAATTCAGGGGACCCACCAGCAATTATTTTTTTAATTTTGGTTCGGGGTTCCCCTGTGGGGAAATCCCCATGCCGGTTTTATCAATGAACTTTTATGTGTATTGCGGACCGACAATTAATTTTAGCCGCGAGTAGATTTAAATTACTTTTTTTCCTTTAGAAATGTTATTTGGTTGTCAGACTGTTCTAAACACGGCAAACATGCACCCCTTTACAGGCATACTATAGACACCCCCATGTACGAAATTTAAAGGAATATTACACTTTTATTGTTTCACTTTAAGCATTATTAAAATCACTGCTCCAGAAAAAACATCAGTTTTTAAAACTTTTTTTTGCATTGATACATGCCCCCTGGGGCAGGACCCAGGTCCCCAAACACTTTTTATGACAATACCATGCATATAAGCCTTTAAAATGAACACTTTTGATTATACATGTTAGTGTCCCATAGACTTTAACGATGTTCGCGTGTTCGAACGGGGATGGGGGGGTTGTTCGGCTCATCCCTAGCCCTAAGCCTTGTTCAATATAGTTTCATATACTATTTCAAATCTACAAATCAGCAAAATGCAGCTATAACCATATATAGTTTGAACTAAAGATGAAGTGATCGTATTCTAAATATTCACATTGCTAATAGCTGACACGTCTTTTAAACTTCTTTGATTGACAAAAACACATAGCAGTATTCTACCTGTTCTTCTTACCTCCCAATTGGCCACAGCGGAGGGCCAATCAGAAAGAACTAGTGGGGCATCATGGGATATGTAGTCCCAGAGATAGGAGGCCCAATTGATCTCAGCATGGAGACGGCTACAGTCCCCAGCATGCACTCTGCTTGGGGGGAAAAGAGAAAACCTGTAAACAAGCAGGTACTACAGGAGACATGGAAAAAGAAAAAAACTGTGCTGGGGGAACTAATAGCCCCAGCACCACCAGATAGAGCCACGCTGTACCCACACCACCAGAGAGAGAGGGAGAGATCACCACGCTGTAACCGCACCACCGGAGAGACATGAGTGCCACACTGTACCCGCACCACCAGAGAGCCATGCTGTACCCGCACCACCAGAGAGCCAAACTGTACCCGCACCACCAGAGAGCCATAAGTGCCACGCTGTACCCGCATCACCAGAGCGCCACGCTGTACCCGCACCACCAGAGAGCCATGAGCGCCACTTTGTACCTGCACCACCAGAGATGAGCGCCACGCTGTATCCGCACCACCAGAGAGAGCCATGAGCGCCACGCTGTACCCGCACCACCAGAGAGAGCCATGAGCACCACGCTGTACCTGCACCACCAGAGAGCCACGCTGTACCTGCACCACCAGAGAGAGCCATGAGCGCCACACTGTACCCGCACCACCAGAGAGAGCCATGAGCGCCACGCTGTACCCGCACCACCAGAGAGCCAAGCTGTACCCACACCACCAGAGAGCCATGCTGTACCCGCACCACCAGAGATAGTCAGGCTGTACCCACACCACCAAAGAGAGCAAGCCACGCTGTACTACACCACCAAAGAGAGAGAGCCACGCTGCACCGCGCCACCAGAGAGAGCCACGCTGTTCCTGCAACCACCAGAAAGAGCGAGCCACACTGTACCGCACCACCAGAGAGAGCCACACTGCACCCGCACCACCAGAGATCCATGCTGTACCACACCACCAGAAAGAGAGCGCCATGCTGTCCAGGACCACCAGAGAGAGCAGGTTAGTGTGGGCACAATAGGAGGCAGACAGTACTATTATTGTATGGCCACAATAGGACTGGGACACTGTAATATAAAGGGGACTGCACTGTAAAGGGGCACTGTAATCATTACAGTGCCCCTTTACAGTGCAGTCCCCTTTATATTATAGTGTCCCTGCACTGTGTGAAGGACCGACACCAGCCACCCCCGCAAATGTCTACCAACATCTCTTCCCCCGGTCCCTGGAAAAGTTGGCTGCTTATACTAAAATGCCCGGGCCTATTTTTTGTCCCAGTCCGGGCCTGACTTAAATAACAGAAATTCAGTTATGTACCAAAACTTACAAATGCATATTAAACTATAATTGAATATATATATATATATATATATATATATATATATATATATATATAATATATTTAATTTCACACAAATTCTAACTAGCTAACTAATTAAGTAACTATGTCAAATAACTAACTATATTATGGATAATCTATAATTTACTTTTTAAAAGATCTCTTCAAACATTTTTGCTCAATTCCATGACACATTACTCTATGTGTATTCTAATTTGTGAAACCACTGACCTACTGACCCTAAGTCATAAACTCTGGACATGGAGAACAACTGGTACACCTAACTATTTCAAGATCTGCCTAATGCTGAACTAAGTGAGCTTTTTCAAAGTCAAAGCTTAAAAGGGAACACAAACGGCATAAATACAGATCTTGGTTATAAAGCCAAATTAATATAATTATTCTACAACATCCCTAAGTGAAAATGTCTAAATTGGGTCCAATTAGCCATTTTCCCTCCCCAGTGTCATGTGACTCATTGGTGTTACAAGGTCTCAGGTGGGAATGGGGAGCAGGTATGTCAAATTTGGGGTTATGGCTTTCATTCTCTCATACTGGTCACTGGAATAGCACCTCATAGCAAAGAACTCTCTGAGGATCTGAAAAAAAAGAATTGTTGCTCTACATAAAGATGACCTAGGCTATAAGAAGATTGCCAAGGCCCTGAAACTGAGCTGCAGCATGGTGGCCAAGACCATACAGTGGTTTAACAGGACAGGTTCCACTCAGAATAGGCCTCGCCATGGTCAACCAAAGAAGTTGAGTGCATGTGCTCAACGTCATATCCAGAGATTGTCTTCGGGAAATAGACGTATGAGTGCTGCCAGCATTGCTGCAGACTAGGGATGGGCCCGGTGCTCGATTCGAACCCACGTTCGAATCGAGCACCGGGCGTTCGCTCGCTCGGCGAGCCCAGAACTATTTGGGCCATTCGCATCACATTCGTGTGATGCGAGCGGCCCTGCAATGCATTGCGGCCGGCGCAGTGCATTGCTGGCTGATGATTGGCCAAGCATGCACTGTGACCCCGCATGCTTGGCCAATCACAGCGCCGGAAACTCGGAGAGCAATAATTGGCTACAGGCAGGATGCCTGTAGCCAATTAAAGCTCAGGGGCTTTAGTACACGCCCCACCATTTAAAAGGCCGCCACGCCGTTGGCCCCGGTCACATGTGTTCCGGCTTTAGGAGAGAGCAGTCTGCTGATTCTGTCTTTGCTTGATTGCTATTTCTTTGCTAAACCATTGGCTATTTCTTTGCTAAACCATTGCTACCTGAGTCATTCATCATTAGTGATCGTTCATTGCTGCTGATTGCACAGTTAGTGTGTTATTAGCTGCTGCTGGGGATTAGTCTGGTGCGTGCTTACTGTTAGTACAGTATTGCAGTAGTACCAACCGCGGTGCTGTTAGCACAGCATTGCACCCCAACAGCACCCATAGGACTTCTAGTGTGTTAGTGGCAGTACACAGAGCTCCTATATTTTCTTCTCAGCAGCACCCATAGGACTTCTAGTGTGTTAGTGGCATCACACAGAGCTCCTATATTTTCTTCTCAGCAGCACCCATAGGACTTCTAGTGTGTTAGTGGCAGCACACAGAGCTCCTATATTTTCTTCTCAGCAGCACCCATAGGACTTCTAGTGTGTTAGTGGCAGCAAACAGAGCTCCTATATTTTCTTCTCAGCAGCACCCATATGACTTCTAGTGTGTTAGTGGCAGCACACAGAGCTCCTATATTTTCTTGACAGCAGCACACATATTTTACCTATTGTGTCAGCAGCACCCATAGGACTTCTAGTGTGTTAGTGGCAGCACACAGAGCTCCTATATTTTCTTGACAGCAGCACACATATACTACCTATTGTGTCAGCAGCACCCATAGGACTTCTAGTGTGTTAGTGGCAGCACACAGAGCTCCTATATTTTCTTCTCAGCAGCACCCATAGGACTTCTAGTGTGTTAGTGGCAGCACACAGAGCTCCTATATTTTCTTCTCAGCAGCACCCATAGGACTTCTAGTGTGTTAGTGGCAGCACACAGAGCTCCTATATTTTCTTCTCAGCAGCACCCATAGGACTTCTAGTGTGTTAGTGGCAGCACACAGAGCTCCTATATTTTCTTCTCAGCAGCACCCATAGGACTTCTAGTGTGTTAGTGGCAGCACACAGAGCTCCTATATTTTCTTGACAGCAGCACACATATTTTACCTATTGTGTCAGCAGCACCCATAGGACTTCTAGTGTGTTAGTGGCAGCACACAGAGCTCCTATATTTTCTTGACAGCAGCACACATATACTATTTATTGTGTCAGCAGCACCCATAGGACTTCTAGTGTGTTAGTGGCAGCACACAGAGCTCCTATATTTTCTTCTCAGCAGCACCCATAGGACTTCTAGTGTGTTAGTGGCAGCACACAGAGCTCCTATATTTTCTTGACAGCAGCACACATATTTTACCTATTGTGTCAGCAGCACCCATAGGACTTCTAGTGTGTTAGTGGCAGCACACAGAGCTCCTATATTTTCTTGACAGCAGCACACATATACTACCTATTGTGTCAGCAGCACCCATAGGACTTCTAGTGTGTTAGTGGCAGCACACAGAGCTCCTATATTTTCTTCTCAGCAGCACACATATACTACATATTGTGTCAGCAGCACCCATAGGACTTCTAGTGTGTTAGTGGCATCACACAGAGCTCCTATATTTTCTTCTCAGCAGCACCCATAGGACTTCTAGTGTGTTAGTGGCAGCACACAGAGCTCCTATATTTTCTTCTCAGCAGCACCCATAGGACTTCTAGTGTGTTAGTGGCAGGCAGCACACAGAGCTCCTATATTTTCTTGACAGCAGCACACATATTTTACCTATTGTGTCAGCAGCACCCATAGGACTTCTAGTGTGTTAGTGGCATCACACAGAGCTCCTATATTTTCTTCTCAGCAGCACCCATAGGACTTCTAGTGTGTTAGTGGCATCACACAGGGCTCCTATATTTTCTTCTCAGCAGCACCCATAGGACTTCTAGTGTGTTAGTGGCAGCACACAGAGCTCCCATATTTTCTTCTCAGCAGCACCCATAGGACTTCTAGTGTGTTAGTGGCAGCACACAGAGCTCCTATATTTTCTTCTCAGCAGCACCCATAGGACTTCTAGTGTGTTAGTGGCAGCACACAGAGCTCCTATATTTTCTTGACAGCAGCACACATATTTTACCTATTGTGTCAGCAGCACCCATAGGACTTCTAGTGTGTTAGTGGCAGCACACAGAGCTCCTATATTTTCTTGACAGCAGCACACATATACTACCTATTGTGTCAGCAGCACCCATAGGACTTCTAGTGTGTTAGTGGCAGCACACAGAGCTCCTATATTTTCTTCTCAGCAGCACACATATACTACCTATTGTGTCAGCAGCACCCATAGGACTTCTAGTGTGTTAGTGGCATCACACAGAGCTCCTATATTTTCTTCTCAGCAGCACCCATAGGACTTCTAGTGTGTTAGTGGCAGCACACAGAGCTCCTATATTTTCTTCTCAGCAGCACCCATAGGACTTCTAGTGTGTTAGTGGCAGGCAGCACACAGAGCTCCTATATTTTCTTGACAGCAGCACACATATTTTACCTATTGTGTCAGCAGCACCCATAGGACTTCTAGTGTGTTAGTGGCATCACACAGAGCTCCTATATTTTCTTCTCAGCAGCACCCATAGGACTTCTAGTGTGTTAGTGGCATCACACAGGGCTCCTATATTTTCTTCTCAGCAGCACCCATAGGACTTCTAGTGTGTTAGTGGCAGCACACAGAGCTCCTATATTTTCTTCTCAGCAGCACCCATAGGACTTCTAGTGTGTTAGTGGCAGCACACAGAGCTCCTATATTTTCTTCTCAGCAGCACCCATAGGACTTCTAGTGTGTTAGTGGCAGCACACAGAGCTCCTATATTTTCTTGACAGCAGCACACATATTTTACCTATTGTGTCAGCAGCACCCATAGGACTTCTAGTGTGTTAGTGGCAGCACACAGAGCTCCTATATTTTCTTGACAGCAGCACACATATACTACCTATTGTGTCAGCAGCACCCATAGGACTTCTAGTGTGTTAGTGGCAGCACACAGAGCTCCTATATTTTCTTCTCAGCAGCACCCATAGGACTTCTAGTGTGTTAGTGGCAGCACACAGAGCTCCTATATTTTCTTCTCAGCAGCACCCATAGGACTTCTAGTGTGTTAGTGGCAGCACACAGAGCTCCTATATTTTCTTCTCAGCAGCACCCATAGGACTTCTAGTGTGTTAGTGGCAGCACACAGAGCTCCTATATTTTCTTGACAGCAGCACACATATTTTACCTATTGTGTCAGCAGCACCCATAGGACTTCTAGTGTGTTAGTGGCAGCACACAGAGCTCCTATATTTTCTTGACAGCAGCACACATATACTACCTATTGTGTCAGCAGCACCCATAGGACTTCTAGTGTGTTAGTGGCAGCACACAGAGCTCCTATATTTTCTTCTCAGCAGCACCCATAGGACTTCTAGTGTGTTAGTGGCAGCACACAGAGCTCCTATATTTTCTTGACAGCAGCACACATATTTTACCTATTGTGTCAGCAGCACCCATAGGACTTCTAGTGTGTTAGTGGCAGCACACAGAGCTCCTATATTTTCTTGACAGCAGCACACATATACTACCTATTGTGTCAGCAGCACCCATAGGATTTCTAGTGTGTTAGTGGCAGCACACAGAGCTCCTATATTTTCTTCTCAGCAGCACACATATACTACCTATTGTGTCAGCAGCACCCATAGGACTTCTAGTGTGTTAGTGGCATCACACAGAGCTCCTATATTTTCTTCTCAGCAGCACCCATAGGACTTCTAGTGTGTTAGTGGCATCACACAGGGCTCCTATATTTTCTTCTCAGCAGCACCCATAGGACTTCTAGTGTGTTAGTGGCAGCACACAGAGCTCCTATATTTTATTCTCAGCAGCACCCATAGGACTTCTAGTGTGTTAGTGGCAGCACACAGAGCTCCTATATTTTCTTCTCAGCAGCACCCATAGGACTTCTAGTGTGTTAGTGGCAGCACACAGAGCTCCTATATTTTCTTGACAGCAGCACACATATTTTACCTATTGTGTCAGCAGCACCCATAGGACTTCTAGTGTGTTAGTGGCAGCACACAGAGCTCCTATATTTTCTTGACAGCAGCACACATATACTACCTATTGTGTCAGCAGCACCCATAGGACTTCTAGTGTGTTAGTGGCAGCACACAGAGCTCCTATATTTTCTTCTCAGCAGCACACATATACTACCTATTGTGTCAGCAGCACCCATAGGACTTCTAGTGTGTTAGTGGCATCACACAGAGCTCCTATATTTTCTTCTCAGCAGCACCCATAGGACTTCTAGTGTGTTAGTGGCATCACACAGGGCTCCTATATTTTCTTCTCAGCAGCACCCATAGGACTTCTAGTGTGTTAGTGGCAGCACACAGAGCTCCTATATTTTCTTCTCAGCAGCACCCATAGGACTTCTAGTGTGTTAGTGGCAGCACACAGAGCTCCTATATTTTCTTCTCAGCAGCACCCATAGGACTTCTAGTGTGTTAGTGGCAGCACACAGAGCTCCTATATTTTCTTGACAGCAGCACACATATTTTACCTATAGTGTCAGCAGCACCCATAGGACTTCTAGTGTGTTAGTGGCAGCACACAGAGCTCCTATATTTTCTTGACAGCAGCACACATATACTACCTATTGTGTCAGCAGCACCCATAGGACTTCTAGTGTGTTAGTGGCAGCACACAGAGCTCCTATATTTTCTTCTCAGCAGCACACATACAGTGGTGTGAAAAAGTGTTTGCCCCCTTCCTCATTTCCTGTTCCTTTGCATGTTTGTCACACTTAAGTGTTTCGGAACATCAAACCAATTTAAACAATAGTCAAGGACAACACAAGTAAACACAAAATGCAATTTGTAAATGAAGGTGTTTATTATTTAAGGTGAAAAAAAAATCCAAACCATCATGGCCCTGTTTGAAAAAGTGATTGCCCCCTAAACCTAATAACTGGTTGGGCCACCCTTAGCAGCAACAACTGCAACCAAGCGTTTGCGATAACGTGCAATGAGGCTTTTACAGCGTCCTGGAGGAATTTTGGCCCACTCATCTTTGCAGAATTGTCCTAATTCAGTTACATTAGAGGGTTTTCGAGCATGAACGGCCTTTTTAAGGTCATACCACAACATCTCAATAGGATTCAGGTCTGGACTTTGGCTAGGCCACTTCAAAGTCTTCATTTTGTTTTTCTTCAGCCATTTGGTGGTGGACTTGCTGGTGTGTTTAGGATCATTGTCCTGCTGCAGAACCCAAGTTCGTTTCAGCTTGAGTACACGAACAGATGGTCGGACATTCTCCTTCAGGATCTCTTGGTAGACAGCAGAATTCATAGTTCCTTTTATCACGGCAAGTCTTCCAGGTCCTGAAGCAGCAAAACAGCCCCAGACCATCACACTACCACCACCATATTTTACTGTTGGTATATTGTTCTTTTTCTGAAATGCAGTGTTCCTTCTACGCCAGATATACTTGGACACACACCTTCCAAAGAGTTCCACTTTTGTCTCATCGGTCCACAGAATGTTGTCCCAAAAGTCTTGGGGATCATCAAGATGTGTTGTGGAGAAATTGAGACGAGCTTTGATGTTCTTTTTGCTCAGCAGTGGCTTTCTCCTTGGAACTCTGCCATGCAGGCCATTTTTGCCCAGTCTTTTCCTGATGGTGGAGGCATGAACGCTGACCTTAACTGAGGCAAGTGAGGCCTGCAGTTCCTTGGACGTTGTTGTGGGGTCTTTTGTGACCTCTTGGATGAGTCGTCGCTGCGCTCTTGGGGTAATTTTGGGCGGTCGGCCACTCCTGGAAAGGTTCACCACTGTTCCATGTCTTCGCCATTTGTGGATAATGGCTCTCACTGTGGTTCGCTGGATTCCCAAAGCTTTGGAAATGGCTTTATTTTCAATAGATTTTTATTGAGTTCATCAAAATCAACAAAGAAACACAGGAACAGGTAAAATATACATTGAAAGGCCCAAAGTGTAGGAGGTACAAACACAATTCACTAGAAAAGCAACAATATACAGTGGTCAACCGCCTGGCTCTGGCCCAGAGCCCGTCCGTGCCCCAATCTTGTGTGAGAGAGGAGGTGCACTCCCCCGCGGCACCCCTAAGGGGATCTAACTGTGCCGGGGAAGAGAGCCACCACCCCCAAGAAAGCATAGTGAGGAGGAAAAAAGAAGGGGATCGGGGCCAGACCCAAGTCGTAGTAGATCAACAAACATTTGCACAGTGTGTTGAAAAAATTGTGAAGATGGTCGTCTCAGGATCAGACTGGGAGAACCAATAGGCTTCAGAGACCGCTCCTGTAGCGTAAACAATGAGTGTGTCGGTGACCGTGTCTTCGTGTAAAGGACATATATGCACCATGTTTGGCGGCAGTGACCAGAGATCCCAATTATCCGCTGCGAACCAACCATGGGAGATCGTATGCATAGATGACAGCGGATAAAAATGAAAAGTAAAAAAAAAATGCAAATAAAAAGAAAAACGTCAGACAAAAAAAAAAAATTTGTGTGTTTGGTAGTCAATGGTCAAATCAATCAATCCTGCCTTGGTGCCTCCAGTGCTCCCAGCAGATAGGAGATATGGCCTAGTCCTTCAAAAGCGAGACAAATCTTAAAAAAGGGAATGGACGTTTGGCCTGTGTCGTAAGCATGGAATGCATATGAGATAAAATAAAAACTAAACCCAAAAAAAAAAAAGGGGACTAAAAAAGAGATGAGCATAGGTCAAGAAGGAGATCAGAAGAGACAAAAGAGTGAGGATGAAAGGAAAGGAAAGAGACAGAGAGAGAGAGAGAGGAGAAGAAGAGGCAAGAAGAAGATCTTCAGTGACGGAGCATAACCCGCTGCCTTACTCAGCGCCTGGGGAAGTGGAGGTGGCTGGAATCAGGGAGATGTATTTAAGCCAGGGTTCCCAGATGGCTTCATGGTTGGGAACAGTGTCTAAAAGGATGCTAGTCATCTTTTCCTGGGCCATAATCCATGATATTTTTCTTTTAACTAGGGTGAAAGAAACAGAAGGCTGCTTCCAGAAGCGAGCAATGGTTAGTTTAGTACCAAGTAGAATGAACATAATGAGGCGTTGAGTCAGTTTCGGTGTACCTGGGTGATGAAAGTTTAGAAGAGCTATTTGAGGAGTCTGGGGGATGGGCCTATCTGTAAGTTTCCTAATGATTTGGAAGACCTTATTCCAAAGTCCCCTGAGCTTGGGACAACTCCACCATGTGTGCAGCATCGACCCCACATGTCCACAATTTCGGAAACATAATGGAGATGCATTAGGGTAAATTTTCGCTATTCGGAGTGGAACGAGATACCACCTCATCAGTACTTTCAAATTAGCCTCAATCAGAGTTATGTTTAATAAGCCTTTGTAAGCAGAGGTTGATGCTTTATGCCATTCCCCCAGACTCCAGCTCTGGTCCAGGTCCCTTTCCCATTCCCTCATGTAGAGAGTTTTGGAGGATGCTGAGGCAAGTGATTGGTATATCACCGATATCCCTCCCCGCTGCTCCGTGGCCTGACCACACCACATCTCATACACCGTAACTGTCAGGGAATTGGGCTTGGAGGACCCCAGAGAACGGACAAAATGAGAGATCTGATGGAGTCTGAACCTTTCCGTGTGGGGCATGTCCAGCTTTTTAGAGCAATGAATGGGTGTCAGGGGCCCCATAGAGCTGACAAAATGTCCAATTCTATAAAGCCCTCTATCCAGCCACCATTGAAACGCCTTAATGTCCATGCCCGGGGGGAAGAGCGGGTTTCGAAAGATATGTGAAAGCGGGTGCCAATATGATATCAAAAGTGGGTTTCCTTTAAGCGAATCCCAAAGCCTTAGGGAGTGGGATAATGTTGGGGCCATTACAGCAGGTCTAGTTTTGGCAGGGCACCATAAAAGGAAGTCCAGGGTGTATTGGGGAACCGCCTGCCGTTCCATATGCACCCAGTCAGGGTGTGCTATTTTAGAGTAAATGACAGAAAGTTGAGACAATTGAGTTGCGTGGTAGTACCAGAGAAGGTTAGGTAATCCAACCCCCCCCTGAGCTCTGGAGCGATAGAGGGTCCCCTTCGCCACCCTGTGTCCCCTTGATCCCCAAACAAAATGTACTATCTTAGATTGGAATTTTCTAATCTGATCCCTAGGAATAGGGATGGGTAGGGACCTGAATAAGTATAAAATGCGTGGCAAAAGGGTCATCTTAACAGCGTTAACCCTACCCATCCAGGAGAGTCCAAGGTTATCCCATTGTCCAAGATCATTTCCCAGTTTGCGAAACATTGGAGGGAAATTAGCTGCATAGAGACTGTCTATAGAGGACGTTAGGTTAATCCCTAAATAAGGGATCGCCTTATCATGCCATTGAAATTGAAAGTTTTCTTTAAGTTGTGAGACCAAGCTGGTGGGTAAGTTTATGTTTAAGGCTAGAGATTTTGCATAATTAACCCAGAGACCAGTAACTTTACCAAAGTCATCGAGCACCTTGCAGATATTAGGAAGTGAAGTCAAAGGCGAAGTGACAAAAAGCAGCACGTCGTCAGCAAATAGGGCACATTTATGAGTTTGGGGCCCACAACTAACTCCGCAGATATCGGGGTTATCTCTTATGGCGATGGCTAGGGTCTCAATGACGATGGCAAAAATCAGTGGAGAAAGGGGACAACCCTGCCTCGTACCCTTGCGAATAGGGAAGGAGTCGGAGTAAAAGCCTTGCATTCTAATCTTTGCCTCCGGGGTGGCATATAGGGCCGTAATAATGTTAAGGAAGGATTGCCCGAAACCCCACCTCTGTAGGATAGGAGTCAGGAAAGACCAGGAGACAGTATCGAAAGCTTTCTTCAGATCTAATGAGAGTAGGAGCCCCGCCTGAGAAGGACCCCCATCCCAACCTGATTGAAGGAGGGAAACAATGTCAATCGCCCTCCTGATCTGATCCGGGCCCTGTCTCCCAGGTATAAAGCCAACCTGGTCCCTATGTATGTAAAGACTGATAAAAGAAGAGATCCTGTCTGCCAAGATTTTTGTCAAAATTTTTAGGTCATTGTTGATCAATGAGATAGGGCGGTAGTTAGTAGGACAACTAGAATCCTTGCCAGGCTTGGGAATAATTGTGATGAAGGCGGAGTTTAAGACATTGTCAAGCTGAGAGCCCGCTCGTAGTTGGTTATAGAATCTAGTTAGATAAGGAGTTAGGGTGGCCGAAAAATGTTTGTAATATGGAGTGGAAAAACCATCAGGGCCAGGGGCTGAGTCATTGCGGAGATTTTTAATAACTAAAGTTACTTCTTCAGCTGAGATCGATGAGTCCAATTCAGCCCTGTGTTGATCTATGATCTTGGGTATGTTTAGTGAGTTGAGAAATGAGTTCCGAAAGGTAGGGGAAGAAACCTTTCCGTCATCACTATATAGGGAGCTATAAAAGTTGTGGAAGACCTCTAGGATCTTTTGAGGGTTTTGAGAGAGGGTACCATCATGAAGTCTAATTTTGGGTAAGGTGTGACATTTAATTTTAGGGGTCAGCCTGTTAGCTAGGAGGGAACCCGGCTTGTCCTTCTGATGATAAAACCTACTCCCTGCCCAGCGTAAACTCTTTTCCGCTAATGCTGTGAGTGCAAGATTCAGGGCAGTACGTGCCGTGTCAAGTTTGTTCGCCGTGGTTGGACAGGGGTTACGTTTGTGTAGTTTGCTTAACAGTTGAAATTCTTTATCTAATCGTGCCACATCTGTTTTACGAGCCCTATGAATCCTAGAGGCTATTTGGATAATTTTACCCCTAATAAAGGCCTTGTGCGCAGCCCATAGTGTAGTAGGAGAAATATTATTGACATCATTCAATAAAAAGTATTCCTGCAGTCCCTTTTCAATTTCAAGAGCATGAGCAGGATTACTAAGAATCGAGGCATTAAGTCTCCAATAAAACCCTTTACTGGGTCTTGACGATCTGTTCATGGTGAGCAGGAGCATGGAGTGGTCCGACCAGGCAGAGTCTTTAATGACAGACCTATTTACCAGCGGTACGTGGGTAGACAGCATAAAGAAATGATCAATTCTTGCATAGGTGTTATGGGGGTGAGAAAAGTGTGTGTAGTCTCGTGCACGAGGATTTATTTCCCTCCACACGTCCACCAACCCCTGGTGAAAGATCTGTCTAGCAACATTGAGGCTCTGCCTGGTGGGACGGATACGGTCCCTGCCAGGCGGGCGGGACTTGTCCAGTCCTGCGTCAAAGGCAGTGTTAGAGTCGCCTCCATAAACCGTCAGGCCCTCGGTAAGCGGGTACACACGGTCGGACTTTTTCATCAATTTGGTCCGATCGGACAAGGTTGTTGAAAAATCAGACCGTGTGTATGCACCATCGGACAGTGTTCGTCGGTTTGTCCGTCGGACAAAGTCTTATCTCCTGCTGGAAAGATTTGCCGTCAACCCGGTCCGATCACACCAAATCCGAGCGTGTGTACGCTTGTCCGACGGACAAAGTGCTACGCATGCTCAGAAGAAATTCTGTGACGGAAGCGCTCGGTCAGGTAAAACTACCTTTCCTAATCGACACAGCACATTCGTCACGCTGCAATGTTAAAATGTCTTTAATGCAGCGCATTCTCTTTTTCTTTACAATGCAACAAGAATGACATCTTTTAGCTGCTCCTATTCACCCGCACTTCTCACAAACTTACTTCTTTATTACTTTGCAGCATTTATACACTACATGTTTATTTTTACTCAGATCGTAATACAATCTTTCTTATTTTTTTACCCAGATTTTTTTTTTTTGGGGGAATACATATTTGAAGGAGATTTTTTTTTTTTTGGAGGGGGTTTGTATGTCTCAACTTAGCAAAACCACATTATTAACATTTGTATTTCTTGCTTACATTTACTAGGAGTTTGTTGGTTGTTGGTGCCCCTTGTTAATTCTAGGATTAGTGAAATGTACCTGCCTACTCAAAGAAAAACTGTCATTGTAGAAAAGTAAAACACAATAGTCAATGATTATTTCAAATCAAAAAAACCTTTATTTAGGTCTCAGCAACAGACCAAAGAGGAACGCAGCCATGGTGAAACTTGGGGAATTTGCAAAGCCTTGGACACCCATGGCAACCATCATTTTACAGACTTAAACAATTGGGGGCATGAAGACTACCTATCTAAATAATAAGGGAGCGCAATCTGGTCCTGAAGTCCAAAACATCCGGAACTGCAGCAGATGCCATCTAGGTCCCCAGGCTCTGGTACTACGAGAGGCTCCATCTTCTCTCAGACCAGACTGAGTCCAGGTTGTCACTCTCTTGTCTTCCTTGTACGCTTCCTTCCACGCCGTGGTGCTGGTGCTGGTGGGGTGGCAGAAGGAGGAGGAGGAGGCGGAGCAAGGTCACTCTCGCAAACATGTGTGAGGGGAGTCATCTCCCCAGCCATCCCCTCATTTAGTATTTTGAGGATGACCTCCTCACACATGCTGCGTTGCCCCGCCTCCATACCCGTAAATTTACTTGTAACCAAGGAGGCAAAGGCCTCCTCGTAGGTGGGTGTGGCATAGAGGGAGGCTGAGGCATCTTTTATCAGCTGGAGCGCTGACTCTCCCACCTCCCCCATGTTTTTCGCCCTTCTGTAGGGAAGGCGGAGGGGAGAGACTTGGGAGACAGTCAGGCTCCTACGCCTACCCCCCTGTTGGCTGCCACTACCCCCTGCCTCCTCCTGACTGCCACCTTCCACAGCCACCTCCTGGCTGAGGTCTTCCTGTGTATGAAAAAGGGACATAGTTTCAGTTATTTGTTCATCAAACACACACAATTCTCATCTAGTGACTGTTGCAAAATGTTTTCAAATACAAAACCATACAATTCTCAGCCCTGCAGTTTAGATTCTTCCCAAAAATGTCTCCCACACCACTGTCTGTTGATATGTCAATCACGTTAGGAAATAAGCAATTGGGGATCCTGAATTAACTGAACATCATTCATTATTCAACAAACTGGTTCCAAAACTACTATACCTGGAACAAGCTGGGCACCTGCACATATTCCTGACTGGAAGGCCCAGGTTGGTCCTCGGAATCCTCATCAAGGGTGGCGTGCGTGGAAGGACGCGTGCAAGGAAGAGTCGAGAGTGACTTCCTGACAGTAGCCTGGTCTTTGAGAAAGTGGAGCCTGTCATAGTACCAGAGCGTGGGGACATGGACATCAGCTGCTGCAGCTCCAGATGCTTGTGACTTCAGGACCTTATTGCGCTCCCGGAAATAGGTAGTCTTCATGTTGGTGATCTTCACTTTTAAGTTTGCGACGGTTGCCATGGGCAGGGTAGGCTTTACAAATGCCACCAGTTTCAGCAGGGCTGCGTACCTCTTTGGTCTGTTGCTATAATCCCTGTGTTTTGCCTGCCATAAGAGGGGGAATTGCCGGTATTTATCAATGAAGTGTGGGAGAAAGCTCACGTTGTAGAAGGCATCCATCACCTCTGCAAGACACAACGCCACACAAAACAATATAAATAATGTCAGCCTAAACTCTCCTAATCTTCTCCATAAAGAAGCCTCAAGTTCTAATCAGTCTAGGCTAGTTATGTACCAACGTCAAATTGTACCTTCGTTTGTAGCGATCGTCTCGTGCGTGAGCTTTCTCTCCCCTCGTCTCCCAGATCGTGGCTACGACACAGGCGTGTGACGTTTTATATACACTGCGCATGCTTCAAACTCCGCCCGCCCCTGACGATCTTTCTCGTCTATTCCCCACCCCTTCTCTTTACGGCGTAGTGGGGAGAGCACATGGCGGGGACACAGCAGGTGCGCCACAAATATCCCACCAACGAGGAGGAGGACGAGGAAAGTCCGGAGGCAGAAACGTCCCGATCCCGGAACCTGAAATTCAAGGCCTCCAATATGTCATTTGGAGAAATGTTGGAGATGGTGGACATATTAAAGAGGAGCGACTATGATGGGAAGTATGGGCCTTACCTCAACCCCAATGTCCGCAAGGCCAAGATCATGTCTAAAGTTGTGAGAAGGCTGTACAATAATTTTGGGGTACAACGATCCAAGGAGCAACTCAGGAAACGCTGGTCAGACCTGAAACTGAGGGAGGCCGATCAGTACAGAAAGATCAAGAGAATTCTTCAAAAAAGTAAGTAGTTGTGTTTTGTGTTTGATTTCTTGCTTGCATACTGCTCCATTGTGTTTTGATTTTTACCAAGTTGTACATTCCAAAATGGCCACTTTCAGGTTCGTCTGTGCATTCGATCGTACTCAGCCTCGATCTTTCTGCCACTGCCACTGTCATGGTCGTGTGTGTGTGCATTCGATCGTACGCAACCTCGATCGTTCGGCCACTTATAATACGATGTTTGGTGTTTTTTTGGGGAAAGGAAGTTTGTTCTCACTAGAAATGTCATCAAGAATGTAAAGCCAATTTATTCAATGTAAAGGAGAGGTCACTCAGTAGCTGTTTACCCATCTGGACTCTAGAGCACTAGTGCTGGGACACCCAAACCCCCTTTTTATTATGCTTTTCCACACATGTGCTCCAGTGGATACTAGAGGGGGGTCTCCATCACACAAACTTCTACCAAAAAGCTAGTCAGTTAGCACCTTTACAAAGTGACTTCATTCATGTAGTTGACATTTGTAACTGGCCAAACTAAAATAGTGTCCGTCACTTTCAAGCAATGTTTGTCATTTCCTATTTCTGCCCTCAATAGCTTGTGTTGCTAAATCTTCCTTTTGGGCCGTCTGAGGAAACCCCCAAACCAACACCTACCAAAAAAGGGGAAAGAGCAGAAGCAGAGGAGGAGGAGGAGGAGGAAGGAGAGATCATCGAACTTGGAGAAATTGTCACCACAACAGGTGAGTGTGGGAGAACACAGCTACTGGTAAGCTAATCCATGTATGGCTGCCTCATTTCCAACACCCCATTTTTGTTTGTTTGTGGTTTTTAGGTGACGTGGATGTTGTGGAAGAAAAATCGCACTTTACCACAGAGAGTGCCCACGTACTCATCGGAGAGATAATGGTCTGCAATAGAGATCTAGATTACATAAAGCAAAACATCAATGATGTTCAACAAAAATTGAAGAACATCATTGATATTTTAGGAAAAATATGAAAACGCACCAAGTAATTAACACACATTTGTGCCAGCTTCAGAACACATTTGCAACTTAAAAACTGTCTGAAATTTGGAACATGCACACATTGTGTCCACATGTGCTAGCTCCCACCATGGTGGATGAATGGCAACGTTTTTTTGGGGGTGCAAACACTTTACGAACTACGAAAGTGGTTGTGGTGAAGGGGTTGCACCCCCAAAAAACGTCCATTCATCCCCATGATGGAAAATGGCACTTTTGAAGCTTCTAGGCATGTGTTTTACCATCTAATGACCATTTTCAGTCCCAAATTGTGTGCATGTTCCAAATTTCCACTTTTCGGGGGTGACCCCCCCATGTGATGAAGGCAAGATCAAACACACTTTGAACATATAGTCATGTCTGATCTTGTCTTCACTTTACAAAGTTGAACTTTCCAAGTTCCTAGGTTCTGTTTTGCTCCATGCCTGGTTTTACCAATTGCGGAATGTTTGTAAACAATGTTGTAAATAACCAAGATGTTGTCAGTTTTGGCGTGAAGATTGTAAACGCACTTGGGAATGTTTTCCTAGTAAACTTTTATTTTTCTAAATGTGTGGCTTCCTTATTTAAAAAACACAATGCATTATGTATGTAAAATGAAAAGGATATGGGGGGCAATGGGTGTTATTTACTAAAGGCAAATCCACTTTGCACTCCAATTTTCTTTCCCGGGGAACTTTTTCAATGCACTTGTAGAGCATAGCGGATTTGACTTATGTAAATGACACCCACAGTGCTTTGTACGAAAACACGGAGCACAGCATTTTGGAGAATACACACATGTCAGACCTGGTGATGAAAAGGAGTATTTTGGGTGTCAGTTATGCAGTACAAACCTTCTCTAGACCAAAGATTAGGTAGCAAACACACAACATGAGAATAATCTTTTTGGGAAGAAGAGACTGTTACCTCCTTTTGCCCAGAAGTGCATTCCCACTGTCGAAGGCAAAGGGAAAAAATGTCAAAGTAAAATAAGCTAAAAAGAAGACTGAAATGACATGAAATCATAGGTTGGTTAAAATATCAGATTTATTAAAAAATGCCTCTCACACATCGTCAGGCAGAGCAATGGCCCCCCTACCCACAAAGTACTGCATATATTGGTCCCGGACCACACGGGCATTTAGAGGGGGCAAGCCTGGACGTGCCACTCGAAGGGCTGTGAGTTCGGCATTTGGAGGGCCCTCCACATCTGGGCCAACGGGCACCACATAGTTCCTGTTATGTCTTTTGAGGAAGTTGTGCAATATGCAACAGGCAAGAACTATGTGGTTGAGTTTGTATTCCGCCAAGTTAAATGCCGTCAGGAACAGGCGGAAGCGGCTGGCCAGGATGCCAAAAGCGTTCTCCACAACTCTTCTGGCTCTGGACAGCCTGTAGTTGAAGACCCTCTGGTCCGGGGTGAGGGTCCTCATCGGGAACGGCCTCATCACATGGGGAGTCAACGCAAACGCTTCATCTGCGACAAAGACGAAGGGGAGTCCTTCGGCATTCTCCTCTGGAGGTGGCAAGCACAGACTGCCACTTTGGAGACGCCAGTAGAACTCCGTGTGCGTAATGGCCCCACCATCCGATATCCGGCCGTTCATCCCCACGTCCACATACATAAACTCGTATGTTGCCGACACCACCGCCAACATCACTACACTATTAAACCCTTTATAATTATAATAGTAGGACCCCGAGTTGGGCGGTGGGACGATGCGGACGTGTTTCCCATCAATTGCCCCTCCGCAGTTAGGAAAGTCCCAACGGCTGGCAAAGTGGGAGGCCACAGTCTGCCATTCCTGTGGCGTGGAAGGGAACTGTGGAGTGAAACAAGAAAAAAAAAATTAGTCACTTTGCACCTAAACATTGCAAGCAGATTAGACAATCAACATCTTGGAACAAGAGCATTGTCTAAAATTGGAGGCTGGAAAGTATTTGCACAGAAAAGTAGAGGCTCCCCTTCACAGATTACTCACCCCCCCATCAATCCCCCCACTTCTGATGGGCCATTGGCAATAACTAGGGGTTTTGGGGGGGGGGGTGGTGGACAGCTAACCCTCTGCACTTCATTGATTGGCAAATGGCTCAATAATGTGGGCTAGTTTGGCCAGACCCTCTGTACTTAACACTATTGGCAGGCCACAGGAAAGATCAAATAACATTTCAACCCCCCCCCCCCCCCCCCCCCCAAAAAAGGCAGGCACAGTGTGACATTATTAAATTACCAAGCAAGCTAATAGGAGGGAAAGAAGACAAAAAAATAGGAAATGGAATGTATGGAGGCAGTCCCTTGCACTACATGCTTTGCTGAATTCATCCCTAAAGATGCGCACTATAAAGAGGTAGGTATATAGTGTGTATGGACCTTGGGAAAGCCAGCAGATAAAGGATTGGTACCATCTGACAGAGCAGTTGGGGGAGGGGGTTCCTAATGAGTTTGCCCCCCCCCCCCCCCACCAAAAGAACAAAAAAAGGGGGCTCTACATGAAGTAAACCACACAGCAAACATTTGTGCATATTTTAGGGGGTGTTTTGGGGCAAACAATACTATGCAGCAGACAAAAGACATTGCTTAAGTGACTAGGCCATAGGTGTCTATTGGGGCAGAAGAGCATGCTGGTGAGGTAAGTGAAGGGAAAAATGCATGAAGGAGAAAAGGGGCACAGCATATTAGAACATATTGCAATCATGGTAATTAGGGAAGGAGGTCAAAAATACAAGTCATTAGCAAACAGAGCATACATAGAAGGGAATAGTAAAGTAGAAATGTTACCTTAATATAGTCCTCCTGCAGGACCTGAATGATGGCAGAACAGGTCTCTGGAATAATGATTCCCAGGGCCTGGGGAGAGATACCTGAAGAGAACTTCAAATCCTGAAGACTTCTCCCTGTCGCCAAGTACCTCAACGTGGCAACAAGCCTCTGCTCGGAGTAATGGCTTGTCTCATGCAGGTATCCTGCCGGCTGATAAAGGGGGTCAGCAAAGCCAAAAGACGGTGAAAATCGGGGTCCGTCATCCTGAGAAAGTTCCTGAAATCATCAGGATTATTCTCCCGGATCTCACGAAGCAAAGGCATGTGCGAGAACTGGTCACGCTGAAGCAACCAATTCTTGGTCCACATACTCCTCGTCACTCTGTTCATGGACGGGTCTTGGGTCAAAGCTAAAAGCCCGACACCAATTCCGCGTACAGCACGAACTCGGCGACGAGTACGCACGGGAAACATCGCTCAGAAGGTCACAAAAGGTCGGCTGGTCAGAACGGACAAACAGAAAGCACCGATAAACAGCAAGGCCTGAAAGAACGAAGTGAATACCAGCAACGAGCAGACAATAAGCAGTGCAAATCAAAGCGTCCTATATCAAGATATAGGCCGCAATGACCAACAAATGCGAACTGACTACACGCACTAATAAACAGATACGCACGACAAGCACAAACTGAAGAGCAGTAACGATCTGAGTCAGAAAAATGAGAAGCGCGAATCTTAAGTCACCAAACTTCCACTAACTCTCGATAAACACGGGATCAGCAGAAGGAGCCCAACGGGTGCCTGACGTGGTGCTGAACTTCCCTTTTGTAATCTCGTGGACGACGACTTACGTCACGACGTTCTTCCGGACCGGATATTCCGACAACGTAGTCCGACCGTGTGTACGCAACGCCAACATCGGACAAAGTACGTCGGACAAAGTCCGACTGACCTGGTCCGCGGATTGTCCGAGCGTGTGTATGGGGCTTAAAGCCCCATACACACGTACACACGATCGGATTTGGTGTGATCGGACCGTGTTGACGGCAAATCTTTCCAGCAGGAGATAAGACTTTGTCCGTCGGACAAACCGACGTACACTGTCCGATGGTGCATACACACGGTCTGATTTTTCAACAACATTGTCCGATCGGACAGAATCCATGAAAAAGTCCGACCGTGTGTATGGGGCTAAAGAGTGAATAGAAAAGAGCAAGAAAAGAAAAGCTTAGGGAGATCCCCAGAGTGGAAGCAAAAGAAAATCATCCAGTTCCGAAGGAGAAGAGTAGAAGGGAAAAACATAAAATAAAAAAAATAAAAAATTAATAAAAAACCCGAAACAAACAAAAAAATAAAAATAAATAAGTCAAAATAATTCAGAAAAAACTTTTTCACGTCCCCCAACCAGTGGGGAAGAATCCGACTCCGAGGGCAGAGGAAAATCTGCGACTCTGAGTACAGGAGGAGGTGCAGTGGTACCGCTCCGCTCGCGGCACTCCTAATTGTAAACACATGAATGCAAATTGAACAGGTAACGTCACTATAGGTAACTAGAATAAAACAAATCAATGAGGGTAAGCTAAATGAAGCAAAAGTACAACCGGTGGTCTAGGGGGAGCAAGGCCAACTAGATGGTAGGGAGCCATTCAGAGAACTAGGTAGGAGAGGGGGTGACTAGGCTCCTAAGTGGAAGTGGCATAAGGAACAGGGGTGTATTGCAGAGGGCGAGGAAGGAGGCCGACTACTTGATAGGCTGCAAGTGGATACCATATGGGGAGGAGAGGGGAAGCGGCCGTCCTCAAAAGATCAGCAAGTATAGTCATACAATGTCTTGTTACTTGGGGGAGGGTATAGGGGGGTATAACCGTGGCCAATGGGTGGAGGGAAGAACCAGAACGTCCAGGCAGTCCAGAGGAGTTTTGAGCTTGTCCATAAGCCGGAAAGAAGGGATCTGGTCGGAGGGTAGATCACAAATAAGTAGGTAATATGTGGAGAACCTGAAGGGTCTGTGGAGTTCAACAGTGGATAATGGGAAGGAACCTCAGGAAGTCAGAGGAGATGTGAGTCCATGTGGGCATTAATGCAAAACATGCCGAGTGGACCCAGCCCCTGTTAAGGGGATGTGGTAATAAAGAGGTCCAGATCAGTAGCTCAGGGAGGAAGTCCTTCTTTGGCCTTCTTAGTTTTAGGTTTCGACCATAGTGACGTGAGTGGGCTAGATGGAGGAGGTCGCTTAGTTAAGACGGAGGCTGAGGTTTGCATTGGAGAGGGTGGATCCGTAGAGATGAGGCCCAGTTTCTGTAGTAATTGTTCACCGTCCTGGAAGGAGGAGAATCTGAAGAGCTTGCCGTTATGCTCAAACTTCAAGCTGAAGGGAAAGAGCCACCAGTATTTGATGTTTCTTTGTGCAAGTATTGTCAAAAGAGGTTTAAGCGCCCGCCGTTTCTGAATCGTGTATGGCGAAATATCCGCGAAGAGTTGAACTGGGTGACCCATAATTTGGATTTGAGGGGATGAACGAGCTTTCCGCATGACTTCTTCTTTGACGTTATAGTAGTGTGGTTTGACCACAACATCTCGGGGTAGACCATCAGGACGAGGGGGTCCCAGAGCTCTATGCGCCCGATCAAGTTCCATTTTGTGTGTTCTGATATCAGGAATGAGGGATTTAATGAGGGAGTGCACCGCTTCAGGAATGTCAGTGATGGTCTCAGGCAGGCCTCTGATCCTAAAGTTAAGCCTTCTGGACCTATTTTCAAGGTCATCAATTTTGGCTATGGCAGTATCTAGCTGGTCATGTAAATCTTGGATACAATCGGTATTTTGATTGACTCTAGCGATCGTGGAATCCACTCTGTGCTCAACGGTTTCAATGCGGGTACCTAGCATCTGGAGGTCCATTTTAATGTCAGAAGTTATTCTGGCGGCATTCTGTGCTAATCCCTTATCCAACATTTCCGCAAATTTAGAAAACATCAGGGCCATATCTGGGTGCTGGAGGGTGTGAGATTCCACAGCTTGATGTGTTACAGGCTGACCAGGGGATGCTGCTGAGGAGGGGGACAACAGCATCTCATCCAGTGTGTGGTGAATGAGGGACACAGTGGTGGCTGGAGATAAAGGTCCCACAGTGGGTATGGTGTGAGGAACTCTGCCACATACATCCTCATGAAGGGTGTTCCGCCATGGAGATGAGGGAGAATTGCCTGAGGAGACTGCCTCATGCAGCTGCCGTTCCGCCGCCATTTTGGATTATTAGGGCTCTGAGGAGAATGAAAATCGGGCTGCTAGGCTCCTCTGACACAGTCCCTGACAGCCAAAAATTGTGCCTGCAAGCAGTCTCTGCGTCCCAGGGTCGATGGGATCTATTTCTCTGGGGGTGTCCCGCTGTGGAGTGAGGGAAAAAAGCGCCTGAGGAGACAGCGCCTGAAGAGACAGCGGCCTTATCGCCGTCAGGTAAGATCAGCCCGAACAGGGCTTCCTAGCTTCCCCTCTCCTCTCTAAATGGCCGAAAAGTGTGCCCGCTGACTTCCCCCGTATTCCGGTCCTGCCGGGCGGCTAACTGAGTGACGTTGCTCCGTGCAGGGAGCGATGAGCGAGCGGAGCGGGACGGAGCTCCGAGATCAGGCGGCCATCTCGGTCTGCTCCGCGCATGCACTCTTGAAATGGCTTTATAACCCTTTCCAGACTGATAGATCTCAATTACTTTCTTTCTCAATTGTTCCTGAATTTCTTTGGGTCTCGGCATGATGTGTAGCTTTTAAGGATCTTCTGGTGGACCTTACTGTGTCAAGCAGCTCCTATTTAAGTGATGCCTTGATTGTGAACAGGTGTGGCAATAATCAGGCCTGGGTGTGGCTAGAGAAATTGAACTCAGGTGTGGACAACCACAGTTATAGTATGTTTTAACAAGGGGGGCAATCACTTTTTCACACAGGGCCATGATGGTTTGGATTTTTTTTCACCTTTAATAATAAACACCTTAATTTACAAATTGCATTTTGTGTTTACTTGTGTTGTCCTTGACTATTGTTTAAATTGGTTTGATGTTCCGAAACACTTAAGTGTGACAAACATGCAAAGGAACAGGAAATGAGGAAGGGGGCAAACACTTTTTCACACCACTGTATACTACCTATTGTGTCAGCAGCACCCATAGGACTTCTAGTGTGTTAGTGGCAGCACACAGAGCTCCTATATTTTCTTCTCAGCAGCACACATATTCTACCTATTGTGTCAGCAGCACCCATAGGACTTCTAGTGTGTTAGTGGCAGCACACAGAGCTCCTATATTTTCTTGACAGCAGCACACATTCTTTACCTATTGTGTCAGCAGCACCCATAGGACTTCTAGTGTGTTAGTGGCAGCACACAGAGCTCCTATATTTTCTTCTCAGCAGCACCCATAGGACTTCTAGTGTGTTAGTGGCAGCACACAGAGCTCCTATATTTTCTTCTCAGCAGCACCCATAGGACTTCTAGTGTGTTAGTGGCAGCACACAGAGCTCCTATATTTTCTTGACAGCAGCACACATATTTTACCTATTGTGTCAGCATTACCCATAAGACTTCTAGTGTGTTAGTGGCAGCACACAGAGCTCCTATATTTTCTTGACAGCAGCACACATATAGTACCTATAGTGTCTTTGTGTCAGCAGCACCCATAGGACTTATAGTGTGTTTGTGGCAGCACACATAGCTCATATATATTTTTGTCAGCAGCACACATAGTACCTATAGTGTGTTAGTGTCAGCACCCATAGGACCTACAGTGTGTTGTGAGCACACATAGGAGCTCTATTTTTTATACTATATACACTACCGACTACAATGGCTGGAAGACCGCCAAGGAGAGGCAGAGCGCGCCGAGGCAAGAACACAGGGCAGGCAGGCTCTGTTTCTAGAGACAACAGTGCTGGCCGTGGACCCGGTCGTGCATCGTCATCAGCACGTGGCCATGGGACACGCTTGTCTTTGTTTTCGGCAGCTGGACATGTGGAGCCGCATCATGCCGAAAGCTTGGTAGAATGGATGACCAAGCCCTCCTCATCCTCTCTCACCCAGGCTGAGGGTACTGGCAGAGCAGCTGCCAACGCGTACTCAATGGCATCATCAGCCACCCCTTCCCTAGACCCACCATGTCCTCCTGAGGAGTCCCCCGAACTGTTTGAGCACAGTGTTGGGTACATGCTCCAGGAGGATGCCCAACGATTCGAAGGCTCGGATGATGATACCCAGCTTGATGAAGGCAGTAGTGTGCGTGCAGAGAGAGGGGATGCTGAAGGACAGCAATCTGGCAGTACTGTTCCACCAGCTGCAGCTTACTGCCAGGTTTGCTCTAGTGGTGAAGAGGGAGGGGATGATGAGGTCACTGACTCCACGTGGGTGCCTGAAGGGAGAGAGGAGGAGGAGGAGGAGGATGCGGCGTCACATGTCCAATGAGGCAGGATGCCCCCTGGAGGCCAGCTAGAGGCCAGCACAGCAACTGTACCACACCGCAGAGCTCCGCCTGTGCAGGGCGCTGCCTCTGCACGTTATCACAAAAGTTCTTTGGTGTGGGCCTTTTTTGAGACGAGTGCATCAGATCGCACCACTGCTATTTGCAATATTTGTCTCAAGCGTATCTCGCGTGGCCAAAACATCAGCCGCTTGGGCACCACAAGCATGAGCAGACATATGTCGACCTGCCATGCAGCTCGTTGGCAAGCACACATAAAAGACCCACACCAAAGAACAAAGCGGACCTCTCCTTGCTCCTCATCAGCTGGGATCTCCATCCCCACTATATCTTCAGTCCTCTCTGAAAGCTGCTCTGAGAGGACTGAAGGTGTAGAATTATGCCGCGTACACACGAAGGGACAATCCCGCGGGATTATCCTCTGGACTGAAGTCCAGCGGATAATCCCCTCGTGTGTGGGCGCCGGCGGACTTTTTGGCGCCAAAGTACGGCGGACTAAAGTTTGAAGTTTTGTTTTCAAATTATCCGCTGGACTTGGCAGTCCAGCGGATAATCCCGCCGTTAGTGGGCAAGTCCGCGGGACTTTTGAAATGAACGGACTTGCCGCTCATCGGCAAGTCCGTTCATTTAGCACGTGACTTCAGGTTACGTAGCTAGCGTAGGCAGTAAATGCCGCCGCGCTAGCTCCGCAAGCTGGCATGGATTTAAAGGGAATCCCCACACCGAAAAAACGGCGTGGGGGTTCCCCCCAAATCCATGTCAGACCCTCATCCGAGCACGCAGCCTGGCAGGCCAGGAAAGGGGTGGGGACGAACGAGCGCCCCCCCCCTCCTGAGCCGTACCAGGCCGCGTGCCCTCAACATGGGGGGTGCCCTGGGGAAAGGGGGGCCGTGCGGCCCCCCCACCCCAAAGCACCTTGTCCCCATGTTGATGAGGACAAGGGCCTCTTCCCGACAACCCTGGCCGTTGGTTGTCGGGGTCTGCGGGCGGGGGCTTATCGGAATCTGGGAGCCCCCTTTAATAAGGGGCCCCCCAGATACCGGCCCCCCACCCTATGTGAATGAGTATGGGGTACGATGTACCCCTACCCATTCACCTAAGGTGTAAAATGTAAAGTAAAAAAAAAACACCCACACTTTTGAAAAAATAGTTTATTGCACTGCTCCGGGGGTCTTCTTCCGTCTTGGGGGTCTTCTCGCCGGACTCCCCCGCCATTTACCAAGCTCTTTTACCGAGCGAGGGGAGTCCGGCTACCTTCTTCGTCGTCGCCGCCGTCGTCTGGGGGTCTCGATCCGCCTTCGGGGGTCTTCCGGGGGTCTCTTCTGTTCTTGCGGCGGTCGTCGTCTTCCGCGCCGCCGGCGCCTTGTCCTTCTTCTTGTCCTTCTTGTTCTTCTTCTTCTTCCGATGTTGACCCGTCGCTGTCTCTGCCCGGAATGCCTGTGCCGATCTGCGCTTGGACTTATATAGGGACATGGGGGACAGGGTCACATGTTCATGTCACATGGTGACCCCGCCCCCTTGCGATGTCACAGTCCCAGCATCCTCCGGGACTAAGTAACAACACCAACCTTGTCATCAAAGCGTCTGATAAGGGCGGGAATATCGTCCTCTTGGACAAAGATCGCTATATACAAATGTGCAATAAAATCTTAACCAATTCAAACTGGTATAGACGGATGCCTTCCAGCATTATTAAAAAATATGACAATGAATTTTACCAACTTATAGATACAGCCTTGGAACGGAATGTCATTACAAAACAACTTTGGACTTACATTCGGAACAACTTTCCGAAAGTCCCTACGTTCTATGCATTACCCAAAGTCCATAAAAATAAAAATGACCCACCTGGTAGACCCATCATATCAGGAATCGGCTCTATAAGCGAAGGCGCTAGTCGCCTAATAGACGATTTTCTCAAACCGTATGTACAAGCACTTCCCTCATATGTCAAAGACACTTTACATCTCTTACAAATCATAGACAATCTACATATCCCCACAGAGGTTCTATTAGTAACAGTGGATGTAGAAACTCTCTATAGTTCCATACCCCATACTAGAGGAGTGGCAGCGATCAGACACATCATATTTAAAGATGAGAAATTAGATCCAGCTTACGGAGAATTTATCCTAACTTTATTGGAATTTATTCTTGAACACAATGTGTTTTCCTTCAATGGCTCCCACTTCCTCCAGGTGCAGGGAGTAGCGATGGGGACTTGCTGTGCCCCATCGTATGCAAACCTGTACCTGGGGGAGTGGGAGCGGGCCTTCCTAGGCGATGAGGACTTATCGATGTACACGGACCATATCATTGCATGGCACCGGTACATCGATGACATCCTCATCGTCTGGGACGGCACCAGCTCACTCTTGGAGCAATGCCTTCTCAGAATGAACAGAAACACGTTCAATCTGAGTTTTACTATGTCATATGACACTCATTGTGTCCCTTTTCTAGACGTGGAGATCTATAGAAACGATGTGGGACAACTGCTGACACGTTTATATAGAAAACCAACTGCGGGCAATACCATTTTGCACGCCGCAAGTTTCCACCCAACACCGTTAGTAAAATCAATACCATATGGGCAATACCTGCGCATTAGAAGAAATTGTACAGATGACAGAATCTTCCAAATAGAGGCCAATAAACTACGCACCCGCCTCTTACAAAGAGGATACTCTCATGCATCCTTAAAAAGATCGTACCAGCAAGCATGCCTCCGTAACAGAGACCAACTTCTATATAGTAAAAAACCCAGAGAAGAAACAAACCCCCTAAGAATTATCTCCAGATACAACAATCAACAGAAGCAGTTAAAAACCATAGTAGAAAAATACTGGCATTTACTCACATATGACCCCCTGTTAGGACAATTCGTCCCGGAAAAACCCCTCTTCACATTTAAAAGAGCAACATCCATTAAGGACTGTGTTACAAAGACTGAATTAGTAAGCAGTAACCCGCATTGCAAATACAAGGGAACCTTTATGTGTGGCTCTTGCCACTACTGTAAATACATGGCCACAGAGAAGAACCCTATTTTACCTAATGGAGATACTTTCCGACCAAAACACTTTGCGAATTGCAAAACTCTGGGGGTTATTTACCTCCTATTGTGTGAATGCTCTTGTTTCTACGTTGGCAAAACAAAACTTGAATTTTGGAAACGTGCATACAGACATGTGCACAGCATGATGACGTGCGACCCAGATCTCCCCCTGGGCCGACACGTCAGCACTGTGCACATGGGCAGATTCCCAAAAGTCAAGTTTTTGATCCTGGATCGGATCCATCCGAACCCGAGGGGGGGTGACTGGAACAAGTCCCTCCTCCAACTCGAGTCAAAATGGATCTATAAACTTCGAGCCACTCAGGCTCCCGGATTAAATGAAACCATTTGGTTTAAACCCTTTTTGGAGGGTTTTGTGTCTGGAGGTATGGAAAAATAAACCCTAGTAATGTCTAACACATATTTTTTAACAATACGTATCACGTGGATAATTACATCTATTATAGTTACTCATAATGCAGGATATAAATAAACCTCGATCAGATAGTTGACTTTAATGACATATGATAAATGTATATGTACCTATCTATACAGTCTTAAAAAACTACTGTAATTGATCTACATTAAGGTTGAATATTGTACACCCACTTCATTGATTTCTACACGTTTTGTGATTGAACATTTATGGAGTGGGGTAAACCCATTATGTAAAAAATGCTTACAAGACATTATATTAAGGTTGAATACTATATACCTGTATACCTACTCCATTTGTCTCTGCACGTTTGTGACAGACCATATATGGAGTGGGGTAAATCTAGTATGTATAATAACTATGTAACGTGTTAAATAATATCTAATACATAATTAACGTACCACAATCAGGCACCGGCACACAAGGAGTGGTATATGAGGGTGCTGCCATCTCTCACTTTCCCTGTCTAGCTTATCAATTTCGTTCCCCCTTACTGTTAGGGGATGTTTCTAGGCATTAAACAGAGGCCAAATACTAGATTCAATATGCCTCCGATTTTTCTGTATATTTTTATGCATAATATTTATCCTCAGCCTATAGTATAACACAATGGACTGAAATCTAAAAAAACTCTCTACTTTGCCACTAGATGGCTATGTCCCAGGTCGACACGCAGATCATTGGAACTGCCCGGCACGTAAGCCGCCCGCCCCTCTGGGCGGTGCGGCGACGGGAAGGGAATCTGCATCCCATGCTTTCCCTCCCCATTTGGCCTCCTCCAATCGGTGGTGCGATGCCCGGGGGAGGAGATACCTGTCATCCTTCTCCACCCACTGGGCATGCGCGCTCCGACTTTGAGGCCTTACGTGCCGGTGGGAGGAGTGGGCGGGGCCGCATCCTTCGTCATACTCGGTATGATTGGATGGGACCGCGCGCACACCGCTCGGGGGGCCAACCCTCCCTACAAGCCTCCCACCCCACACCGACCAGCTGTTCTGGATAACAGCTGATCGGGGGGGTGGCCATACGTATATAATCTCACTGCACAGATCCTTCAATCCCAGACGGCACAACCAGAGCAATAAGCAGCAAAACTTTCTATTTAAATATACAAGGTAGGTTTATACTACAACTGCCACCCCATGCACTCTGTACTTTATATCTCCGTCTTACTGCACCCTGTTAAATGTACCTCGTACCCTATGCTGTACAAGCTACTTAAACGCTTTGTTTATGCTGCACACAAATACTGTGTGCTTAAGCACTAGTATGTAGCCTCATTTGCTGAGATTCGCCAGTACTAGGCGATACAGCATATAAACATTATCTGTTCAAGCAGTAAGATAGAGCCTTATTATGTGGATTCACCAGCTAACATCTCTGTTAGAATTACCACTATCAAGCCCTTTTGTCCATACTAGCTCATTATAATTTTATCTGCCTCCCTGGAATAACTTTATAAGCAAAAGGGGTACATTGTTACCCTGCTTTACAATGCCCAAGAGCTACGATACAACCTATACCTAAATTGTTACTTTTCCTTACAGAGGTTTGACTGGGTTTGCTTTGTTGACCCCAGCAGAACCAAGATCTTCGCTGGCTCGACCCTTCACAGCCTCTTTAAACTCGCAACTAGACCTTATGGGGACATCTCGGTCTCAAGGTATCCTAAAGTTTTGATACACTCAGACCACTCTCCATGTGAGAACTAATCCCGACTATTCATGTGAAAAGTGAGATCTCTGTCTGCGACCCAACCACCCTTTGCTGTGCCGATGTGTTATACCTTATCCTGTTTTTATCAAGGGGGTAAAACCCTTTCCATCTCTGCATCAACATACACGTGAGTGTTATGACCATACTTAGTTATTATATTTTCTTGTCTTTTTTCTCTCTGACGCTCTGCTGCTCCAGAAGGAATACACTGTCTACAACTTTTTTATTAATGCTATCTTTGCCCGCTCTGTACAACAATGTTCCCACAATGTACCTTTCATGTTGAACTCATATAGATATGTACTTTTTATCTCTACATCTATATTTAGATACAAATCATAGACTTTACAACACGACCACTGAAGAAGGAGGAACCTACCTACTCCGAAACGCGTCTGGTCCAATGTTTTATACAAGTCTATGTATATGGTTTTGATGCATTTTTATTGTGCATGCTCTACATGACCTTTATGTTCTTGTTTTAACCTTCAATACTTTAATAAACATTTTGTTACTACATATACGATATATACTTTTTCTTTGGGAAAGCATGGTAGTGCCAACTAAAAGTCCACAAACCTAGGGGAAAACCCCCTTTTTTGCTTCTTTTTAATACCGGATGTGGCACACACCTTCTAAATTCTCCCAAACTTTGTGAAGCTATTTGACCTAACCCAATTCTATTTCAGTTTTTTTTTACTTTACATTTTACACCTTAGGTGAATGGGTAGGGGTACATCGTACCCCATACTCATTCACATAGGGTGGGGGGCCGGTATCTGGGGGGCCCCTTATTAAAGGGGGCTCCCAGATTCCGATAAGCCCCCGCCCGCAGACCCCGACAACCAACGGCCAGGGTTGTCGGGAAGAGGCCCTTGTCCTCATCAACATGGGGACAAGGTGCTTTGGGGTGGGGGGGCCGCACGGCCCCCCTTTCCCCAGGGCACCCCCCATGTTGAGGGCACGCGGCCTGGTACGGCTCAGGAGGGGGGGGGGCGCTCGTTCGTCCCCACCCCTTTCCTGGCCTGCCAGGCTGCGTGCTCGGATGAGGGTCTGACATGGATTTGGGGGGAACCCCCACGCCGTTTTTTTTCGGCGTGGGGATTCCCTTTAAATCCATGCCAGCTTGCGGAGCTAGCGCGGCGGCATTTACTGCCTACGCTAGCTACGTAACCTGAAGTTACATTCGAAATGAACGGACTGCTCCGTGTGTGGGCAAGTCCGTTCATTTTCAAAAGTCCCGCGGACTTTTGGCCGGCGGATTATCCGCTGGAGAAGTCCGTGCGTGTGTGGGCAAGTCCACACCCTCGGAAAGTCCAGCGGACCTAGCCGGAAAGTCCCGCGGGATTGTCCGCTGGACTAGGTCCGCCGGCAAAAGTCCCTACGTGTGTACGAGGCATTAGGTGTGTCACAACCAAGTACTTGCAGTACACCGACGTCCGATTGTAGCAGGCAAATTTCCCTGCCCCAGCTGCTGGACCGTCGAAAGAAGTATACTCCCAGCCATCCACATGCCCAGCGGTTGAATGCTAGCTTGGCTAAATTGCTAGCACTTCAACTGCTGCCTTTTCAGTTGGTAGACTCGGCCCCCTTCCGTGAGTTTGTTCAATGTGCGGTTCCTCAGTGGCAGGTTTCCAAACGCCACTTTTTCTCACGGAAGGCGATTCCGTCTCTCTACCGGCATGTGGAAGGCAATGTCCATGCCTCGCTGGACAGGGCGGTCAGCGGTAAGGTGCATATTACCACTGACTCATGGTCCAGCAGGCATGGACAGGGACGTTATCTTTCTTTCACGGCCCATTGGGTCACTCTATTGGCAGCTGGGAGGGATGCAGGACAAGGTGCAGTAGTGTTGGAGGTTGTTCCGCCACCACGCCTCCAAAATGCTACTACTGGTTGTGACACACCTCTCTCCTCCACCCCCTCCTCTTCTTCTTCCTCCAGTGCTCTGTCCTCGGAACCAGCGGTGCTCCGTAGGCGTACAAGGGGCTACGCGAGTACGCAGGCAAAAAGATGCCATGCCGTGCTTGCGCTGGTGTGTTTGGGGGACAGGAGCCACACTGGGGCAGAGGTTCTGGCAGCTCTGCAGGGGCAGGCCGAGAGGTGGTTGACGCCAGGCCAGCTTAAGCCAGGAATGGTCGTTTCTGACAATGGCACCAACCTCCTCTCCGCCCTGCGACAGGGGCAGCTCACCCATGTGCCCTGTATGGCTCACGTCCTCAACCTGGTGGTGCAGCGGTTCTTGGGCAAGTACCCAGGCTTACAGGATGTCCTGAGGCAGGCCAGGAAAGTCTGTGTGCATTTCCGCTGATCTTATAATGCCAGTGCTCGGCTGACTGAGCTGCAAAAGGAGCTGAACCTGCCCAAGAACCGCCTAATATGTGACATGCCCACCAGGTGGAACTCAACATTGGCCATGCTGCAGCGACTGCACACGCAGCAGAGGGCCATCAATGAGTACCTTTGCGACTACGGCACCAGGACAGGGTCAGGGGAGCTTGGCTTTTTTTTCCCACGCCAGTGGAGCATGATCAGGGATGCATGTACTGTCCTCTCACCATTTGAGGAGGCCACAAGGATGGCGAGCAGTGACAGTGCATGCATCAGTGACACTGTCCCTCTTGTCCACCTGTTGGAGCATACGCTGCGTGGGATAATGGACAGGGCACTTGAGGCAGAACAGAGGCAGGAAGAGGAGGACTTCCTTGCCTCTCAAGGCCCCCTTTATCCAGACAGTGTTCCTTCTGTCCCACCCATCACACAGGAAGAGGATGAGGAGGAGGAGGAGGAGGATTGTGTGAGCATGGAGGGGGAGCCTGGCACTCAGCATCAGCAGCAGCAGTCTTTTAGGGATGATGTACAGTCCCAACAAACCAGTGGACTTGTACGTGGCTGGGAGGAGGTGGCTGGCGATCATGTCATCCTCAGTGACCCAGAAGACTCCGGACCGAATGCCTCAGCTAACCTACGTAGCACGGCCTCCCTGATCCTGCAAAGCCTACGGAAGGATCCTCGTGTTCTTCGGATCAAGGAGAGGGACCATTACTGGCTGGCCACTCTCCTTGATCCACGGTACAAGGATAAGGTTTGCGGACCTTATCTTGCCGTTGCAGAGGGAGCAGAGGATGAGACATCTCAGGGAGGCCTTGCAGAAAGGTCTGTGCAACGCGTTCCCAGAAACTGGGAGGTTACAAACTCCTGGTCCTGGACGACGAGTTGCTGAGGCTTCGGTCAGTAGCAGAAGGAGCGGTGGGGAAGGTGGACGTCTGACCGATGCGTTCAGACAATTTTTTAGTCCGCAGCCCCAAGGTATGATCGGTTCCAGCAACCATCGCCAGCGTCTGATATACATGGTGCAGGAATACCTAGGGGCAAGGTCAGACTTGGACACCTTTCCCACCGAAAATCCTCTGGCTTACTGGGTCCTGAGGATGGATCACTGGCCAGAGCTTGCACAGTATGCAATTGAGCTACTGGCCTGTCCTGCATCCAGCGTTCTTTCCGAACGCACATTCAGTGCTGCTGGAGGATTTGTCACCGATCATAGGGTGCGCCTGTCCACCGACTCGGTTGATCGACTGACCTTCATAAAAATGAATCAGTCTTGGATCACCACCAGCTACCAGGCACCTGAAGCGGATATAACTGAATAATTTATAATGTCACATCCCTTCAAGACTGCCTATGCTGATGCTGAGTGACTGTCCTGTTATGTTCACTGACTATCCTCTTCCTCCTCCTCAATGATCCATGCCACCACACCAGTGCCTAAGGCACAATTTTTCAGCCCCTGTATAACAGGGGCGTGTACTTACAATTTTTTTTAAAAATGCTTCGCAACAGGTGTGACTGCTGTGCTCCAAGTACAGTATCTGTGAGGGGTTGCAGTGTTGTGGCACCAGCACCAGTGCCTAAGGCACAATTTTTCAGCCCCTGTTGGGGCGTGTAATTTCAATTTTTAGGCAATGCTTTGCAACAGGTCTCATTGCTGTGCTCAGAGTACAGTATCTGTGAGGGGTTGCAGTGTTGTGGCACCAGCACCAATGCCTAAGGCACAATTTTTCAGCCCCTGTATAACAGGGGCGTGTAATTACAATTTTTTAAAAAGATGCTTCGCAACAGGTGTGACTGCTGTGCTCCAAGTACAGTATCTGTGAGGGGTTGCAGTGTTGTGGCACCAGCACCAGTGCCTAAGGCACAATTTTTCAGCCCCTGTTGGGGCGTGTAATTACAATTTTTAGGCAATGCTTTGCAACAGGTCTCATTGCTGTGCTAAGAGTACAGTATCTGTGAGGGGTTGCAGTGTTGTGGCACCAGCACCAATGCCTAAGGCACAATTTTTCAGCCCCTGTTTAACAGGGGCGTGTAATTACAAATCTTGATCTAATAGTTCACAGCAGGGCCCATTCCTGCGCCCACCAAGAGTAACTATGAGGGCCTACAGTCTTGTGGCAACACCGTCCACCACCACCACCACCACCAAAGGCCCAATTTTTCTGCCCTGTTCAACAGGTGCATGCAATTACAAATCTTGATCTAATAACTCACAGCAGGGCCCATTCCTGCACCCACCAAGAGTAACTGTGAGGGCTTACAGTCTTGTGGCAACACCGTCCACCACCACCCACCACCAAAGGCCCAATTTTTCTCCCCTGTTCAACAGGTGCACGCAATTACAAATCTTGATCTAATAACTCACAGCAGGGCCCATTCCTGCACCCACCAAGAGTAACTGTGAGGGCTTACAGTCTTGTGGCAACACCGTCCACCACCACCACCACCAAAGGCCCAATTTTTCTGCCCGGTTCAACAGGTGCATGCAAGTACAAATCTTGATCTATTAACTCACAGCAGGGCCCATTCCTGTGCCCACCAGTCTTGTGGCTACACCAACATCTAATAGGGCAAATTTCTGCAGAGTATATACGGCAGGCCCCTACTTTCAAACATCCAACTTACAAACGACTCCTACTTGCAAACGGAAAGAGAAAACAGGAAGTGAGAGGAAATCTACCCCTAGGAAGGGAAATTCGATCCTGTTAGATTTAATTTGGGAAAAAGGTATCTCCTCTCTACTGATGCTTTATCACCAATCCTTGTTTCAATTAAAACCCCACTTTTCCAAAAACATTTGTCATTGGGACGGAAAGTGAAATGTTCTGAACAGATGTTCAAAGACAGCAAATGTTACAGGGGTGATAACCCCTCCCTATGTTCTCCAAAAAGCTTAAAAATAGATTTTTTTGGGATGGAGCTACACTTCATAATGTACCTGTTCAGATTCTACTTAAGAACAAACCTACAGTCCGTGTCTTGTTTGCACCACCTATATACTGCTGTTCAGAGTATATAGGGTTGTAGGTATAGGGTTTTATTTTGGGTGCGGGGTCCCCCTTAATATCCATACAAGACCCAAAGGGGGTGGGGTGGGGGGTGATGGGGTAGCCATGCCATTTTTCTCAAGGATTTTCAGCCATATGGCGGCCAGGACAAGACATGACATTAAAGCCGCAAGTGGTTTTAAATGGCTTCTTTTTTTTCCTTTACAAATGTCATTTTGTGCAGGGACAGTTCTAAACACGGGAAACACATGCCACTTCACAGGCATACTTTAGACATCCCCCAGGTACCATATTTAAAGGAAAATTTCACTTTTTTTTTTTCACTTTATGCATCATTAAAATGACTGCTCCCGAAAAAACGTTCGTTTTTAAAAGTTCTTTTTGCATTGATATATGTCCCCTGGGGCAGGACCCGGGTCCCCAAACCTGTTTTATGACATTAACATGCATATTGGCCGTTGTAGTTAGCAATTTTGATTTCGAACGTTCGCGTCCATGAATAGGGTGCGAAAATTTGCGTGAACTTTCGGTCCGTTCGAAGGTTCTGGTGCAAACCGAACCCGGGGGTGTTCGGCTCATCCCTACTGCAGATGTTGAAGGAGTTGGGGGTCAGACTGTCAGTGCTCAGACCATACACTGCACACTGCATCAAATTGGTCTGCATGGCTGTCGTCCCAGAAGGAAACCTCTTTTAAAGATGATGCACAAGAAAGCCGCAAACAGTTTGCTGAAGACAAGCAGACTAAGGACATGAATTACTGGAACCATGTCCTGTGGTCTGTTGATACCAAGATAAACTTATTTGGTGTCAGATGGTGACAAGTGTGTGTGGTGGCAACCAGGTGAGGAGTACAAAGACAAGTGTGTCTTGCCTACAGTCAAGCATGGTGGTGGGAGTGTCATGATCTGGGGCTGCATGAGTGCTGCCAACATCGGGGAGCTACAGTTCATTGAGGGAACCATGAATGCCAACATGTTCTGTGACATACTGAAGAAGAGCATTATCCCCTCCCTTCGAAGACTGGGCTGCAGGGCAGTATTCCAACGTGATAACAACCCCAAACACACCTCCAAGACGACCACTGCCTTGCTAAAGAAGCTGAGGGTAAAGGTGTTGGACTGGCCAAGCATGTCTCCAGACCTAAACCCTATTGAGCATCCTCAAACAGAAGGTGGAGGAGCGCAAGGTCTCTAACATCCACCAGCTCCATGATGTCGTCATGGAGGAGTGGAAGAGGTCTCCAGTGACAACCTGTGACGCTCTGGTGAACTCCATGCCCAAGAGTGTTAAGGCAGTGCTGGAAAATAATGGTGGCCACACAAAATATTGACACGTTTGCACAAATTTGAACATTTTCACTTAGGGGTGTACTCACTTTTGTTGCCAACGGGTTAGACATTAATGGCTGTGTGTTTAGTTATTTTGAGGGGACAGCAAATTTACACTGTTATACAAGCTGTACACTCACTACTTTACATTGTAGCAAAGTGTAATGTCTTCAGTGTTGTCACATGAAAAGATATAATAAAATATTTACAAAAATGTGAGGGGTGTACTCACTTTTGTGAGATACTGTATGTGAATCTGAAACGTCAACCTTTATATGTTTGTTCTCAAAAACAGAGGTAGAATTCCTGATCTCATTCAGCATGAATGTAAAAGTGTATCGTATGTAAAATTTTATAAAATGCGAAAATAAAGAATATAAAAAAAATGAGAAATCTGCTGTTAATTACTTATTCTGAGTATTAATGTGCCTGGGAGCTTTACTAAAGTAATTAGAATAGGGGGTCGTCTCACATAACCCTAGGGCTCATATGCCCCGTACACACGGTCGGAAATTCCGATGGAAAATGTCCGATCGGCCCATGTTGTCGGAAAATCCGACCGTGTGTGGGCTCCATCTGACTTTTTCCGTCGGAATTTCCTACGGAAAAAAATTGAGATCCGATCAGACTTTTTCCGATCGTGTGTAGAGAATTCCGACGGACAAAGTGCCACGCATTCTCAGATCAAATTAGGAGACCAAACCTATTGGCTAATAGCCTCTACGTAGTTCCGTCGCACGCAACGAACGTCACCACGTTCAGAATGATCAGATTTTTTGACAACTTTGTCCGACCGTGTGTATGCAACACCAGTGTCGGACAAAATCCGTCGAAAAAAATCAGATGGATTTTGTGGTCGGAATTTCCGACCATGTGTACGGGGCATTAGAATCACATATACAGCTTTGCTCATAAGTTTACATACCCTGCAGAATTTATGATTTCTTGGCCATTTTTCGGAGAATATGAAAGGTAACTCAAAAACATTTCTTTCACTCATGGTTAGTGTTTGGCTGAAGCCATTTATTATCAATCAACTGTGTTGATTGATAAACACAGTTGCCAGAAGAAATTATTATAGCGGATATAACGAATGATTCGAATGTCAAAAAAAAAATGTTGCAGGAAAAATTCCGTTTACGAATTTCAGCTCTAAATTATTATTCGAATCAAACTACCAATATCGATTTTCAACTCATTCGCGGCTAATTAATTGACGGCTCCGTAACACAGAGAACAGTCATTCATTGAATGTCATTGATAAAAAAAAAAGGAAAAAAGGTGTGGGGGTCCCCCAAATTCAATTACCAGGCCCTTCAGGTCTGCTATGGATTTAAGGGAACCCCAGCCAAAAAAAAAGGCGTGGGGGTCCCCCCAAATTCAATAACCAGGCCCTTCAGGTCTGGGATGGATTTTAAGGGGAACCCCGGCCAAAAAAATGGCGTGGGATCCCCCCTAAAAATCCATACCAGACCCTTTATCCGAGTGCACAACCTGGCAGGCCCCTCCCTCCTGAACTGTACCAGGCCACATGCCCTCAACATTGGGAGGGTGCTTTGGGGTCCCCCCCAAGCACCTTTTCCCCATGTTGATGAGGACAAGGGCCTCATCCCCACAACCCTGGCCATTGGTTGTGGGGGTCTGCGGGGGGGGCTTATCGGAATCTGGAAGTCCCCTTTAACAAGGGGACCCCCAGATCCTGCCCCCCCCTGTGTGAAATGGTAAGGGGGTACAAAAACCCCTACCATTTCACCAAAAAAGTGTCAAAAATTGTAAAAGTAGACGGTCTTTGACAATTCCTTTATTAAAATCTTCTTTCTTCTGGTCTTCCTTCTTCCTTTCTTCATCCTTCGGTTTCTTCATCCTTTGGTTTCGGCATCTTCTTCCATCTTCTTCTTCCATCATCTTCTTCCTCCGATCCGCTTCTTGCGCTGATCTTCTCGTCCTTCTCGTCCGGCATCTTCTTCCACGGCGTCGGCGTCTGTTCTTCTGTCGGGCCGCTTCGCGCAATGGGAGGCTCCCGCTGTGTGAGGCTTCGCTGCGTCTGACAGGTCTTTTATAACGGACGGGGCCACCTGGTAACCCCGCCCCCTCTGACGCACGGGGACATCATGGGGAATTCCCTATGGCTTTCCCCATGACGTCAGAGGGGGCGGGGTCACCAGGTGGCCCCGCCCTCCGTTATAAAAGACCTGTCAGCCACAGCGAAGCCTCACACAGCGGGAGCCTCCGATTGCGCGGAGCGGCCCAGAAGAGACACCGACGCCATGGAAGAAGATGCCGGACGAGAAGGACGAGAAGACCAGTGCAAGAAGAAGCGGATCGGAGGAAGAAGAATTTTTGAAACTTTTTTTGGTGAAATGGTAGGGTAATTTTGTACCCCCTTACCATTTCACACTTTTTTGGTGAAATGGGGGCGGGGGGGGCTGGGATATGGGGGTCCCCTTGTTAACGGGGGCTTCCAGATTCCGTTAAGCCCCCCGCCCGCAGACCCCCACAACCAATGGCCAGGGTTGTGGGGAAGAGGCCCTTGTCCTCATCAACATGGGGACAAGGTGCTTTGGGGGGACCCCAAAGCTCCCTCCCAATGTTGAGGGCATGTGGCCTGGTACGGTTCAGGAGTGATGGGGGCCGCTCTCGTCCCCCCCTCTTTTCCTGCGGCCTGCCAGGTTGCGTGCTCGGATAAGGGTCTGGTATGGATTTTGAGGGGGACCCCACGCCATTTTTTTTGGCCGGGGTTCCCCTTAATATCCATAGCAGACCTGAAGGGTTCCCCTTAATATCCATAGCAGACCTGAAGGGCCTGGTTATTTGGGGGGACCCCCACACCGATTTTTTTTTATTTTATGGGGTTTATATTTATTTTATCAATGACTTTTTTTTTATCAATGACTTCAATGAATGACTGTTCTCTGTGTTATGGGAGCCCTCAATTCATTAGCTGTGAGTGATTTTAAATAGTAGAGTTGAGCGGACACCTGGATGTTCGGGTTTGGCGGGTTCGGCCGAACTTCGGAAAAAAGTCCGGGTTCGGGACCGAACTTGACCCGAACTTGACCCCGAACTCCGAACCCCATTGAAGTCAATGGGGAGCCGGACTTTTGAACACTAAAATGGCTGTAAAAAGGTCATGGAAAGGGCTAGAGGGCTGCAAATGGCAACAAAAAGTTGTTAAGAGCATGGCAAGTGATCTGCAAACAAATGTGGATAGGGAAATAACTTAAAAAACATAAAAAAAAATGCTGGAGGCCCCCTTCTCAGCAGAAGAGGTACAGGAAGTCATTAAGAACCTCAGAAACTCAACGGCACGATGCCGCACATATGGTGGGAATACCCCAGAATACGCACTTTCTGGAAAAAATTATTCAATTTAATGGATAAGATAGTGGGAAAATAAAATACTTGGAAATTAAAAAAAATGAAAAAATTATAATCTTGACCTAGGAGGACGAAATTCAAATGTAGGAGGTTGAGGTGGCGGTGGATGTGCCGGTGTAGGTGGAAGCGGCGGTGTAGGAGGACGAGGTAGCCAACACTGGTTCAAAAATACAACAATGGCTGGGTAAGGCTAGTGGTGAATGATGTGTCGAATTCTGTCCCCCGTCGCATAGTGTCCACCCTGTACTGCACTTGCTCAGTACGTAGGACAAGGGGATTTTGAAACTCTCCGAAGACGATGCGCGGTGACTCCAGGTTCAAGCCACATCATCCGAGGTTGAAGCCTAGCCAAGCGAGCCCGTGAGGGGCCCTGTTACTATGTGCTACCGTATGTCCACTTGGATGGTCGGGCTTGAACCTGCACTCACTGCGCAGGCGACGTTCATCTTTGGAGATTTTGTGAATCTCCTTGTCCTCCGAACTGCGCAAGCACTGCACCTGCGCAGTAAGTGGCTGGACACTATCCGATAGCAAGACAGTTTTCGTCATAACACCGGTATATGTGTCTTTTCTGCACAAGGTACGGACAAGTCCTGTGGGATCCATGCCTGGTTCATTTTAATGAACGTGAGCTTGTCCACATTGGCTCTGGACAGGCGGCTGCGCTTGTCTGTGATAACGCCCCCTGCCGTGCTAAATACACGTTCAGATAATACACTGGCGGCAGAGCAGGCCAGCACCTCCAAGGCGTAAAGGGCAAGCTCAGGCCATGTGCCCAATTTGGAGACCCAGAAGTTGAAGGGGGCAGACCCGTCATGCAGTACGTGTAGGCGTGTGCACACATACTGCTCCACCATGTTGGTGAAATGCTGCCTCCTGCTAAGACGTTCCATCTCAGCTGGTGGTGCTGGTTGTTGTGGCGTGCTGACAAAGCTTTTCCACATTCCGTCCATGCTAACCCTGCCTTGCGAGGTGCTGGCGGTGCCCCGGCTGCGTTGACGACCTCTTCCTCCTCCTCTGCCTTCGCCTTGTGCTTCCACCGTACCCCCGCTTCCAAGTGGGAATGCCACCAGCAGCACGTCTACCAGCGTGCGCTTGTACTCGCGCATCTTACGATCACGCTCCAGTGAGGTAATTAAGGATGGCACGTTGTCCTTGTAACGGGGATCCAGCAGGGTGGCCACCCAATAATCAGCACCAGTTAAAATGTGGGCAACTCAGCGGTCGTTGCGGAGACACTGCAGCATGTAATCGCTCATGTGTGCCAGGCTGCCCAGAGGCAAGGAAAAGCTGTCCTCTGCGGGAGGTGTATCGTCTGTGTCCTCTGTATAGCCCCAGCCACGCACCAGTGATGGACATGAGCTGGTCTGGGTGCCACCCTGCTGTGAACATGGTTCCTCCTCCTCCTCCATCTCCTCCTCATCCTCCACCTCGTCATCCTCCAGAACTGTGCCCTTGCTGCCAGACAATTGTGTACCTGGCGCTTGTTGGTGCAGGAACCCACCCTCGTAGCCACTTGTAAATGACTGCCCTGAAAGCCTTGGAAATGAACCCTCTTCCTCCTCCTCCTCCTCCTCCTCCTCCTCATCCTGTGCCACATCCTCTTGAATCATCGCCTGAAGAGTTTTTTCAAGGAGGCATAGAACTGGGATAGTAATGCTGAGAACGGCGTCATCGGCACTGGCCATGTTGGTGGAGTACTCGAAACAGCGCAACAAGGCACACAGGTCTCGCATGGAGGCCCAGTTATTGGCGGTGAAGTGGTGCTGTTCCGCAGAGCGACTCATGCATGCGTGCTGCAGCTGAAACTCCACTGTCGCCTGCTGCTGCTCGCACAGTCTGGCAAGCATGTGCAAGGTAGAGTTCCACCTTGTGGGCACGTCACATATGAGACGGTGAGCGGGAAGGCCGAAGTTACGATGCAGAGCTGACAGGCGAGCAGCAGCAGGGTGAGAACGCCGAAAGTGCGCACAGATGGCCCGCACTTTCTGCAGCAGCTCTGGCATATCGGGGTAATTCTTAAGGAACCTCTGGACCACCAAGTTCAGCACATGCGCCAGGCAAGGGATGTGTGTCAAACCGGCAAGGCCCAGAGCTGTTACGAGATTATCGCACAACACCAGGCCGGGCTTGAGGCTCACTGCCACCAACCACTCATCGGTCTGTTGTTCCATGTCCCTCCACAACTCCTGCGCGGTGTGGGTTTTTTCCCCCAAACAGGAAAGTTTTAAAACTGCCTGCTGTCGTTTAGCCCTGGCTGTGCTGAAGTTGGTGGTGAAGGTGTTATGCTGACCGGATGAGGAGGCGGTAGAGGATGAGGAGGCGGAGTAGGAGGAGTTAGCAACAGGAGGCACACTGAAGTGCCCTGCAATCCTCGGTGGTGGAAGGACATGCGCCAAACTGCTATCCGCCTCAGGCCCAGCCGCCACTACATTTACCCAGTGTGCTGTTAGGGAGATATAACGTCCCTGACCGTGCTTACTGGTCCACGCATCCGTAGTTAGGTGGACCTTGCCACAGATGGCGTTGCGCAGTGCACACCTGATTTTGTCCCCCACTTGGTTGTGCAGGGAAGGGATAGCTCGTCTGGAAAAGTAGTGGCGGCTGGGCACGACATACTGTGGGACAGCCAATGACATCAGCCTTTTAAAACTCTGCGTCTCCACCAGATGGAATGACAGCATTTCAAAGGCGAGGAATTTTGAAATGCTGGCATTCAGGGCCAGGGATCGCGGGTGGCTAGGGGGGTACTTCCTCTTCCGCTCCAGTGTTTGGGAAATAGAGAGCTGAACGCTTCCATGGGACATTGTGGAGATGGCTGGTGACCCAGGTGGTAGTGTTGCTGGCAGATCCTCTGTTTGCGGGTTGGCAGGTGTCACTGTCACTACAGAGGTGGATGAAGAGGCCGAGACTGCAGCAGAAGAGGAAGCAGGAAGAGCCAGAGACCTTTCTTGGTTTTTGAGGTGTCTACTCCACTGCATCTCGTGCTTTGCACTTAGATGCCTGGTCATGCAGGTTGTGCTCAGGTTGAGAACGTTTATGCCTCGCTTCAAGCTCTGATTGCACAGCGTGCAAACCACTCCTGTCTTGTCATCAGGACATTGTCTGAAGAACTGCCACGCTAGGGAACTCCTTGCACCTGGCTTTGGTGTGCTCGGTCCCTTGATGCGTTGGGCAGTAGCAGACGTACTGTCTAGGGGACGGACGCTCCGCTTTTGCACCCTGCTCCCTCTTCTGCTGTGCTGGTGGCTCTGTGCGACCACCACCTCTTCCTCTGAACTACACTGGTCACCTGCATGACATTGATTCCATGTGGGGTCAAGGACCTCATCGTCCTCCACATCATCTTCCACCCAAAATTCACCCCTGCCCTCCTTGTCGGTCTGCACAATGGCGAAAGCAGCAGCAGTTGGCACCTGTGTTTCGTCATCATCCGAGACGTGCTGCGATGGTCCTCCCATGTACTCATCATAAAACATAAGTGGTTGGGCATCAGTGCACACAATCTCTTCCACTTCTGGGGCAGGGCTAGGTGGATGGCCCTGGGAAACCCTGCTAACAGAGTCATCAAAAAGCAGAAGAGACTGCTGCATGATTTGGGGCTCAGACTGATTGGCTGATTTGCAAGGGGGTGAGGTGAAAGACTGATGGACATCGGCTGCAGGTGCCAAGTCTGAACTTTCATCAGGAGACTGGGTGGGAGACAATGTGAAGGAACCGGAGGCACTGTCAGCAGCAACCCAATCTACTATCGCCTGTACTTGTCCTGGCCTCAACATTCGTACAGCCTCATTAGTTGCACCAAAATACTGCTGCAGGCTCTGTCGCCTACTCGCACCTGAGGAAGGTGTTTCACTAGTGTGTGTAGCTGGCACAGATCGACCACGTCCTCTCCCTGCAACAGGAGCGCCACCAGCAGCACCACGACCCGGGCCACGTCCCCCCCTTTTTGATGATCTCCTCATATTTTCAAAATTTATGATCTCGCCCTAAATGGGTGTTTTTGTATATAGCAGAATACACGTACAGTGTCTAAAGCGTTTATGAACACGCAGAAAATGCTATTGGGAAAAAAAAAAAAAACACTGCAAAATTAAATTTTTTTGCAATGTTTTTCCAATATCAGAATAAACGGATAGTGTCTAAAGCGTTTATGAAAACGCAGAAAATGCTATTGGGAAAAAAAAACACTGCAAAATTACATTTTTTTGCAATGTTTTTCCAATATCAGAATAAACGGACAGTATGTAAAGCGTTTATGAAAACGCAGAAAATGCTATTGGGGAAAAAAAAAAACAAAGCAAAATTAAAAATTTTTGCAATGTTTTTCCAATATCAGAATACACGGACAGTATGTAAAGCGTTTATGAAAACGCAGAAAATGCTATTGGGAAAAAAAAAAACACTGCAAAATTAAATTTTTTTGCAATGTTTTTGCAATATCACAATACACGGATAGTGTCTAAAGCGTTTATGAAAACGCAGAAAATGCTATTGGGAAAAAAAAACTCTGCAAAATTAAATTTTTTTGCAATGTTTTTCCAATATCAGAATACACGGACAGTATGTAAAGCGTTTATGAAAACGCAGAAAATGCTATTGGGAAAAAAAAAAAACACTGCAAAATTAAATTTTTTTGCAATGTTTTTCCAATATCAGAATACACGGACAGTATGTAAAGCGTTTATGAAAACGCAGAAAATGCTATTGGGAAAAAAAAAAAAAAAACACTGCAAAATTAAATTTTTTTGCAATGTTTTTCCAATATCAGAATACACGGATAGTGTCTAAAGCGTTTATGAAAACGCAGAAAATGCTATTGGGAAAAAAAAAACACTGCAAAATTATTTTTTTTTGCAATGTTTTTGCAATATCAGAATACACGGATAGTGTCTACAGCGTGTATGTATGAACACGCAGAAAATGCTATTGGGAAAAAAAAAAAAAAAGCAAAATTAAATTTTTATGCAATGTTTTTCCAATAGCAGAATACACACAGACTATGGTGTATCTCTTAGTATATGCAGTGTTGGTCCTAATGGTGCACTGAGCTTGCAGGTAAAAGTTTTATATTTTGTCTGGCACTGGCCTCATGGCACTGTTAAAAGACTGTGCACTGCACCCCAGCCAGGGTACAATTGATTTAGGAATCTCTTCAATAATTCTCTCTGCCTCTTTCTCTTCCTTAATCCTTAATAAAGAAACTCCCTACTCTACTCTAGCTATGTAGATCGCTCACTGATCTAACTAATTAGAAGCAAAGTTAAGGAATGCTGACTGACTGACTGACTGAATCACACTAACTCCTAAAATCCTCTCTCAGCAGCACAGGAACCTGTCTATAGCAGAATGACGCTGTGTGCTGTGTGTGTGTGTGTACTATATATAGAGGCTGGGTCACATGCTGCACTGGCCAATCACAGCCATGCCATTAGTAGGCATGGCTGTGATGGCTTCTAAGGGCACACTAGTGAAACGATCGTCGATTGGCTGCCCTGCAGCTGTTAAAAAGGCGCCAATACAGCGCCGAACACCGGACCCGAACCCGAACTTACAGCCAATAGTTCGGGTTCGGGTCCGGGTCCCGAACACCCAAAAGTCCGGTACGGACCCGAACTTTACAGTTCGGGTTCGCTCAACCCTAGATATACTGAATCTTGAATTCATTCGAATCATTCGTTATATCTAATATCGAGAACTGTTCCTGCACAATGTCATTTTTGCAGGAAAAAAAGCTATTTAAAATCACTCGTGGCTAATGAATTGTCGGCTCTGTAACACAGAGAACAGTCACTCATTGAAGTCATTGATAAAAAAAAGCGTGGGGGTCCCCCCAAATTCAATAACCAGGCCCTTCAGGTCTGCTATGGATATTAAGGGGAACCCCCGCTTCAAATTTAAAAAAACAAAAGGCGTAGGAGTCCCCCTAAATATCCATACCAGACCCTTCAGGTCTGGAAAGGATTTTAAGGGGAACCCCGGCCCAAAAAAATGGCGTGGGTTCCCCTCAAAATCCATACCAGACCCTTATCTGAGAACGCAACCTGGCAGGCCGCAGGAAAAGAGGGAGGGACGAGAGCGCCCCCCCCCTCCTGAACCGTACCAGGCCACATGCCCTCAACATTGGGAGGGTGCTGTGGGGTCCCCCCCAAAGCACCTTGTCCCCATGTTGATGAGGACAAGGGCCTCATCCCCACAACCCTGGCCATTGGTTGTGGGGGTCTGCGGGCGGGGGGCTTATCGGAATCTGGAAGCCCCTTTTAACAAGGGGACCCCCAGATCCCGCCCCCCCCTGTGTGAAATGGTAAGGGGGTACCCCTACCATTTCACCAAAAAGTGTCAAAAATTTAAAAAATTACAGGAGACGGTCTTTGACAATTCCTTTATTAAAATCTTCTTTCTTCTAGTCTTTCTTTCTTCATCCTTCGGTGTCTTCATCTTCTCCTTTCCGGCATCTTTTCTATCTTCTTCTTCCATCTTCTTCCTCCGATCCGCTTCTTCTTCCTCCGGTCTTCTCGTCCTTCTCGTCCAGCATCTTCTTCCATGGCGTCGGCGTCTGTTCTTCTGTCGGGCCGCTCCTCGCAATGGGAGACTCCCGCTGTGTGAGGCTTTGCTCCGGCTGACAGGTCTTTTATAACGGCGGGCACCTGGTGACCCCGCCCCCCTCTGACGCACGGGGACATCATGGGGACTTCCCTATGGCTTTCCCAATGACGTCAGAGGGGGGCGGGGTCACCAGGTGCCCTCCATTATAAAAGACCTGTCAGCCGGAGCGAAGCCTCACACAGCGGGAGCCTCCCATTGCAAGGAGCGGCCCGACAGAAGAACGGACGCCGACGCCATGGAAGAAGATTCCGGACGAGAAGGACGAGAAGACCGGAGGAAGAAGAAGCGGATCGGAGGAAGAAGAAGATGGAAGAAGATGCCGGAAGGAGAAGATGAAGAAACCGAAGGATGAAGAAAGGGCGAAGGAAGACCAGAAGAAAGAAGATTTTAATAAAGGAATTGTCAAAGACCGTCTCCTGTCATTTTTTTACCATTTTTTGTCACCTTTTTTGGTGAAATGGTAGGGGTACTTTTGTACCCCCTTACCATTTCACACATTGGGGGGGCCGGGATCTGGGGGTCCCCTTGTTAAAGGGGGCTTCCAGATTCCGATAAGCCCCCGCCCGCAGACCCCCACAACCAATGGCCAGGGTTGTGGGGATGAGGCCCTTGTCCTCATCAACATGGGGACAAGGTGCTTTGGGGTCTCAGACCCCCAAAGCACCCTCTCAATGTTGAGGGCATGTGGCCTGGTACGGTTCAGGAGGGGGGGGCAGCTCTCGCCCCCCTCTTTTCCTGTGGCCTGACAGGTTGGCGTGCTCGGATAAAGGGTCTGGTATGGATTTTGAGGGGGACCCCACGCCATTTTTTTTTTGGCCGGGTTCCCCTTAATATCCATACCAGACCTGAATGGCCTGGTTATTGAATTTGGGCTTTTTTTTATATCAATGAATGACTGTTCTCTGTGTTACAGAGCCGACAATTCATTAGCCGCGAGTGATTTTAAATAGCTTTTTTTCCTGCCAAAATGACACTTTGTGCAGGAACAGTTCTCGATATTACATATACTGAAGATCGAATTTATTCGAATCATTCGAAGCATTCGTTATATCCGCTATAACAATTTCTTTCGTATTAGTTGAAATTCGATATTTGTAGTTGGATTCGAATTGTTCTCTGTGTTACGGAACCGACAATTCAATAGCCGCGTTAACGATTCGTAACGATTAGTAACTTTACTAACGATTCGTAACCATTCAAATTTTTTTTACGATTCGTACGAAATTTGTATTTCGTACAAATTCGAACGGAATTTCGTACACGAATTACGAATTTTTACGAATTTTTTTATATACGAAACGGAACGAAACGAAACAAAATGAATGTCTACAAAATTGTTGGCAATATGAATGCAGTATGTTATCAAAAAATACTGGAGGAACATTTGCATTCATCAGCCAGGAAGCTAGGCATGGGACCTACTTGGACATTCCAACATGACAATTATGCAAAACACAAGGCCAAGTCGACTGGTCATTGGCTACAGCCGAATAAAGTGAAGGTTCTGGAGAGGCCATCTCGGTCTCCTGACCTCAATATCATTGAGCCACTTTGGGGAGTTCTCAAACGTGCAGTTCATGCAAGACAGCCCAAGAATTTACAGGAACTGGAAGCTTTTTGCCAAGAGGAATGGGCAGCTTTACCATCTGAGAAGATAAAGAGCCTCATCCACAAATACCACAAAAGACTTCAAGCTGTCATTGATGTTAAAGGGGGTAATACACGATATTAAGAACTGGGGTATGTAAACTTTTGATCAGGGTCATTTTGGTAGTTTCTTTTGTCATTATCATTAATAGAAATAGAGTAAACACAGTTGATTGATAATAAATGGCTTCAGGCAAACACTAACCATGAGTGAAAGAAAAGTTTTTGTGTTATCATTCATATTCTCTGAAAAATGGCCAAGAAATCATAAATTCTGCCAGGGTATGTAAACTTATGAGCACAACTGTATATTATATTACCAAAGGTATTGGGTCGTCTGCCTTTACACGCACATAAACTTTAATGGCATCCCATTCTTAGTCCGTAGGGTTCAATATCATGTTGGCCCACTCTTCTGGGAAGGCTGTCCACAAGATTTAGGAGTGTGTCTATGGGAATGTTTGACCATTCTTCCAGAAGCGAATTTGTGAGGTCAGGCACTGATGTTGGACAAGAAGGCCTGGCTCGCAGTCTCCGCTCTAATTCATCTGAAAGGTGTTCTATTGGGTTGAGGTCAGGACTCTGTGCAGGCCAGTCAAGTTCCTCCACCCCAAACTCACTCATCCATGTCTTTATGGTCCTTGCAAACCGAAAACAATATTTAATTCATTTTTAATATATCAAGTGAACTTCCCAACCATCCATGTCTTCGTGCTTTATTTTTAATGAGAAACCACTTTAAAAAAGACCCCTCTAGCATTTCTAGCCGCAGCCATATTGAATAAGGGCAGATGATTCTTGTTTGCATTCACTTTCTGGAATCCATCTGCCTTTATCTCAGGCATGAAGACAGGAGGGTGTGCTTAGCTGAAAATGTCCCCCCCCCCCCCTGCACATGAAAAACTCTTGGGATGTTTGACATCATTTTGGTCTAGGCCAGAAACCAGGAAGCAACAGAAAGGGCATTTTTCCAACTGCCCCCACCCCCCTCAAAATGAAGGGACTTTAATGTCCTCCCAGTTTTAGTCCATAGGGTTCAATATTGAGTTGGCCCATCCTTTGCAGTTAAAACAGGTTCAACTCTTCTGGGAAGGCTGTCCACAAGGTTTAGGAGTGTGTCTATGGAATGTTTGACCATTCTTCCAAAAGCGCATTTGTAAGGTCAGGCACTGATGTTGCACAAGAAGGCCTGGCTTGCAGTCTCCACTCTAATTCATCCCGAAGGTGTTCTATCGGGTTGAGGTCAGGACTCTGTGCAGGCCAGTCAAGTTCCTCCACCCCAAACTCACTCATCCATGTCTTTATGGACCTTGCTTTGTGCACCTAGTCACAATCTGCTTTTTCTTGCTCTCCATTCTCCACATATAGACAAATGTGACAAACAATGTCACGCTGTCCCAAAAATTGTTGGAAACCATTGCACAATGCAGATAGTACACACAAGGACAAGGACAAAGGAAGGACACAGCAAGGTCAATTCACTTACTGAAAACTGCAATGTAGCATGGGAGGAGCAATGCTTTCTGGGTAATGTCATCAAAGCCACAGAAGCTGCGGTAAACGGATTGAAACGGATGCAAAAACAGATGTAAATGGGTAGATTAACGGTAGGGATGAGATGAACACCCCCCTGCTCGGTTCGCATCCAGAACATGCGAACAGGCAAAAAATTAGTTCGAACACCTTTAAAGTCTAAGGGACTCAAACGTGAAAAATCAAAAGTACTAATTTTAAAGACTAATATGCAAGTTATTGTCATAAAAAGGGTTTGGGAGCCCGGGTCCTGTCCCAGGGGACATGTATCAATGCAAAAAAAAAAGTTTTACAAACGGACGTTTTTTCGGGAGCAGTGATTTTAATAATGCTTAAAGTGAAACAATAAAAGTGAAATATTCCTTTAAATTTCGTACCTGGGGTGGTGTCTATAGTATGCCTGTAAAGTGGCGCACATTTCCCGCGTTTAGAAAAGTCCCTGCACAAAGTGTCATTTCTTAAGGAAAAAACTTAATTTAAAACTACTCGTGGCTATTAATGAATTGTCAGGTCCCACAATACAGATAAAAGTTATTGAAAAAATATAATGGGTATTCCTCCCAGTCCATTAACAGGCCCTTTGGGTCTGGTATGAATATTAAGGGGAACCCCCGAACCAAAATGTAAAAAAAATTTGCGTGGGGGTCCCCCCAAATTCCATTACCAGGCCCTTCAGGTCTGGTATGGATATTAAGGGGAACCCTGTGCCAAAATTAAAAAAAAAAATGGCATGGGTTCCCCCCAAAAATCCATACCAGACCCTTATCTGAGCATGCAACCTGGCAGGCCGCAGGAAAAGAGGGTGGACGAGAGAGCACACCCCCTCCTGAACCGTACCAGGCCACATGCCCTCAACATTGGGAGGGTGCTTTGGGGTAGCCCCCCAAAGCACCTTGTCCCCATGTGGGGATTGTGGGGTCTCATCCCCACAATCCTTGCCCGGTGGTTGTGGGGGTCTGCGGGCGGGGGGCTTATCGGAATCTGGAAGCCCCCTTTAACAAAGGGGACTCCCAGATCCTGGCCCCCCCGTGTGAAATGGTAATGTGGTACATTTTACTCCTACCATTTCACCCAAAAAAGTGACAAAAAAGGTAAAAAAAACACACGCACAGCTTGGCATAAATCCTTTAATAAAAACAAAAACAAAAAAAAATTCCAGTGATGTAAACCCTATGATCCATGAATAATACAGCCTCCTCCTGGGTTACCCAGTGACATGTACGGGTGACTCCACCCCCTCTGATGCAACAAAGGTTTCTTGTGACACGTCAGAGGGGGCGGGGTCATCCGTAAATGTCACTGGGTAACCCCGGCATTTCCCCTTGCGTGAGAGGGGGGCATGGTCACCCGTACATGTCACTGGGTAACCTTGGCATTCCCCCTTGCGTCAGAGGGGGGCGGGGTCACCAGTCCACATGTCACTTGTTATTTAAGAACTGTCATCCGAGTCACGCATCATTCTGCCAGGCGGTATTTATGGAGGAGGCTGTATCATTCATGGATCATAGAAGGATTACATCGCTGGAATTTTTTTGTTTTGTTTTTATTAAAGGGCTTGGCAGCTGTGTGTTTTTTTACCTTTTTTGTCACTTTTTTGGGTGGGATTTCACACGGGGGGTGGGATTTCACACGGGGGGTGGGATCTTTGTTAAAGGGGCTTCCAGATTTTCGATAAGCCCCCCGCCCGCAGACCCCCACAACCACTGGGCAAAGGTTGTGGGGATGAGGCCTTTCTCCCCATCAACATGGGGACAAGGTGCTTTGGGGGGGCTGCCCCAAAGCACCCTCCCAATGTTGAGGGCATGTGGCCTGGTACGGTCAGGAGGGGGGGGCGCTCTCTCATCCCCCCCTCTTTTCCTGCGGCCTGCCAGGTTGCGTGCTTGGATAATGGTCTGGTATGGATTTTTGGGGGGAACCCCACGCCATTTTATTTTAATTTTGGCACAGGGTTCGCCTTAATATCCATACCAGACCTGAAGGGCATGGTAATGGAATTTGGGGGGGACCCCCACGCAAATGTTTTTTTAAATTTTGGTTTGGGGTTTCCCTTAATATTCATACCAGACCCAAGGGGCCTGGTAATGGACTGGGAGGAATCCCATGCCGTTTTTTTTTCAATGACTTTCATCTGTAATGCAGGACCTGACAATTCATTAATAGTAGTTTATATTAGTAGTTTTAAATGCCTTTTTTTCCTTAAGAAATTACATTTTGTTCAGGGACTTTTCTAAACACGGGAAACATGCGCCACTTTACAGGAATACTATAGACACCACCCCAGGTACAAAATTTAAAGGAATATTTCACTTTTATTGTTTCTCTTTAAGCATTATTAAAATCACTGCTCCTGAAAAAACGGCCATTTTAAAAACGTTTTTTTTTGCATTGATACATGTCCCCTGGGGCAGGACCCAGGTCCCAAAACACTATATACTTGCATATTAGCCTTTAAAATTAACACTTTAGATTTCTCCCATATACTTTTAAAGGGTGTTCCGCGGCTTTCGAATTTGACGCAAACACCCCAAATTGTTCGCTATTCGTATTTTATATTTTGTGAAATGCGAAATTTAATAAAATTGAAATAAAATTATTTAAAATTTAGAGGCGCATGCGCGGGCGCTCCGTAATGGCCGCTTAAGCCGGGAGCTCCGCATCACCCCTAACCCATTCAGGGAACTCAGCGGGCACTCACCCGAATGTACACACCGGCTGCCAGGCGAGATCTGGGGCCGGAATTCGACAAGTCTGGGGGAGCTGGGTGTACCAAGATGGCCACCGCACAAACCTCCTCACAGCTACATGGGTCTCAGGGGACAGGAGGCAAGAACACAGGCAAGTGCTCGCCCCAGCCACCCTCACTTACTCCCAAGTGACACAGGGACTGACACAGTTCCCCCAAGCTTCTTCACCTGCCTCCACTGAATCTCTAATAGGACGCAGCATGGAGGACTATGCCCTTTCTCCTGCAGGGCCTGCCATGACACCCCTGCAAGTTACACCGTCCCCCAGCATACCTGATCAGGACTCACTTCCCCCAGAGGGAGACCTTTTCCTCAAACTGTCAGCCCTCCTGGAAAGGGGTCTTGCTAACACAGCTGCCCAAATAACAAGAGAGATAACAAGAGACATGAAAAATTACTTTGCCAATCTGGGTTCCAGAATTGAAGCAATAGAGAGCAAGCTGGATATCACTGTCTCCCGCACAAACCAAAATGCTTCTCATATCCAGACCCTTCAGGAACAGCTGGACACTGCCCTTTCTAGGATCAATGACCTCGAGAACAGGTCAAGGAGGTATTATCTAAGGATCGGAGGCATCCCTGAGACCTTCACGGATATCCCCACAGTGGTTCAGGAACTCATTAAGGACTTAGTGCCAAACATCCAGTCACACCGCCTGGAGTTGGACAGAGCTCACAGGTCCTTAGGACCCCCTAGAAAGGACGGCTCTCCAAGAGATGTCATAGTGAAACCTCACTTCTACACTGTCAAGGAGGAAGTAATGAGGCAGTCCAGACTCCAGCAACAGGTCGCCTATCATGGTCACCAAATCCAAATCTTCGCCGACTTATCCCCTGCCACTATTCAAAAGAGGCGAGCTCTCAAACCACTACTCACAGCACTCACCCGCCAGGAGATTAAGTACCGGTGGACCTTTCCCTTTGTGGTGAAATTCGCCATCAAGGGCAAATCGTACGCTTTCTCCAGCCTACCGGAAGGTGAGAGACTTCTACTTCACCTCAAATTGATCTCCCAAAAAGCTCCTATGGATGTCTCAGCAGCCGCTGCGGTCTCAGCCAAGCGTCCACCACTGACGAGCCCAGTCTCCCCCCTTTGGGTAACTGGAAAGACCAAGAAATCTAAGGATGGTAGACCCCCTTAAAATGGTCTCCCAGGACTTTCCTCATTCTTGCCCCATCCTTTGGGCACACCACTTGAGACGGATGTCTCTATTGTAGAAGGAGCTTCGAGCTCCTACCCTAACCCGTGGCCAAGCAGACCCTTATTTGTCGGTCCATTTGCCCCATCCCCCCCCCCCTTTTTTTTTTTTTGTGAAGGCTGCCTTGTTCAGGGCTCCCTAGTTTGGAGCTAGGGTTATCCCTCTTTAAGGACTGCATTAGGTCTGACATCCTTTCTAGACTTCTCAAGACAAGACCAGCCCAAAGATGCTCCTCCTAACTGGAACCTTACAGATGAAGTCTACAACACAGTCATCTCAACCCCCTTTTGGCGGGCGCCCCAATACCTCCCAGGACCTTTCTAGAAGAACTCAAGTCTTTTCTGGCACAATTAATAGGAGGTCTATTGAATCTTTTCCTGTTAAGAAAACTATTAGCTGGGCAAATACCTCATAAAAAGTGTTCCCTCCCCACTGCACCCCCCTTTTTTTTATGTCATGCATTATTATCTGTACTTTGTATCAATTTAGTTTACCAGTTTTCTTTTTTGCCAGGGTTAGGGGTGAAACCCTTGCGCCTCCACCCATCCCCCGGAAGCAAGTCCCTGCCTTCGATGGGTAGTCGGCCCTCTCCAAGGGGTCGCCGATGTTTCTTTTCAGGCCTCCGGTGGGTTAATACCACACCAGATGCCTGTGATCTTCTCAGAAGATGTTGCTTATTTGTTTTTATGTTCCCTGATCCCTCCCCTTTTCTAACCTCTTTTTTCTTTCGAGCCTATCAAAGGGCCATTTATGGATTACACTTCCGAACCCAGACCGCACATCTCCCGCTCATTCTCTCAGGATCCGCCGGGAGAAGACATCAAAGGGTAAGATTCATTGGTTCCAGCAGCTTTTCACTCAATCGTCCCAATGTCCGAACTAAACCAGAATTGTAGGGACCTTAGGGTTGCCACACATAATGCTCAGGGGCTGAACTCCCCCAGGAAAAGGAGATTAGCCTTCGAGCACTACCGCTCCCTTAAACTAGATGTCGTCCTCCTCCAAAAAACGCATTTCCCTATTCGATACAACCCCAAATTCCTCCACTCTTATTACCCAAACTTTTACATAGCAAATGCAGAAAACAAAACTAGAGGGGTAGCTGTCCTTTTTTCTAAGACCTGCAATTTTGCCCACTCCTCAACATACAAAGACCCTGAGGGCAGATACATTCTTGTCAAGGGCTCGATCGAGGGCAACTTATTCTCAATAATCTCCTACTACGCCCTCAACAAGGGCCAAACAAATTTCTTTCAAGAACTTCTCAAAACCCTAATCCCCCTTGTAGAAGGTAAAGTCATCTTCGGCTGGGACTCAAATGTCGCCTTCGATCAAGGACTTGACAAGTCTAAACCCCCTAAAAACCAGCTGACATGCCCTACTAAAGCCAGTTTGAACATAGCAAGAACCCTCCATGCCCATAGCCTGGTAGATATCTGGAGAGAGTTGAACCCAACCAAACGGGACTATACTCACTTTTCTTCCCCCCACCAATCCTATGCCAGGATAGATCACATTCTTGTACCCCCTAACCTTATACCCTCAACGTACAAAGCTTCCATCATGGGTACCGCTTGGTCAGACCACTCGCTGGTTTGCGTCTCCGTACGTAATTCCATCACGAGGGTGTCAGGGTCACACTGGCGTCTTAATTAATCCCTACTGAGCGACCCCATCATTTCTAAGGACATAGAGAAATCCCTGAAGGAATACTTCCTCCTTAATAATGTAGGAGATATCTCCCATGAAACACAAAGTAGTTGTTAGAGGGAAAATAATAGGCATTGCGACCCGTATCAAAAGAGAGCGGAGGATGGACATCAATAACCTAGAGAATAAATTTAAAACCCTGAAAACCCAACACAAAAAATCCCCTTCCAAAGCCCTAGCAGAGCAATTAGATGCTACCAGGTTAGAACTCAACCTAGCCCTGACTGCAAAAGCTGAGAAGTACAACCAAAAAGATAAAATTGGGACTATGCTAGCCTCCAAGTTATCTCCTCGAACTCGCACCCACTTCTGCCCCAAGATCAGGACTACAGGACATACCCTTTCAGCCAACCCCAATAAAATACTTAAAGCCTTCCAAGAATTTTACTCCAAATTCTATAGCTCGACCCAAACAGACGATAGCCACAGGTTCTCAACCTTTTTTCGGGATCTACCCATACCAAAACTTTCTACCGAACACAGGGATATCATGGAAGTGGATTTTTCGGTGGAAGAAATTAAGGAGGTCATAAAATTTCTGAAAACAGGCTCAGCTCCAGGCCCTGATGGTCTCTCAGTGCCATATTACAAGGCCTTTTTGGATACCCTAGCACCTTTTATGGCTAAATTCTTTAATATAAAAGCCAAAGGCACCCCACTTGATCCCCAACTTAATACCGCCTATATAACAGTTAACCCTAAACCTAACAAGAACCAGGAGGAGGTAGAGAACTATAGGCCCATATCCCTAATAAACAACGACCTTAAGATACTAACTAAAATTTTAGCCAACCGGTTAGCCTCCTTTATTGGGTGTTATGTCCATA
>CM053030.1:401357817-401427108 GCA_028564925.1 Lithobates sylvaticus
TATAGAATTTGGAGTAAAATTCTTGGAAGGCTTTAAGTATTTTATTGGGGTTGGCTGAAAGGGTATGTCCTGTAGTCCTGATCTTGGGGCAGAAGTGGGTGCGAGTTCGAGGAGATAACTTGGAGGCTAGCATAGTCCCAATTTTATCTTTTTGGTTGTACTTCTCAGCTTTTGCAGTCAGGGCTAGGTTGAGTTCTAACCTGGTAGCATCTAATTGCTCTGCTAGGGCTTTGGAAGGGGATTTTTTGTGTTGGGTTTTCAGGGTTTTAAATTTATTCTCTAGGTTATTGATGTCCATCCTCCGCTCTCTTTTGATACGGGTCGCAATGCCTATTATTTTCCCTCTAACAACTACTTTGTGTTTCATGGGAGATATCTCCTACATTATTAAGGAGGAAGTATTCCTTCAGGGATTTCTCTATGTCCTTAGAAATGATGGGGTCGCTCAGTAGGGATTAATTAAGACGCCAGTGTGACCCTGACACCCTCGTGATGGAATTACGTACGGAGACGCAAACCAGCGAGTGGTCTGACCAAGCGGTACCCATGATGGAAGCTTTGTACGTTGAGGGTATAAGGTTAGGGGGTACAAGAATGTGATCTATCCTGGCATAGGATTGGTGGGGGGAAGAAAAGTGAGTATAGTCCCGTTTGGTTGGGTTCAACTCTCTCCAGATATCTACCAGGCCATGGGCATGGAGGGTTCTTGCTATGTTCAAACTGGCTTTAGTAGGGCTAGGGATGAGCCGAACACCCCCGGGTTCGGTTCGCACCAGAAACTTCGAACCGACCGAAAGTTCGCGCGAATTTTCGAACCCTATACGTTATAATGGACGCGAACGTTCGAAATCAAAAGTGCTAATTACAACGGCCAATATGCATGTTAATGTCATAAAACAGGTTTGGGGACCCGGGTCCTGCCCCAGGGGACATATATCAATGCAAAAAGAACTTTTAAAAACTAACGTTTTTTCGGGAGCAGTCATTTTAATGATGCATAAAGTGAAAAAAAAAAGTGAAATTTTCCTTTAAATATGGTACCTGGGGGGTGTCTAAAGTATGCCTGTGAAGTGGCATGTGTTTCCCGTGTTTAGAACTGTCCTTGCACAAAATGACATTTGTAAAGGAAAAAAAGAAGCCATTTAAAACCACTTGCGGCTTTAGGTTTGTTCTTAAGTAGAATCTGAACAGGTACATTATGAAGTGTAGCTCCATCCCAAAAAAATCTATTTTTAAGCTTTTTTGGAGAACATAGGGAGGGGTTATCACCCCTGTAACATTTGCTGTCTTTGCACATCTGTTCAGAACATGTCACCTCACTTTCCGTCCCAATGACAAATGTTTTTGGAAAAAGTGGGGTTTTAATTGAAACAAGGATTGGTGATAAAGTATCAGTAGAGAGGAGATACCTTTTTCCCAAATTAAATCTAACAGGATAGAATTTCCCTTCCTAGGGGTAGATTTCCTCTCACTTCCTGTTTTATCTTTCCATTTGCAAGTAGGAGTCGTTTGTAAGTTGGATGTTTGAAAGTAGGGGCCTGGCGTATATACTCTGCAGAAATTTGCCCTATTAGATGTTGGTGTAGCCACAAGACTGGTGGGCACAGGAATGGGCCCTGCTGTGAGTTAATAGATCAAGATTTGTAATTGCATGCACCTGTTGAACAGGGCAGAAAAATTGGGGGTGGTGGTGGTGGTGGTGGACGGTTTTGCCACAAGACTGTAAGCTCTCACAGTTACTCTTGGTGGGCGCAGGAATGGGCCCTGCTGTGAGTTATTAGATCAAGATTTGTAATTGCAAGCACCTGATGAACAGGGCAGAAAAAATTGGGCCTTTGGCGGTGGTGGTGGACGGTGTTGCCACAAGACTGTAGGCCCTCATAGTTACTCTTGGTGGGCGCAGGAATGGGCCCTGCTGTGAGTTATTAGATCAAGATTTGTAATTGCAAGCACCTGATGAACAGGGCAGAAAAATTGGGCCTTTGGCGGTGGTGGTGGACGGTGTTGCCACAAGACTGCAGGCCCTCATAGTTACTCTTGGTGGGCGCAGGAATGGGCCCTGCTGTGAACTATTAGATCAAGATTTGTAATTACCCGCCCCTGTTAAACAGGGGCTGAAAAATTGTGCCTTAGGCACTGGTGCTGGTGCCACAACACTGCAACCCCTCACAGAGACTGTACTTGGAGCACAGCAGTCACACGTGTTGCGAAGCATTTTTTTAAAAAATTGTAAGTACACGCCCCTGTTAAACAGGGGCTGAAAAATTGTGCCTTAGGCACTGGTGCTGGTGCCACAACACTGCAACCCGGCCCTCACAGATACTGTACTTGGAGCACAGCAGTCACACGTGTTGCGAAGCATTTTTTTAAAAAATTGTAAGTACCCCGCCCCTGTTAAACAGGGGCTGAAAATTGTGCCTTAGGCACTGGTGCTGGTGCCACAACACTGCAACCCCTCACAGATACTGTACTTGGAGCACAGCAGTCACACGTGTTGCGAAGCATTTTTTTAAAAAATTGTAAGTACACGCCCCTGTTAAACAGGGGCTGAAAAATTGTGCCTTAGGCACTGGTGCTGGTGCCACAACACTGCAACCCCTCACAGATACTGTACTTGGAGCACAGCAGTCACACGTGTTGCGAAGCATTTTTTTAAAAAATTGTAAGTACACGCCCCTGTTAAACAGGGGCTGAAAAATTGTGCCTTAGGCACTGGTGCTGGTGCCACAACACTGCAACCCCTCACAGATACTGTACTTGGAGCACAGCAGTCACATGTGTTGCGAAGCATTTTTTTAAAAAAATTGTAAGTACCCGCCCCTGTTAAACAGGGGCTGAAAAATTGTGCCTTAGGCACTGGTGTGGTGGCATGGATCATTGAGGAGGAGGAAGAGGATAGTCAGTGAACATAAGAGGACAGTCACTCAGCATCAGCATAGGCAGTCTTGAAGGGATGTGACATTAAAAATTATTCGGTTATATCCGCCTCAGGTGCCTGGTAGCTGGTGGTGATCCAAGACTGATTCATTTTGATGAAGGTCAGTCGATCAACCGAGGCGGTGGACAGGCGCACCCTATGATCAGTCACAAATCCTCCAGCAGCACTGAATGTGCGTTCGGAAAGAACGCTGGAGGCAGGACAGGCCAGTAGCTCAATTGCATACTGTGCAAGCTCTGGCCAGTGATCCATCCTCAGGACCCAGTAAGCCAGAGGATTTTCGGTGGGAAAGGTGTCCAAGTCTGACCTTGCCCCAAGGTATTCCTGCACCATGTATATCAGACGCTGGCGATGGTTGCTGGAACCGATCATACCTTGGGGCTGCGGACTAAAAAATTGTCTGAACGCATCGGTCAGACGTCCACCTTCCCCACCGCTCCTTCTGCCACTGACCGAAGCCTCAGCAACTCGTCGCCCAGGACCAGGAGTTTGTAGCCTCCCAGTTTCTGGGAACGCGTTGCACAGACCTTTCTGCAAGGCCTCCCTGAGATGTCTCATCCTCTGCGATGGCAAGATAAGGTCCGCAACCTTACCCTTGTACCGCGGATCAAGGAGAGTGGCCAGCCAGTAATGGTCCCTCTCCTTGATCCGAAGAACACGAGGATCCTTCCGCAGGCTTTGCAGGATCAGGGAGGCCATGCAGCGTAGGTTAGCTGAGGCATTCGGTCCGGAGTCTTCTGGGTCACTGAGGATGACATGATCGCCAGCCACCTCCTCCCAGCCACGTACAAGTCCACTGGCTTGTTGGGACTGTACATCATCCCTAAAAGACTGCTGCTGCTGATGCTGAGTGCCAGGCTCCACCTCCATGCTCACACAATCCTCCTCCTCCTCCTCCTCCCTCCTCCTCATCCTCTTCCTGTGTGATGGGTGGGACAGAAGGAACACTGTCCGGATAAAGGGGGCCTTGAGAGGCAAGGAAGTCCTCCTCTTCCTGCCTCTGTTCTGCCTCAAGTGCCCTGTCCATTATCCCACGCAGCGTATGCTCCAACAGATGGACAAGAGGGACAGTGTCACTGATGCATGCACTGTCACTGCTCACCATCCTCGTGGCCTCCTCAAATGGTGAGAGGACAGTGCATGCATCCCTGATCATGCTCCACTGACGTGGGGAAAAAAAACCAAGCTCCCCTGACCCTGTCCTGGTGCCGTAGTCGCAAAGGTACTCATTGATGGCCCTCTGCTGCGTGTGCAGTCGCTGCAGCATGGCCAACGTTGAGTTCCACCTGGTGGGCATGTCACATATTAGGCGGTTCTTGGGCAGGTTCAGCTCCTTTTGCAGCTCAGTCAGCCGAGCACTGGCATTATAAGATCGGCGGAAATGCACACAGACTTTCCTGGCCTGCCTCAGGACATCCTGTAAGCCTGGGAACCTGCCCAAGAACCGCTGCACCACCAGGTTGAGGACGTGAGCCATGCAGGGCACATGGGTGAGCTGCCCCTGTCGCAGGGCGGAGAGGAGGTTGGTGCCATTGTCAGAAACGACCATTCCTGGCTTAAGCTGACGTGGCGTCAACCACCTCTCGGCCTGCCCCTGCAGAGCTGCCAGAACCTCTGGCCCAGTGTGGCTCCTGTCCCCCAAACACACCAGCGCAAGCACGGCATGGCATCTTTTTGCCTGCGTACTTGCGTAGCCCCTTGTACGCCTACGGAGCACCGCTGGTTCCAAGGACAGAGCACTGGAGGAAGAAGAAGAGGAGGGGGTGGAGGAGAGAGGTGTGTCACAACCAGTAGCAGTAGTAGCGTTTTGGAGGCGTGGTGGCGGAACAACCTCCAACACTACTGCACCTTGTCCTGCATCCCTCCCAGCTGCCAATAGAGTGACCCAATGGGCCGTGAAAGAAAGGTACCGTCCCTGTCCATGCCTGCTGGACCATGAGTCAGCGGTAATATGCACCTTACCGCTGACCGCCCTGTCCAGCGAGGCATGGACATTGCCCTCCACATGCCGGTAGAGAGACGGAATCGCCTTCCGCGAGAAAAAGTGGCGTTTGGGAACCTGCCACTGAGGAACCGCACATTGAACAAACTCACGGAAGGGGGCCGAGTCTACCAACTGAAAAGGCAGCAGTTGAAGTGCTAGCAATTTAGCCAGGCTAGCATTCAACCGCTGGGCATGTGGATGGCTGGGAGTGTACTTCTTTCTACGGTCCAGCAGCTGGGGCAGGGAAATTTGCCTGCTGCAATCGGACGTCGGTGTACTGCAAGTACTTGGTTGTGACACACCTAATTCTACACCTTCAGTCCTCTCAGAGCAGCTTTCAGAGAGGACTGAAGGTGTAGTGGGGATGGAGATCCCAGCTGAGGAGGAGCAAGGAGAGGTCCGCTTAGTTCTTTGGTGTGGGTCTTTTATGTGTGCCTGCCAACGAGCTGCATGGCAGGTCGCCATATGTCTGGTCATGCTTGTGGTGCCCAAGCGGCTGATGTTTTGGCCACGCGAGATACGCTTGAGACAAATATTGCAAATAGCAGTGGTGCGATCTGATGCACTCGTCTCAAAAAAGGCCCACACCAAAGAACTTTTCTGATAACGTGCAGAGGCAGCGCCCTGCACAGGCGGAGCTCTGCGGTGTTGTACAGTTGCTGTGCTGGCCTCTACCTGGCCTCCAGGGGGCATCCTGCCTCGTTGGACATGTGACGCCGCATCCTCCTCCTCCTCGTCCTCCTCCTCATCCTCTCTCCCTTCAGGCACCCACGTGGAGTCAGTGACCTCATCATCCCCTCCCTCTTCACCACTAGAGCAAACCTGGCAGTAAGCTGCAGCTGGTGGAACAGTACTGCCAGATTCCTCAAGCTGGGTATCATCATCCGAGCCTTCGAATCGTTGGGCATCCTCCTGGAGCATGTACCCAACACTGTGCTCAAAGAGTTCGGGGGACTCCTCAGGAGGACATGGTGGGTCTAGGGAAGGGGTGGCTGATGATGCTCTGTCAGTACCCTGAGCCTGGGTGAGAGAGGATGAGGAGGATGAGGAGGGCTTGGTCATCCATTCTACCAAGCCTTCAGCATGATGCGGCTCCACATGTCCAGCTGCCGAAAACAAAGACGCGCGTGTCCCATGGCCACGTGCTGATGACGATGCACGACCACGTCCACGTCCACGGCCACGTCCACTAGAAACAGAGCCTGCCTGCCCTGTGTTCTTGGCTCTGCACGCTCTGCCTCCCCTTGGCGGTCTTCCAGCCATTGTAGTCTGTAGTCCTGTGGGTGCTGCTGAGAAGAATATATAGGAGCTCTGTGTGATGCCACTAACACACTAGAAGTCCTATGGGTGCTTCTGCAAAGAAAATAGAGGAGCTCTGTGTGATGCCACTAACACACTAGAAGTCCTGTGGGTGCTGCTGAGAAGAAAATATAGGAGCTCTGTGTGATGCCACTAACACACTAGAAGTCCTATGGGTGCTTCTGCAAAGAAAATAGAGGAGCTCTGTGTGATGCCACTAACACACTAGAAGTCCTGTGGGTGCTTCTGCAAAGAAAATAGAGGAGCTCTGTGTGATGCCACTAACACACTAGAAGTCCTGTGGGTGCTGCTGAGAAGAAAATATAGGAGCTCTGTGTGATGCCACTAACACACTAGAAGTCCTATGGGTGCTTCTGCAAAGAAAATAGAGGAGCTCTGTGTGATGCCACTAACACACTAGAAGTCCTGTGGGTGCTTCTGCAAAGAAAATAGAGGAGCTCTGTGTGATGCCACTAACACACTAGAAGTCCTGTGGGTGCTGCTGAGAAGAAAATATAGGAGCTCTGTGTGATGCCACTAACACACTAGAAGTCCTATGGGTGCTTCTGCAAAGAAAATAGAGGAGCTCTGTGTGATGCCACTAACACACTAGAAGTCCTGTGGGTGCTTCTGCAAAGAAAATAGAGGAGCTCTGTGTGATGCCACTAACACACTAGAAGTCCTGTGGGTGCTGCTGAGAAGAAAATATAGGAGCTCTGTGTGATGCCACTAACACACTAGAAGTCCTATGGGTGCTTCTGCAAAGAAAATAGAGGAGCTCTGTGTGATGCCACTAACACACTAGAAGTCCTGTGGGTGCTGCTGAGAAGAAAATATAGGAGCTCTGTGTGATGCCACTAACACACTAGAAGTCCTATGGGTGCTTCTGCAAAGAAAAATAGAGGAGCTCTGTGTGATGCCACTAACACACTAGAAGTCCTATGGGTGCTTCTGCAAAGAAAATAGAGGAGATCTGTGTGATGGGACTAACACACTTCAAGTCCTATGGGTGCTTCTGGGAAGAAAATATAGGTCTGTGTGATGGGACTAACACACTTCAAGTCCTATAGGTGCTTCTGGGAACAAAATATATGATCTCTGTGTGATGGGACTAACACACTTCAAGTCCTATAGGTGCTTCTGGGAAGGAAATAAAGGTCTGTGTGATGGGACTAACACACTTCAAGTCCTATGGGTGCTTCTGGGAAGAAAATGTAGGTCTGTGTGATGGGACTAACACACTTCAAGTCCTATAGGTGCTTCTGTGAACAAAATATATGATCTCTGTGTGATGGGACTAACACACTTCAAGTCCTATAGGTGCTTCTGGGAACGAAATATATGATCTCTGTGTGATGGGACTAACACACTTCAAGTCCTATAGGTGCTTCTGGGAACAAAATATATGATCTCTGTGTGATGGGACTAACACACTTCAAGTCCTATAGGTGCTTCTGGGAACAAAAATATATGATCTCTGTGTGATGGGACTAACACACTTCAAGTCCTATAGGTGCTTCTGGGAAGAAAATGTAGGTCTGTGTGATGGGACTAACACACTTCAAGTCCTATAGGTGCTTCTGGGAACAAAATATATGATCTCTGTGTGATGGGACTAACACACTTCAAGTCCTATAGGTGCTTCTGGGAAGGAAATATAGGTCTGTGTGATGGGACTAACACACTTCAAGTCCTATAGGTGCTTCTGGGAACAAAATATATGATCTCTGTGTGATGGGACTAACACACTTCAAGTCCTATAGGTGCTTCTGGGAAGAAAATGTAGGTCTGTGTGATGGGACTAACACACTTCAAGTCCTATAGGTGCTTCTGGGAACAAAATATAGGAGCTCTGCCTGCCTGCCACGAACACACTACAAGTCCTATAGGTGCTTCTGGGAACAAAATATAGGAGCTCTGCCTGCCTGCCACGAACACACTACAAGTCCTATAGGTGCTTCTGGGGACAAAATATAGGAGCTCTGCCTGCCTGCCACGAACACACTACAAGTCCTATAGGTGCTTCTGGGAACAAAATATAGGAGCTCTGCCTGCCTGCCACGAACACACTACAAGTCCTATAGGTGCTTCTGGGAACAAAATATAGGAGCTCTGCCTGCCTGCCACGAACACACTACAAGTCCTATAGGTGCTTCTGGGAACAAAATATAGGAGCTCTGCCTGCCTGCCACGAACACACTACAAGTCCTATAGGTGCTTCTGGGAACAAAATATAGGAGCTCTGCCTGCCTGCCACGAACACACTACAAGCCCCTCTTTCTAAATCAATCTAAATGAATGAATCTATCTAACTCAATCTCTCTAAGTAAATCTCTCTAACTAACTAAATCCAGCAGAGTGTCACAGATCTAGCCTGCTCTATCTGCGCCGGAACAGCATGTGACCGGCGCAGACGGCGTGGCGGCCTTTTATAGGGGGGGCGTGTACTACAGCCCCTGAGCTGTAATTGGCTACAGGCGTCCTGCCTGTAGCCAATTATGGCTCTTCGAGTTTCCGGGGCTGTGATTGGCCAAGCATGCGGGGTCACAGTGCATGCTTGGCCAATCATCAGCCAGCAATGCACTGCGCCGGCCGCGCCGGCCGCAATGCATTGCGGGGCCGCTCGCATCACATGAACGAGATGCGAGCGGCCAAAATAGTTCTGGGCTCGCCGAGCGAGCGAACGCCCGGTGCTCGATGCGAACGTGGGTTCGCATCGAGCACCGGGCCCATCCCTAAGTAGGGCATGTCAGCTGGTTTTTAGGGGGTTTAGACTTGTCAAGTCCTTGATCGAAGGCGACATTTGAGTCCCAGCCGAAGATGACTTTACCTTCTACAAGGGGGATTAGGGTTTTGAGAAGTTCTTGAAAGAAATTTGTTTGGCCCTTGTTGAGGGCGTAGTAGGAGATTATTGAGAATAAGTTGCCCTCGATCGAGCCCTTGACAAGAATGTATCTGCCCTCAGGGTCTTTGTATGTTGAGGAGTGGGCAAAATTGCAGGTCTTAGAAAAAAGGACAGCTACCCCTCTAGTTTTGTTTTCTGCATTTGCTATGTAAAAGTTTGGGTAATAAGAGTGGAGGAATTTGGGGTTGTATCGAATAGGGAAATGCGTTTTTTGGAGGAGGACGACATCTAGTTTAAGGGAGCGGTAGTGCTCGAAGGCTAATCTCCTTTTCCTGGGGGAGTTCAGCCCCTGAGCATTATGTGTGGCAACCCTAAGGTCCCTACAATTCTGGTTTAGTTCGGACATTGGGACGATTGAGTGAAAAGCTGCTGGAACCAATGAATCTTACCCTTTGATGTCTTCTCCCGGCGGATCCTGAGAGAATGAGCGGGAGATGTGCGGTCTGGGTTCGGAAGTGTAATCCATAAATGGCCCTTTGATAGGCTCGAAAGAAAAAAGAGGTTAGAAAAGGGGAGGGATCAGGGAACATAAAAACAAATAAGAAGATCACAGGCATCTGGTGTGGTATTAACCCACCGGAGGCCTGAAAAGAAACATCGGCGACCCCTTGGAGAGGGCCGACTACCCATCGAAGGCAGGGACTTGCTTCCGGGGGATGGGTGGAGGCGCAAGGGTTTCACCCCTAACCCTGGCAAAAAAGAAAACTGGTAAACTAAATTGATACAAAGTACAGATAATAATGCATGACATAAAAAAAAAGGGGGTGCAGTGGGGAGGGAACACTTTTTATGAGGTATTTGCCTAGCTAATAGTTTTCTTAACAGGAAAAGATTCAATAGACCTCCTATTAATTGTGCCAGAAAAGACTTGAGTTCTTCTAGAAAGGTCCTGGGAGGTATTGGGGCGCCCGCCAAAAGGGGGTTGAGATGACTGTGTTGTAGACTTCATCTGTAAGGTTCCAGTTAGGAGGAGCATCTTTGGGCTGGTCTTGTCTTGAGAAGTCTAGAAAGGATGTCAGACCTAATGCAGTCCTTAAAGAGGGATAACCCTAGCTCTAAACTAGGGAGCCCTGAACAAGGCAGCCTTCACAACAAAAAAAAAAGGGGGGGGGATGGGGCAAATGGACCGACAAATAAGGGTCTGCTTGGCCACGGGTTAGGGTAGGAGCTCGAAGCTCCTTCTACAATAGAGACATCCGTCTCAAGTGGTGTGCCCAAAGGATGGGGCAAGAATGAGGAAAGTCCTGGGAGACCATTTTAAGGGGGTCTACCATCCTTAGATTTCTTGGTCTTTCCAGTTACCCAAAGGGGGGAGACTGGGCTCGTCAGTGGTGGACGCTTGGCTGAGACCGCAGCGGCTGCTGAGACATCCATAGGAGCTTTTTGGGAGATCAATTTGAGGTGAAGTAGAAGTCTCTCACCTTCCGGTAGGCTGGAGAAAGCGTACGATTTGCCCTTGATGGCGAATTTCACCACAAAGGGAAAGGTCCACCGGTACTTAATCTCCTGGCGGGTGAGTGCTGTGAGTAGTGGTTTGAGAGCTCGCCTCTTTTGAATAGTGGCAGGGGATAAGTCGGCGAAGATTTGGATTTGGTGACCATGATAGGCGACCTGTTGCTGTAGTCTGGACTGCCTCATTACTTCCTCCTTGACAGCGTAGAAGTGAGGTTTCACTATGACATCTCTTGGAGAGCCGTCCTTTCTAGGGGGTCCTAAGGACCTGTGAGCTCTGTCCAACTCCAGGCGGTGTGACTGGATGTTTGGCACTAAGTCCTTAATGAGTTCCTGAACCACTGTGGGGATATCCGTAAAGGTCTCAGGGATGCCTCGGATCCTTAGATTATACCTCCTTGACCTGTTCTCGAGGTCATTGATCCTAGAAAGGGCAGTGTCCAGCTGTTCCTGAAGGGTCTGGATATGAGCAGCATTTTGGTTTGTGCGGGAGACAGTGATATCCAGCTTGCTCTCTATTGCTTCCATTCTGGAACCCAGATTGGCAAAGTAATTTTTCATGTCTCTTGTTATCTCTCTTGTTATTTGGGCAGCTGTGTTAGCAAGACCCCTTTCCAGGAGGGCTGACAGTTTGAGGAAAAGGTCTCCCTCTGGGGGAAGTGAGTCCTGATCAGGTATGCTGGGGGACAGTGTAACTTGCAGGGGTGTCATGGCAGGCCCTGCAGGAGAAAGGGCATAGTCCTCCATGCTGTGTCCTATTAGAGATTCAGTGGAGGCAGGTGAAGAAGCTTGGGGGAACTGTGTCAGTCCCTGTGTCACTTGGGAGTAAGTGAGGGTGGCTGGGGCGAGCACTTGCCTGTGTTCTTGCCTCCTGTCCCCTGAGACCCATGTAGCTGTGAGGAGGTTTGTGCGGTGGCCATCTTGGTACACCCAGCTCCCCCAGACTTGTCGAATTCCGGCCCCAGATCTCGCCTGGCAGCCGGTGTGGACATTCGGGTGAGTGCCCGCTGAGTTTCCTGAATGGGTTAGGGGTGATGCGGAGCTCCCGGCTTAAGCGGCCATTACGGAGCGCCCGCACATGCGCCTCTAAATTTTAAATAATTTTATTTCAATTTTATTAAATTTCGCATTTCACAAAATATAAAATACGAATAGCGAACAATTTGGGGTGTTTGCGTCAAATTCGAAAGCCGCGGAACACCCTTTAAAAGTATATGGGAGAAATCTAAAGTGTTAATTTTAAAGGCTAATATGCAAGTATATAGTGTTTTGGGACCTGGGTCCTGCCCCAGGGGACATGTATCAATGCAAAAAAAACGTTTTTAAAATGGCCGTTTTTTCAGGAGCAGTGATTTTAATAATGCTTAAAGAGAAACAATAAAAGTGAAATATTCCTTTAAATTTTGTACCTGGGGTGGTGTCTATAGTATTCCTGTAAAGTGGCGCATGTTTCCCGTGTTTAGAAAAGTCCCTGAACAAAATGTAATTTCTTAAGGAAAAAAAGGCATTTAAAACTACTAATATAAACTACTATTAATGAATTGTCGGGTCCTGCAATACAGATGAAAGTCATTGAAAAAAAAACGGCATGGGGATTCCTCCCAGTCCATTACCAGGCCCCTTGGGTCTGGTATGAATATTAAGGGGAACCCCAAACCAAAATTTAAAAAAACATTTACGTGGGGGTCCCCCCAAATTCCATTACCATGCCCTTCAGGTCTGGTATGGATATTAAGGCGAACCCTGTGCCAAAATTAAAATAAAATGGCGTGGGGTTCCCCCCAAAAATCCATACCAGACCATTATCCAAGCACGCAACCTGGCAGGCCGCAGGAAAAGAGGGGGGGATGAGAGAGCGCCCCCCCTCCTGGACCGTACCAGGCCACATGCCCTCAACATTGGGAGGGTGCTTTGGGGCAGCCCCCCCAAAGCACCTTGTCCCCATGTTGATGGGGAGAAAGGCCTCATCCCCACAACCCTTGCCCAGTGGTTGTGGGGGTCTGCGGGCGGGGGGCTTATCGAAAATCTGGAAGCCCCTTTAACAAAGATCCCACCCCCCGTGTGAAATCCCACCCCCCGTGTGAAATCCCACCCAAAAAAGTGACAAAAAAGGTAAAAAAACACACAGCTGCCAAGCCCTTTAATAAAAACAAAACAAATAAAAATTCCAGTGATGTAATCCTTCTATGATCCATTTCTTCCACCGAAAAATCCACTTCCATGATATCCCCATGATATCCCTCCTCCATAAATACCCCCTGGCAGAATGATGCGTGACTCGGATGACAGTTCTTAAATAACCCGTGACATGTGGACTGGTGACCCCGCCCCCCTCTGACGCAAGGGGGAATGCCAAGGTTACCCAGTGACATGTACGGGTGACCATGCCCCCCTCTCACGCAAGGGGAAATGCCGGGGTTACCCAGTGACATTTACGGATGACCCCGCCCCCTCTGACGTGTCACAAGAAACCTCTGTTGCATCAGAGGGGGTGGAGTAACCCGTACATGTCACTGGGTAACCCAGGAGGAGGCTGTATTATTCATGGATCATAGGGTTTACATCACTGGAATTTTTTTTTGTTTTTGTTTTTATTAAAGGATTTATGCCAAGCTGTGCGTGTGTTTTTTTTACCTTTTTTGTCACTTTTTTGGGTGAAATGGTAGGAGTAAAATGTACCCCATTACCATTTCACACGGGGGGGCCAGGATCTGGGACTCCCCTTTGTTAAAGGGGGCTTCCAGATTCCGATAAGCCCCCCGCCCGCAGACCCCCACAACCACCGGGCAAGGATTGTGGGGATGAGACCCCACAATCCCCACATGGGGACAAGGTGCTTTGGGGGGCTACCCCAAAGCACCCTCCCAATGTTGAGGGCATGTGGCCTGGTACGGTTCAGGAGGGGGTGTGCTCTCTCGTCCACCCTCTTTTCCTGCGGCCTGCCAGGTTGCATGCTCAGATAAGGGTCTGGTATGGATTTTTGGGGGGAACCATGCCATTTTTTTTTTAAATTTTGGCACAGGGTTCCCCTTAATATCCATACCAGACCTGAAGGGCCTGGTAATGGAATTTGGGGGACCCCCACGCAATTTTTTTTACATTTTGGTTCGGGGGTTCCCCTTAATATTCATACCAGACCCAAAGGGCCTGTTAATGGACTGGGAGGAATACCCATTATATTTTTTCAATAACTTTTATCTGTATTGTGGGACCTGACAATTCATTAATAGCCACGAGTAGTTTTAAATTAAGTTTTTTCCTTAAGAAATGACACTTTGTGCAGGGACTTTTCTAAACACGGGAAACGTGCGCCACTTTACAGGCATACTATAAACACCACCCCAGGTACGAAATTTAAAGGAATATTTCACTTTTATTGTTTCACTTTAAGCATTATTAAAATCACTGCTCCCGAAAAAACGTTCGTTTGTTAAACCCTTTTTATGACAATAACTTGCATATTAGTCTTTAAAATTAGTACTTTTGATTTTTCACGTTTGAGTCCCTTAGACTTTAAAGGTGTTCGAACTAAATTTTTGCCTGTTCGCATGTTCTGGATGCGAACCGAGCAGGGGGGTGTTCATCTCATCCCTACCGTTAATCTACCCATTTACATCTGTTTTTGCATCCGTTTCAATCCGTTTACCGCAGCTTCTGTGGCTTTGATGACATTACCCAGAAAGCATTGCTCCTCCCATGCTACATTGCAGTTTTCAGTAAGTGAATTGACCTTGCTGTGTCCTTCCTTTGTCCTTGTCCTTGTGTGTGCTATCTGCATTGTGCAATGGTTTCCAACAATTTTTGGGACAGCGTGACATTGTTTGTCACATTTGTCTATATGTGGAGAATGGAGAGCAAGAAAAAGCAGATTGTGACTAGGTGCACAAAGCAAGGTCCATAAAGACATGGATGAGTGAGTTTGGGGTGGAGGAACTTGACTGGCCTGCACAGAGTCCTGACCTCAACCCGATAGAACACCTTCGGGATGAATTAGAGTGGAGACTGCAAGCCAGGCCTTCTTGTGCAACATCAGTGCCTGACCTTACAAATGCGCTTTTGGAAGAATGGTCAAACATTCCCATAGACACACTCCTAAACCTTGTGGACAGCCTTCCCAGAAGAGTTGAACCTGTTTTAACTGCAAAGGGTGGGCCAACTCAATATTGAACCCTATGGACTAAAACTGGGAGGACATTAAAGTCCCTTCATTTTGAGGGGGGTGGGGCAGTTGGAAAAATGCCCTTTCTGTTGCTTCCTGGTTTCTGGCCTAGACCAAAATGATGTCAAACATCCCAAGAGTTTTTCATGTGCAGGGGGGGGGGGGGGCATTTTCAGCTAAGCACACCCTCCTGTCTTCATGCCTGAGATAAAGGCAGATGGATTCCAGAAAGTGAATGCAAACAAGAATCATCTGCCCTTATTCAAGATGGCTGCGGCTAGAAATGCTAGAGGGGTCTTTTTTAAAGTGGTTTCTCATTAAAAATAAAGCACGGAGACATGGATGGTTGGGAAGTTCACTTGATATATTAAAAATGAATTAAATATTGTTTTCGGTTTGCAAGGACCATAAAGACATGGATGAGTGAGTTTGGGGTGGAGGAACTTGACTGGCCTGCACAGAGTCCTGACCTCAACCCAATAGAACACCTTTCAGATGAATTAGCGGAGACTGCGAGCCAGGCCTTCTTGTCCAACATCAGTGCCTGACCTCACAAATTTGCTTCTGGAAGAATGGTCAAACATTCCCATAGACACACTCCTAAATCTTGTGGACAGCCTTCCCAGAAGAGTGGGCCAACATGATATTGAACCCTACGGACTAAGAATGGGATGCCATTAAAGTTTATGTGCGTGTAAAGGCAGACGACCCAATACCTTTGGTAATATAATATACAGTTGTGCTCATAAGTTTACATACCCTGGCAGAATTTATGATTTCTTGGCCATTTTTCAGAGAATATGAATGATAACACAAAAACTTTTCTTTCACTCATGGTTAGTGTTTGCCTGAAGCCATTTATTATCAATCAACTGTGTTTACTCTATTTCTATTAATGATAATGACAAAAGAAACTACCAAAATGACCCTGATCAAAAGTTTACATACCCCAGTTCTTAATATCGTGTATTACCCCCTTTAACATCAATGACAGCTTGAAGTCTTTTGTGGTATTTGTGGATGAGGCTCTTTATCTTCTCAGATGGTAAAGCTGCCCATTCCTCTTGGCAAAAAGCTTCCAGTTCCTGTAAATTCTTGGGCTGTCTTGCATGAACTGCACGTTTGAGATCTCCCCAAAGTGGCTCAATGATATTGAGGTCAGGAGACCGAGATGGCCTCTCCAGAACCTTCACTTTATTCTGCTGTAGCCAATGACCAGTCGACTTGGCCTTGTGTTTTGCATAATTGTCATGTTGGAATGTCCAAGTAGGTCCCATGCCTAGCTTCCTGGCTGATGAATGCAAATGTTCCTCCAGTATTTTTTGATAACATACTGCATTCATATTGCCAACAATTTTGTAGATATTCATTTTGTTTCGTTTCGTTCCGTTTCGTATATAAAAAAATTCGTAAAAATTCGTAATTCGTGTACGAAATTCCGTTCGAATTTGTACGAAATACAAATTTCGTACGAATCGTAAAAAAATTTTGAATCGTTACGAATCGTTAGTAAAGTTACTAATCGTTACGAATCGTTAACGCGGCTATTGAATTGTCGGTTCCGTAACACAGAGAACAATTCGAATCCAACTACAAATATCGAATTTCAACTAATACGAAAGAAATTGTTATAGCGGATATAACGAATGCTTCGAATGCTTCGAATGATTCGAATGAATTCGAGCTTCAGTATATGTAATATCGAGAACTGTTCCTGCACAAAGTGTCATTTTTGCAGGAAAAAAAGCTATTTAAAATCACTCGCGGCTAATGAATTGTCGGCTCTGTAACACAGAGAACAGTCATTCATTGATATAAAAAAAAGCCCAAATTCAATAACCAGGCCATTCAGGTCTGGTATGGATATTAAGGGGAACCCCGCCAAAAAAAAAAATGGCGTGGGGTCCCCCTCAAAATCCATACCAGACCCTTTATCCGAGCACGCCAACCTGTCAGGCCGCAGGAAAAGAGGGGGGCGAGAGCTGCCCCCCCTCCTGAACCGTACCAGGCCACATGCCCTCAACATTGAGAGGGTGCTTTGGGGGTCTGAGACCCCAAAGCACCTTGTCCCCATGTTGATGAGGACAAGGGCCTCATCCCCACAACCCTGGCCATTGGTTGTGGGGGTCTGCGGGCGGGGGGCTTATCGGAATCTGGAAGCCCCCTTTAACAAGGGGACCCCCAGATCCCGGCCCCCCCTGTGTGAAATGGTAAGGGGGTACAAAACTACCCCTACCATTTCACCAAAAAAGGTGACAAAAATGGTAAAAAATGACAGGAGACGGTCTTTGACAATTCCTTTATTAAAATCTTCTTTCTTCTAGTCTTCCTTCGCCCTTTCTTCATCCTTCGGTTTCTTCATCTTCTCCTTCGGAATCTTCTTCCATCTTCTTCTTCCTCCGATCCGCTTCTTCTTCCTCCGGTCTTCTCGTCGTCCTCGTCCGGAATCTTCTTCCATGGCGTCGGCGTCCGTTCTTCTGTCGGGCCGCTCCTTGCAATGGGAGGCTCCCGCTGTGTGAGGCTTCGCTCCGGCTGACAGGTCTTTTATAACGGAGGGCACCTGGTGACCCCGCCCCCCTCTGACGTCATTGGGAAAGCCATAGGGAAGTCCCATGATGTCCCCGTGCGTCAGAGGGGGGGGGGTCACCAGGTGCCCTCCGTTATAAAAGACCTGTCAGCCGGAGCAAAGCCTCACACAGCGGGAGTCTCCCATTGCGAGGAGCGGCCCGACAGAAGAACAGACGCCGACGCCATGGAAGAAGATGCTGGACGAGAAGGACGAGAAGACCGGAGGAAGAAGAAGTGGATCGGAGGAAGAAGATGGAAGAAGAAGATAGAAAAGATGCCGGAAAGGAGAAGATGAAGACACCGAAGTATGAAGAAAGAAAGACTAGAAGAAAGAAGATTTTAATAAAGGAATTGTCAAAGACCGTCTCCTGTAATTTTTACAATTTTTGACACTTTTTTGGTGAAATGGTAGGGGTACCCCCTTACCATTTCACACAGGGGGGCCGGATCTGGGGGTCCCCTTGTTAAAAGGGGCTTTCAGATTCCGATAAGCCCCCGCCCGCAGACCCCCACAACCAATGGCCAGGGTTGTGGGGATGAGGCCCTTGTCCTCATCAACATGGGGACAAGGTGCTTTGGGGGGGACCCCACAGCACCCTCCCAATGTTGAGGGCATGTGGCCTGGTACGGTTCAGGAGGGGGGGCGCTCTCGTCCCTCCCTCTTTTCCTGCGGCCTGCCAGGTTGCGTTCTCGGATAAGGGTCTGGTATGGATTTTGAGGGGGACCCCACGCCATTTTTTTTTGGGCCGGGGTTCCCCTTAAAATCCTTTCCAGACCTGAAGGGTCTGGTATGGATATTTAGGGGGACTCCTACGCCTTTTGTTTTTTTAAATTTGAAGCGGGGGTTCCCCTTAACCACTTCCCGACCGCCCCCTGTATATATACGTCGGCAGAATGGCACGTACAGGCAGAATCACGTACCTGTACGTGACATTCTTCCGGCGGTTGGGGGGTCCGATCGGACCCCCTCCGCCGGCGGGGACGGTCGGGATCGCTTCAGGAGCGATCCGGGACGAGGGGACGGCCAGTGGTTTCTGGCCACCCCCTCGCGATCGCTCCTGGCCAATGAAAAACTTCCCCTTCCTGTCTATTGTATAGACAGGAAGGCGGAAGTGATGTCACGCTCGGTGCGCCGGTCTATGTGACCGGAGACGCCGAGCGGCGAACATGTACAGGTTAGTGCACAACACTACACTGACACCAGTACAGTTAGGCACATATTCCACCCCCCTGTCACCCCCTGATCACCCCCCAGATCACCCCCTCCCCCCCCCAGTCACAGTGTCACTAATTGCAGTGATCATTTTTTTACTGATCACTGCATTTAGTGTCAGTGTGACTGTAATAACTGTCAGGGCAGTTAGTTTTAGGTCCTAGGTAGCCCCCTACCCCCCCCCTAATAAAGGTTTAACCCCTTGATTGCCCCCCAGGTAACCCTTTCACCCCCTTTTGCCAGTGTCACTAAGCGATCGTTTTTTCTGATCGCTGTATTAGTGTCACTGCTGTCGCTAGGTAACCATTTTTTTTTTTTAGGTAACCGCCATGTTTATATAGGTTCATAAATAGTTTTATAGGTCAGGTACCCCCATATTACAACCTAAATAAAGGTTTTAACCCCTTGATTGCCCCTAGAGTTAACCCTTTCACCAGTGATCACTGTATAACTGTCACTGGTGACGCTGGTTAGCCAGTTAGTTATTTCGTTATTTAGGTTCCCCGTCAGGTTTTTATATAGCGTCAGGTACCCCCATATATTACCTAATAAAGGTTTTAACCCCTGATTGCCCCTAGTTAACCCTTTCACCCCCTTTTGCCAGTGTCACTAAGCGATCGTTTTTCTGATCGCTGCATTAGTGTCGCTAGGTAACCATTTTTTTTTTTTTAGGTAACCGCCATGTTTATATAGGTTCATAAATAGGTTTATAGGTCAGGTACCCCCATATTACAACCTAAATAAAGGTTTTAACCCCCTGATTGCCCCTAGAGTTAACCCTTTCACCAGTGATCACTGTATAACTGTCACTGGTGACGCTGGTTAGCCAGTTAGTTATTTCGTTATTTAGGTTCCCCGTCAGGTTTTTATATAGCGTCAGGTACCCCCATATATTACCTAATAAAGGTTTAACCCCCTGATTGCCCCTAGTTAACCCTTTCACCCCCTTTTGCCAGTGTCACTAAGCGATCGTTTTTCTGATCGCTGCATTAGTGTCGCTAGGTAACCAGTTTTTTTTTTGTATTACTGTTACGGGTGACGCTGGTTAGTTAGCTTGTTTTTTATACTGTCAGGGCACCCGCCATTTATTACCCAATAACGGTTTAACCCCCTGATCGCCCGGCGGGTGATATCAATTAGGTTTTAGGGTCAAATAAGGTCTGCGTCGCCCCAGGTTAGTGCCAGTACCGCAAACACCCACGCACAAAGCATACACCTCCCTTAGTGGCACAGTATCTGAACAGATCAATATCTGATCTGATCAGATCTATACTAGCGTCCCAGCAGTTTAGGGTTCCAAAAAAAAAACGCATTGTTAGCGGGATCAGCCCAGATACCTGCTAGCACCTGCGTTTTCCCCCTCCGCCCAGCCCAGCCCACCCAAGTGCAGTATCGATCGATCACTGTCACTTACAAAACACTAAGCACACATAACTGCAGCGTTCGCAGAGTCAGGCCTGATCCCTGCGATCGCTAACAGTTTTTTTGTGGTAGCGTTTTGATTCAGTCGCTTCAGTCAGGAGCTTTTTTACCTGTGAATCTCAAAAAAATAAAAAAAAAAAAAATAGTTGTCGTTTTATTGTTCTCTCTCTCACTCTATTCTCTCTCTATTGTTGCTCTTTTTTTACTCCATTCTATTCTGCAATGTTTTATTATGTTTTATCATGTTTTATCATGCTTGCTTTTCAGGTATGTAATTTTGTTTACTGTGTTTTAGTGTTAAGCATTTTTTTGTTTTCAGGTGCGCCATTCAGTTGCAACGCGGATTTATTTATCTTGACAGCAACAGCGTTTGCTCCCACGATACATAAAGACGCGACTCCAACACTGTAGGAGGTGATTTCACCACCACAGTTAAAAAAAAAGAGCATATATGCCGAAGCATGGGGGCAGCAGGGGGGGGGAGGAGCGATTGGCTCCTAATGCCACGTACATACGGTCGAAATTCCGACCGTGTGTACACGGCATAACTTTTGCGGGAGGATGCCCCCATGCATCGGCATATATAAATGGTGCATGTATGCCCATCATTAGAAGTGGGTGGATGAAGGGAGGTATTCTAATGGTGGGCATACCCACCAATCAATCTCTTTTTTTCGTTCAGCCAAGAGGCTGCATGAAAAAAAAAAAGATTACAATATATGTCCAGTATGTTGCTGGACTTTGAATGGTTATACCAGAATGATGCCTGCAGGTTTAGGTATCATATTGGCATCATTCTTTTCAGCCAGTGATCGGCTTTCATGTAAAAGCAATTTCTAGCGGGTAATTAGCCTCTAGACTGCTTTTACAAGCAGTGGGAGGGAATGTCCCCCCTCCCGGATATAAACCGCGCCATTGGGAAATTGGGAAAGCATTTTATCACACCAATCTTGGTGTGGTCAGATGCTTTGAGGGCAGAGGAAAGATCTAGGGTCTAATAGACCCCAATTTTTTCAAAAAAAGAGTACCTGTCACTGCCTATTGCTATCATAGGGGATATTTACATTCCCTGAGATAACAATAAAAATCATAACAAAGAAAAAAAAATGGAAGGAACAGTTTAAAAATAAAATAAAAAAGCTAAATAAATAAAAAAAAAACCAAAAAAAAAAAAAAAAAGCACCCCTGCCCCCCCTTCTCTTGCGCAAAGGCGTACACAAGCGTTGGTCTGGCGTCATATGTAAACAGCAATTGCACCATGCATGTGAGGTATCACCGCGAAGGTCAGATCGAGGGCAGTAATTTTAGCAGTAGACCTCCTCCGTGAATCTAATGTGGTATCATGTAAAGGCTTTTAAAGGCTTTTAAAAAGGCTTAGCTGGCCATATATGTTCGCTACCCTCTCCAATTATGGATTCAAAGGCCCCTTCATAACAGCGTTAAATGCACTTTACTCTTGTCCTTCTTCCCAAGTTCAACTAGCTTCTTATCTATCATCACCTTTCTCGTTAAGTAACGGAACCAGACAAGGGTGTCCTCTGTCCCCCCTCCTCTTTATACTATGTCTGGAACCCCTGGCAGCAGCTATTCGCATGCACCCTGATATTGGGGGAGTCTCACTACGACAAAGAGAGTATAAGCTGTCCCTATTTGCGGACGATGTCCTTCTAACCCTGACAAAACCCCACATCTCCCTTCCTAATCTTACAGCCCTGTTGAAAGACTTCAGCTCTATATCTGGATACAAAATCAACACGAGTAAAACAGAAGCTCTACCCTTACATATCCAACCCCCAGACCTCAACAACCTCAAACAAAACTATTCTTTCCGTTGGTGCACGGACTCTCTCAAGTATTTAGGTGTTAACATAACCTCCTCATATTCAACCCTATATCAAGCTAACTACCCCCCACTCTTTAGAGACATCGACAGACTTTTGAAACAATGGGATGCTTACCCTATCTCTCTTCTAGGTCGCATCAATGTTCTAAAGATGTCTGTAATGCCAAGACTGCTCTACCTCTTTGACACACTCCCAATTCCCATTCCCATGTCACAATTAAAAGCCATGCAAAGAACGTTTCTTAACTTTATATGGCACTACAAAACCCATAGGATAGCGAGCTCGGTAATGCTAGCCCCCAAGATGCGAGGCGGATTGGGGACCCCGGACCTTATTAAATACTACTTTGCTACCCACCTTAAAACAATTGTCACTTGGTCATACAGAATGGCACCTACTGTCTGGGCAGAGATTGAGATGAGTATCACTAAACCAGTACACATCTGTGCCATGATCTGGACAGATCTAAGCTCTTCTATGTACCAACTCAGAAGCATATGCCTAGGCCCAATGCTATTCTCTCTTGACCTATGGAAGAAATGCTCACGACAATTTTCCCTTGCTTCTCCATGCCCTCCGCTGTTGAATGTACTGTTTAACCCCGATATTCCTGACAGTTTGACATACGAAAGAATGCTTCCGTGGACACAAGCAGGTATATTCCAGCTTCGAAACATTGTACACCCTCTCACCAGAACGCTCCTACCATTTGAAGAGTTGCAAAAGAAACACCAAATCCCTAAACAGCTTTTCTATTCATATTTGCAAATTAGACACTATTTTGCCTCTAAATCCCCTACTTTAAGCCTTGACAAGCCTACCCCATTTGAACTTCTATGTGCTCAGGGACCATACCAGACCCACATGATTACCGACATATACAGATTCCTTCACGACACTACACCTATTACTGACACATCTCATTCTTATATGCGGAAATGGTCCCAGTTGATAAACCGCTCCATCCCACTTCCCCATTGGCAGAAGATTTGGGGAGCTATCTCCAGATCATCGCAGTGTGTGGAACAAAAAGAGACGGCCTATAAAATATTGTTCTTCTGGTATAAAACCCCTGAAATCATACACAAATATGATCCTAAGATACCTAGGGTGTGCTGGAGATGCCAGGGAGACATAGGCTCCCACTTTCACATTTTTTGGGAATGCCCCTTAATACGCCCATTCTGGTTGACTATTCAGACCCTTATTCAAGATCTGTTCAATATTTCCCTCCCATTAGACCCAATGCATTTTCTGTTAAGCCTGCCTATCCCTGGACTCTCCAAACATGCCCAAAAACTCGCTACTTTTATTATACTTGCTGCCAAAAGGGCTATTCCCCTACGGTGGCTCTCTTCTATCCCACCCTCCCTTTCTCAAGTCCTACAAGCACTGGAACAAATATGTCGAATGGAACGTCTCACTGCAATCTTACATGACACCCTTCCACAATTTTCTAAAGTATGGGACCTATGGGACCATTCGGACCTTAATCCTGGTACCTGCTCCATCTCTTCCAATGATATATCACATACCTAAAACTTTCTGTATGCCAACCACCCCTTTATCTGCTTTTAATGTCTTAACCCGCTGTCCTCTTTTTAGACACACACCTTCCTATGCCTATATTTACGTAGTGAAATATAGGTCACGATTCAAGTCTTAGCTGTATTGGTAGTGCTGTGACTGTTTCGGTAATTGTATGTTTATTTTTTTTTCTTTTCTTTATTTTTCATATACTTACTTTTCTTTTCCAAACACGTTGTGTAAGTGTATGCAAAACCAAATGTCTGCTTATTTACGTACTTATGCTTATGTACTATTGTTATCTTTCCAATTTCAATAAAAATTACAATTTAAAAAAAAAAAAAAAAAGGCTTTTAAAAATGTATGTAGTTTATCTCCACTGCGTGTTTGTGCGCAATTTTAAAGCATGTCGTGTTTGGTATCCATGTACTCGGCCTAAGATCATATTTTTTTATTTCATCAAAAATTTGAGCAATATAGTGTGTTTTAGTGCATTAAAATAAAAAAAAGTGTATTTTTTCCACAAAAAATGCGTTTGAAAAATCGCTGCGCAAATACTGTGTGGAAAAAAAAAAAATGCAACACCCACCATTTTAATCTGTAGGGCCTTTGCTTTAACATTATATATAGTGTTTGGGGGTTCAACGTAATTTTCTTGCAAAAAAAAAATATGTTTTCATGTAAACAAAAAGTGTCAGAAAGGGCTTTGTCTACAAGTGGTTAGAAGAGTGGGTGACGTGTGACATAGGCTTCTAAATGTTGTGCATAAAATGCCAGGACAGTTCAAACCCCCCCCAAATTACCCCATTTTGGAAAGTAGACACCCCAAGCTATTTGATGAGAGCAATGTTGAGCCCATTAAATATTTTTTTTTTTTTGTCCCAAGAGATTGAATAATGAAAAAAAAAAAATATATATTTTTTTTTACAAAAAGTTGTCACTAAATGATATATTGCTCAAACATGTCATGGGCATATGTAGAAATACACCCCAAAATACATTCTGTTGCTTCTCCTGAGTACGGGGATACCACATGTGTGGGACTTTTTGGGAGCCTAGCTGCGTACGGAACCCCAAAAACCAATCACCGCCTTCAGGCTTTCTAAGGGTGTAATTTTTTTATTTCACTTCTCACTGCCAATCACAGTTTCGGAGGCCATGGAATGCCCAGATGGCATAAAACCCCCCAAAATGACCCCATTTTGGAAAGTAGACACCCCAAGCTATTTGCTGAGAGGTATTGTGAGTATTTTGCAGATGTCGCTTTTTGTCACAAAGTTTTGAAAATTGAAAAAAGAAAAAAAAAAATTTTTTTTCTTACTTTCTTCATTTTCAAAAACAAATGAGAGCTGTAAAATACTCACCATGCCTCTCAACAAATAGCTTGGGGTGTCTACTTTCCAAAATGGGGTCATTTGGGGGGTTTTGTGCTATTTTGGCATTTTATGGCCTTCGAAACTGTGATAGGTAGTGAGGAGTGAAATCAAAAATTTGCACCCTTAGAAATCCTGAAGGCGGTGCTTGGGTTTCGGGGCCCCGTACGCGGCTAGGCTCCCAAAAAGTCCCACACATGTGGTATCCCCATACTCAGGAGAAGCAGCAAAATGTATTTTGGGGTGCAATTCCACATATAACTATGGCATGTGTGAGCAATATATCATTTAGTGACAACTTTTTGAAAAAAAAAAAAATATTTTTTATTTTTGTCTTTATTCAATCACTTGGGACTAAAAAAAAAAATATATTCAATGGGCTCAACATGCCTCTCAGAAAATAGCTTGGGGTGTCTACTTTCCAAAATGGGGTCATTTGGGGGGTTTTGTACTTCTCTGCCATTTTAGCACCTCAAGAAATGAAATAGGCAGTCATAAATTAAAAGCGGTGTAAATTCCAGAAAATGTACTCTAGTTTGTAGACGCTATAACTTTTGCGCAAACCAATAAATATACGCTTATTGGCATTTTTTTTACTAAAGACATGTGGCTGAATACATTTTGGCCCAAATGTTTGACTAAAATTGAGTTTATTAGATTTTTTTTATAACAAAAAGTAGAAAATCTCTTTTTTTTTTCAAAATTTTCGCTCTTTTTCCGTTTATATCGCAAAAAAATAAAAATCACAGAGGCAATCAAATACCATCAAAAGAAAGCTCTATTTGTGGGAAGAAAAGGACGCAAATTTCGTTTGGTTACAAAATTGCATGACCGCGCAATTACCAGTTAAAGTAGTGCAGTGCGAAATTGAAAAAAGACCTCTGGTCCTTTGGCTGCCAAATGGTCCGGGGCTGAAGTGGTTAATATCCATAGCAGACCTGAAGGGCCTGGTTATTGAATTTGGGGGGACCCCCACGCTTTTTTTTATCAATGACTTCAATGAGTGACTGTTCTCTGTGTTACAGAGCCGACAATTCATTAGCCGCGAGTGATTTTTAAATAGCTTTTTTTCCTGCAAAAATGACATTGTGCAGGAACAGTTCTCGATATTAGATATAACGAATGATTCAAATGAATCTAGGGTTGAGCGAACCCGAACTGTAAAGTCCGGGTCCGTACCGGACTTTTGGGTGTTCGGGACCCGGACCCGAACCCGAACTATTGGCTGTAAGTTCGGGTTCGGGTCCGGTGTTCGGCGCTGTATTGGTGCCTTTTTAACAGCTGCAGGGCAGCCAATCGACGATCGTTTCACTAGTGTGCCCTTAGAAGCCATCACAGCCATGCCTACTAATGGCATGGCTGTGATTGGCCAGTGCAGCATGTGACCCAGCCTCTATATATATAGTACACACACACACAGCACTCAGCGTCATTCTGTTATAGACAGGTTCCTGTGCTGCTGAGAGGATTTTAGGAGTTAGTGTGATTCAGTCAGTAAGGCAGTCAGCATTCCTTAACTTTGCTTCTAATTAGTTAGATCAGTGAGCGATCTACATAGCTAGAGTAGAGTAGGGAGTTTCTTTAGTAAGGATTAAGGAAGAGAAAGAGGCAGAGAGAATTATTGAAGAGATTCCTAAATCAATTGTACCCTGGCTGGGGTGCAGTGCACAGTCTTTTAACAGTGCCATGAGGCCAGTGCCAGACAAAATATAAAACTTTTACCTGCAAGCTCAGTGCACCATTAGGACCAACACTGCATATACTTAGAGATACACCATAGTCTGTGTGTATTCTGCTATTGGAAAAACATTGCATAAAAATGTAATTTTGCTTTTTTTTTTTCCCCAATAGCATTTTCTGCGTGTTCATACATACATCATACATCCACGCTGTAGACGCTATCCGTGTATTCTGATATTGCAAAAACATTGCAAAAAAAAATAATTTTGCAGTGTTTTTTTTTCCCCAATAGCATTTTCTGCGTTTTCATAAACGCTTTACATACTGTCCGTGTATTCTGATATTGGAAAAACATTGCAAAAAAATTTAATTTTTTGCAGTGTTTTTTTTCCCCAATAGCATTTTCTGCGTTTTCATAAACGCTTTACATACTGTCCGTGTATTCTGATATTGGAAAAACATTGCAAAAAAAATTTCATTTTGCAGTGTTTTTTTTTTTTCCCAATAGCATTTTCTGCGTTTTCATAAACGCTTTACATACTGTCCGTGTATTCTGATATTGGAAAAACATTGCAAAAAAATTTAATTTTGCAGAGTTTTTTTCCCCCAATAGCATTTTCTGCGTTTTCATACAAACATGCTGTACACACTATCCGTGTATTCTGATATTGCAAAAACATTGAAAAAAATTTAATTTTGCAGTGTTTTTTTTTCCCCAATAGCATTTTCTGCGTTTTCATAAACGCTTTACATACTGTCCGTGTATTCTGATATTGGAAAAACATTGCAAAAAATTTTAATTTTGCGGTGTTTTTTTTCCCCAATAGCATTTTCTGCGTTTTCATAAACGCTTTACATACTGTCCGTTTATTCTGATATTGGAAAAACATTGCAAAAAAATGTAATTTTGCAGTGTTTTTTTTTTTTCCCAATAGCATTTTCTGCGTTTTCATAAACACTTTAGACACTATCCGTTTATTCTGATATTGGAAAAACATTGCAAAAAAATTTAATTTTGCAGTGTTTTTTTTTTCCCAATAGCATTTTCTGCGTGTTCATAACGCTTTAGACACTGTACGTGTATTCTGCTATATGCAAAAACACCCATTTAGGGCGAGATCATACATTTTGAAAATATGAGGAAATCATCAAAAAGGGGGGGACGTGACCCGGGTCGTGGTGCTGCTGGTGGCGCTCCTGTTGCAGGGAGAGGACGTGGTCGATCTGTGCCAGCTACACGCACTAGTGAAACACCTTCCTCAGGTGCGAGTAGGCGACAGAGCCTGCAGCAGTATTTTGGTGCAACTAATGAGGCTGTACGAATGTTGAGGCCAGGACAAGTACAGGCGATAGTAGATTGGGTTGCTGCTGACAGTGCCTCCAGTTCCTTCACATTGTCTCCCACCCAGTCTCCTGATGAAAGTTCAGAATTGGCACCTGCAGCCGATGTCCATCAGTCTTTCACCTCACCCCCTTGCAAATCAGCCAATCAGTCTGAGCCCCAAATCATGCAGCAGTCTCTTCTGCTTTTTGATGACTCTGTTAGCAGGGTTTCCCAGGGCCATCCACCTAGCCCTGCCCCAGAAGTGGAAGAGATTGTGTGCACTGATGCCCAACCACTTATGTTTTATGATGAGTACATGGGAGGACCATCGCAGCACGTCTCGGATGATGACGAAACACAGGTGCCAACTGCTGCTGCTTTCGCCATTGTGCAGACCGACAAGGAGGGCAGGGGTGAATTTTGGGTGGAAGATGATGTGGAGGACGATGAGGTCCTTGACCCCACATGGAATCAATGTCATGCAGGTGACCAGTGTAGTTCAGAGGAAGAGGTGGTGGTCGCACAGAGCCACCAGCACAGCAGAAGAGGGAGCAGGGTGCAAAAGCGGAGCGTCCGTCCCCTAGACAGTACGTCTGCTACTGCCCAACGCATCAAGGGACCGAGCACACCAAAGCCAGGTGCAAGGAGTTCCCTAGCGTGGCAGTTCTTCAGACAATGTCCTGATGACAAGACAGGAGTGGTTTGCACGCTGTGCAATCAGAGCTTGAAGCGAGGCATAAACGTTCTCAACCTGAGCACAACCTGCATGACCAGGCATCTAAGTGCAAAGCACGAGATGCAGTGGAGTAGACACCTCAAAAACCAAGAAAGGTCTCTGGCTCTTCCTGCTTCCTCTTCTGCTGCAGTCTCGGCCTCTTCATCCACCTCTGTAGTGACAGTGACACCTGCCAACCCGCAAACAGAGGATCTGCCAGCAACACTACCACCTGGGTCACCAACCATCTCCACAATGTCCCATGGAAGCGTTCAGCTCTCTATTTCCCAAACACTGGAGCGGAAGAGGAAGTACCCCCCTAGCCACCCGTGATCCCTGGCCCTGAATGCCAGCATTTCAAAATTCCTCGCCTTTGAAATGCTGTCATTCCATCTGGTGGAGACGCAGAGTTTTAAAAGGCTGATGTCATTGGCTGTCCCACAGTACGTCGTGCCCAGCCGCCACTACTTTTCCAGACGAGCTATCCCTTCCCTGCACAACCAAGTGGGGGACAAAATCAGGTGTGCACTGCGCAACGCCATCTGTGGCAAGGTCCACCTAACTACGGATGCGTGGACCAGTAAGCACGGTCAGGGACGTTATATCTCCCTAACAGCACACTGGGTAAATGTAGTGGCGGCTGGGCCTGAGGCGGATAGCAGTTTGGCGCATGTCCTTTCACCACCGAGGATTGCAGGGCACTTCAATGTGCCTCCTGTTGCTAACTCCTCCTACTCCGCCTCCTCATCCTCTACCACCTCCTCATCCGGTCAGCGTAACACCTTCACCACCAACTTCAGCACAGCCAGGGCTAAACGACAGCAGGCAGTTTTAAAACTTTCCTGTTTGGGGGAAAAAACCCACACCGCGCAGGAGTTGTGGAGGGACATGGAACAACAGACCGATGAGTGGTTGGTGGCAGTGAGCCTCAAGCCCGGCCTGGTGTTGTGCGATAATCTCGTAACAGCTCTGGGCCTTGCCGGTTTGACGCACATCCCTTGCCTGGCGCATGTGCTGAACTTGGTGGTCCAGAGGTTCCTTAAGAATTACCCCGATATGCCAGAGCTGCTGCAGAAAGTGCGGGCCTTCTGTGCGCACTTTCGGCGTTGCTCGCCTGTCAGCTCTGCAGCGTAACTTCGGCCTTCCCGCTCACCGTCTCATATGTGATGTGCCCACAAGGTGGAACTCTACCTTGCACATGCTTGCCAGACTGTGCGAGCAGCAGCAGGCGACAGTGGAGTTTCAGCTGCAGCACGCATGCGTGAGTCGCTCTGCGGAACAGCACCACTTCACCGCCAATAACTGGGCCTCCATGCGAGACCTGTGTGCCTTGTTGCGCTGTTTCGAGTACTCCACCAACATGGCCAGTGCCGATGACGCCGTTCTCAGCATTACTATCCCAGTTCTATGCCTCCTTGAAAAAACTCTTCAGGCGATGATGGAAGAGGATGTGGCACAGGATGAGGAGGAGGAGAAGGAGGAGGAGGAAGAGGGTTCATTTCCAAGGCTTTCAGGGCAGTCATTTACAAGTGGCTACGAGGGTGGGTTCCTGCACCAACAAGCGCCAGGTACACAATTGTCTGGCAGCAAGGGCACAGTTCTGGAGGATGACGAGGTGGAGGATGAGGAGGAGATGGAGGAGGAGGAGGAACCATGTTCACAGCAGGGTGGCACCCAAACCAGCTCATGTCCATCACTGGTGCGTGGCTGGGGGGATACAGAGGACACAGACGATACACCTCCCGCAGAGGACAGCTTTTCCTTGCCTCTGGGCAGCCTGGCACACATGAGCGATTACATGCTTCAGTGTCTCCGCAACGACCGCTGAGTTGCCCACATTTTAACTGGTGCTGATTATTGGGTGGCCACCCTGCTGGATCCCCGTTACAAGGACAACGTGCCGTCCTTAATTACCTCACTGGAGCGTGATCGTAAGATGCGCGAGTACAAGCGCACGCTGGTAAACGTGCTGCTGGTGGCATTCCCACTTGGAAGCGGGGGTACGGTGGAAGCACAAGGCGAAGGCAGAGGAGGAGGAAGAGGTCGCCAACGCAGCCGGGGCACCGCCAGCACCTCGCAAGGCAGGGTTAGCATGGACGGAATGTGGAAAAGCTTTGTCAGCACGCCACAACAACCAGCACCACCAGCTGAGATGGAACGTCTTAGCAGGAGGCAGCATTTCACCAACATGGTGGAGCAGTATGTGTGCACACGCCTACACGTACTGCATGACGGGTCTGCCCCCTTCAACTTCTGGGTCTCCAAATTGGGCACATGGCCTGAGCTTGCCCTTTACGCCTTGGAGGTGCTGGCCTGCCCTGCCGCCAGTGTATTCTCTTAACGTGTATTTAGCATGGCAGGGGGCGTTATCACAGACAAGCGCAGCCGCCTGTCCAGAGCCAATGTGGACAAGCTCACGTTCATTAAAATGAACCAGGCATGGATCCCACAGGACTTGTCCGTACCTTGTGCAGAATAGACACATATACCGGTGTTATGACGAAAACTGTCTTGCTATCGGATAGTGTCCAGCCACTTACTGCGCAGGTGCAGTGCTTGCGCAGTTCGGAGGACAAGGAGATTCACAAAATCTCCAAAGATGGGGGTGTTTAACTCAAGTGAAAAGATGCATTTTTTTTAATGCAGTGAGTCCTCATCAGACAGGCGTATATAGTTAAGGGCCTGGTAGCCCACGTTTATTGAAAAAGGAAAAACACAAAAGTCCATCCAGAAGTCCCACGCAGGGGTTTAACTTCATTAAGCATTCATAAATGAAAAACATACCAAGCCACCTGGCTCTCTCTTGTCAGCAGTTCCTCTGCTTGCTCTCAACAGAGTTGATTCCTTCCAGTCCCCTGGACTCACTGGCTTCCTTAGTCTTCCCGACTCTCAAGGCTGTCCCTCCTTTCCCAGTCTCTGGGCAAAGAATACCCCTTACACAGGGATGACCCCTCCACAGGTCTGTCTTCATATAACAGCAGCAGCAGCAAGCTGCTCACACTCCACCATCCTCCACTCATTAGCCCCTCATTATATGGTCTGTGTGCAGCTGGGCACACACCTTGCTTGCCATCGTCAAGACCCGGACACAGTTTGAGATCCCATCCAGGACTAGCAAAACCTGGAGAAAACTGACAGAGCAGTTTTCTCCATTTAAATTCTATAGTCTGCAGATATGCAAACTCTGGATCTCCTTTACCTCCAATTTCAAAGGGACAGAGCTTCGCTCTGCCACATATCCCCCCCCTTTGTTTCGATCCGGAGGGAGGAACACCAGCACCCGTCATGGTTGGGACACCTCTGTGCTGGCTGTCAGCCACGTAGGCCCAACCTTTTTTCCGGGTGCGCTTCCAGGCACGTCCCACCCTGGATCTTAACAGGGTCCTATATTTTCCCATCCTCAGCCTTCTTCTTCTTGGGTCCCTGGGCTTAATCATTTTTTTGGGGGAAACTCTGCTTTCCCTGATCCTACCTTTAAACTCGCTGACATCAGCTTTAACCTTCAATATACACCAGTACAACCTCCTCACTTTGGCATGACCATGCAAGCTGCCACCCACATGGGCCAAATCTTGTCCCATCAGGTGAATTTCTCCACGTCCCCTTGCTGCATCTACTTGGGCTTTACAAAGACACTCCCATGCTTTTTTACGAGTGCACTTCCAAAAGCGATGTTTTCCCACTTCTCTTGGGCCTACACTAGTCCTTTTACCAATCTTGGTACCTTTTTGCACATGAGGTTGATTTCTGAATTTTACGGATCCAGTACCATTAAGGTTATAAAGTGCTCCCTCAATTTCCACTAGACCACCCCTTTTCTCTTTGCTTAATTTAGAAGGAACCACATTTTTAAACACTGGTTTAATGATAAGTGGGGGCTCTTTTATTAGGGTGACAATGGTCCCTCTCTGTACTCCAAGTACGGGCACCCTCTTACTGTCCAAACTTAGCGCCACTTGTTTCCTCATGTACACTGCATGCTTATTTTTGTCAGTTTCATCACTAACATCCTCATATGACTGCAGCCTCATCCTAGTCTCCCTCTGAAGGACATACTGACTGTCTTGCGACTTTAAGGTTTTAAAGTCATGCGACACCTTGCTGAGCTTTGGGCCATTTTCCTGCAACCATTGTTTATAACGATCCTTCTCAGACCTTAGAAATTTCTCAAACCTCAGAAAATCTTCCCCAGAAATACCCTCCTGAACCTGTAGGGGGCCTAATTCTGCTGTATCTTTTACCTCTTCTGTGTCAATCATACCATTCCCTATCTCATTACAATTTTCAGGGTTTGCTACAACCAGATCAACTTGACCAAGATCTTCAGGTCTACCATTATTTTTGTGGTCACCCATGGTAACCAAACCCTTACAAATTGACAATGAGCTGCATTTTTCATCACGGTCAGAAATATCAATGCATTTGTCATATTTCATTTCACTCATGTTCGGCAGGGCAGTGTCTGAAGAGGAACTGCATCCAGTGGAGTGGTTGTCCACGGCAGCTTCACTATCCACCAACTCCACTGGCAGGAGATCCTCTGCCAACAACTGTCCTGACTCCTGACCATCCTCCCATAAAACATTTGGACCTGTGACTACAATCACTTCATTTATGGCTGTGCCATCTGGCACTTCCACCAACACATTTGGCTCGGCATTATCCATTATCACATCATTGGGCCCTTTGTGGATCACAGACATGACCTCTTCTGTGTGTTTGCCCTTATTTGGCGTTTCCATCTCATGAACACCATCATCTGCAGTAGCAAGTGCATCCTTGCATACAAGTTGCTCTGCAGGTCCTTCATCTGGCACTGCAGAAGTCATGTCTGCTTCACTTTTACCAACAGAGGCCTTTTCCAACAAAGCCAACAGGCTTTTTGTCCACCTGTCCCAGTCTGTTATCTCTGTGCTCCCAGAGGTACCACGCAGTACCGCTCCTACTGTACACGGAGACCCAGAGGGACAGAGTGGTTCAGCAACAGACACATTGCACATATCACTTTGGTTCAAATAAGATTTTGGCACTACATTTTTAACCATAGCAGACAGCAATACCACGCCTTCACCACCTTGCTCTGGTGGCGCTTCATTAAACGCATTAGAGCTTTGATACCTGTCGTTGCTAGACTGCATTAACCCATTTCCACCATGAGTGTTTTCAAACATTTCAGTTTTAACATTTAACATCCTGTCATCACTATGTTCAGGTACCCTCTTATCCCTCAGAGCAGCACCAAAGTTGTCCCAGGCAACCTCCGGCTCCAAAACGCAGAGCTCCCTGGGGGTTTCTAGGGGCACCTCTATGGCCTTCTTCACAGTTGCTAGGGGAGATAGCACATCTTTAACCGCATTCACAGCAGGGTTATCTCTAGTGAGCTGCACTAGCCCATTGGCAACTGGACCATTCACTTTAGCCAACACAATATTAGCAGTTTTACCCATCATATTGTCACATTCAAGTTTACCACTTGCCTCCCCACTGGACAGGGCACTGCAGTGAGGCAAGTCCTTTTCCAAACAGACAGTGGATCTCCCATTTGGGGTCACTTCCACTCCAGTGTGCACAGTCACATATTCAGTCTCTTCTATGCATTTACCAGCACCAGTCTTTTTCAACATCAACCCAGCGGTTCCAGCCATTATTTCATTAAAGACAGTCTTACCCACCGCAGTAGTAGGGGTCACCATCTTCATTTGAGTACGTTGTCTCACAAACCAGTCCTCTGCTGCACTTTTACGGGCCCACTCTCCCTGGTGGCCACCGGATGAAATTACAGCAGGCATCTCCAACTGTTTAGCACCCCCTGCCGACACAACAGGAAAATCCTCGTTGCCAGGGGTGACTGCAAACATATTTGCACAGGAATCTGGGCCTGGAGATAAAGACCTTTGCTCCTGGTAATTTTGAAATGCATACGCATCTTTAGGTGGATGCTTAGCTACATATGCCCTGTAGCTCCTCCTTTCCTTTGGCAATCTTTCTCCCATTGCCATGGGAAACCGTACTCTCCCAGCAGAGCTTTGCTGATTCTCCCAAACTCTTTGATGCATTGTGGCTTTCAACTTGCCACCACTCTCTGCAGGCAATACTTTTCTCATATGGTCTGCAGACTTGACATCACCGCCGTTGCTATGGGCAACCACATACCTCTCCAACTTCCGGTCAGGCTGTCGGTCCATGATGCGATGGAACTCTCCTCTAAAAAGGATTTCCTCTTTAAACTTGCGGTAGTCATCCTGGTCCCCGTCCATCAAATGGTAAACCGACCGGAACTCTATCCGTAATAAGGTTTGCAGCAGTTTTGGCCACCAGTCCCTAGGCCATTTTCTCTTTACAGTAACTTTTTCAAATCTTACAAGGAAGTCCCCAACCTCCTCTGTAGGCAGCATGGGTTGCATATAGTCAGAGGCCAAGATCTGAGCCCCTTGCACTGCGCCACACTCTTTGCGATTCTGCTTGAACCATTCATTCACTGTCTCACACATCACTGGCCCCTTTTGACTGGCCCTCCAAGGTGGAGACATCTTCTCAGGCCACGCTGAGCTCACTTCACCTTTAACTTGATTTAATATGAACTTCTTGTGTTTTGACTGCCTCATCCTTGCAGTCACATGCACAGCAGCTTGTTACACAGTTCACAGCATAGAAAAAAAAAAATAAATTCTCACACAATGTGGCACATTGGCACAATGCAACACAGTCAATTGAACTCCTGCGCAATGCAGTTTGCCTGGCTGCCACACACAGCTAGCAGCAGTTCCTGAAATGACTCACCACTGGCGCAGAGACCGGATTTCACCGTCTGTATGCCCGCATTCGAACACCACTTGTAACATGGGGGTGTTTAACTCAAGTGAAAAGATGCATTTTTTTAATGCAGTGAGTCCTCATCAGACAGGCGTATAGAGTTAAGGGCCTGGTAGCCCACGTTTATTGAAAAAGGAAAAACACAAAAGTCCATCCAGAAGTCCCACGCAGGGGTTTAACTTCATTAAGCATTCATAAATGAAAAACATACCAAGCCACCTGGCTCTCTCTTGTCAGCAGTTCCTCTGCTTGCTCTCAACAGAGTTGATTCCTTCCAGTCCCCTGGACTCACTGGCTTCCTTAGTCTTCCCGACTCTCAAGGCTGTCCCTCCTTTCCCAGTCTCTGGGCAAAGAATACCCCTTACACAGGGATGACCCCTCCACAGGTCTGTCTTCATATAACAGCAGCAGCAGCAAGCTGCTCACACTCCACCATCCTCCACTCATTAGCCCCTCATTATATGGTCTGTGTGCAGCTGGGCACACATCTTGCTTGCCATCGTCAAGACCTGGACACAGTTTGAGATCCCATCCAGGACTAGCAAAACCTGGAGAAAACTGACAGAGCAGTTTTCTCCATTTAAATTCTATAGTCTGCAGATATGCAAACTCTGGATCTCCTTTACCTCCAATTTCAAAGGGACAGAGCTTCGCTCTGCCACAATAGTAACAGGGCCCCTCACGGGCTCGCTTGGCTAGGCTTCAACCTCGGATGATGTGGCTTGAACCTGGAGTCACCGCGCATCGTCTTCGGAGAGTTTCAAAATACCCTTGTCCTACGTACTGAGCAAGCGCAGTACAGGGCGGACACTATGCGACGGGGGACAGAATTCCACACATCATTCACCACTAGCCTTACCCAGCCATTGTTGTATTTTTGAACCAGTGTTGGCTACCTCGTCCTCCTACACCGCCGCTTCCACCTACACCGGCACATCCACCGCCACCTCAACCTCCTACTCCATTTGAACCTCGTCCTCCTAGGTCAAGATTATAATTTTTTCATTTTTTTAATTTCCAAGTATTTTATTTTCCCACTATCTATCCATTAAATTGAATAATTTTTTCCAGAAAGTGCGTATTCTGGGGTATTCCCACCATATGTGCGGCATCGTGCCGTTGAGTTTCTGAGGTTCTTAATGACTTCCTGTACCTCTTCTGCTGAGAAGGGGGCCTCCAGCATTTTATTTTTATTTTTAATTTTTTTTTAAGTTATTTCCCTATCCATATTTGTTTGCAGATCACTTGCCATGCTCTTAACAACTTTTTGTTGCAATTTGCAGCCCTCTAGCCCTTTCCATGACTTTTTTACAGCCATTTTAGTGTTCAAAAGTCCGGCTCCCCATTGACTTCAATGGGGTTCGGAGTTCGGGGTCAAGTTCGGGTCAAGTTCGGTCCCAAACCCGGACTTTTTTCCGAAGTTCGGCCGGACCCACCAAACCCGAACATCCAGGTGTCCGCTCAACTCTAGTTATATCCGCTATAATAATTTCTTTCATATTAGTTGAAATTAGATATTTGGTAGTAGTTGGATTTGAATTGTTCTCTGTGTTACGGATCCGACAATTCATTAGCCGTGAGTGATTTTAAATAGCTTTTTTTCCTGCTAAAATGACACCTTGTACAGAGACAGTTCTAAGCACAGGAAACATGCGCCCCTTTACAGGCATACTATATAGTTGTATGCCTGTTAAGGGGCGCATGTTTCCCGTGCTTAGAACTGTCCCTGTACAAGGTGTCATTTTTGCAGGAAAAAAAGCTATTTAAAATCACTCGCGGCTAATTGCCGGTTCCCGTAACACAGAGAACAATTCGAATCCAACTACTACCAAATATCTAATTTCAACTAATATGAAAGAAATTATTATAGCGGATATAACGAATGATTCGAATGAATTCGAGATTCAGTATATCTAATATCGAGAACTGTTCCTGCACAATGTCATTTTTGCAGGAAAAAAAGCTATTTAAAATCACTCGCGGCTAATGAATTGTCGGCTCCGTAACACATAGAACAGTCATTCATTGAAGTCATTGATAAAAAAAAAGCGTGGGGGTCTCCCCAAATTCAATAACCAGGCCCTTCAGGTCTGCTATGGATATTAAGGGGAACCCCGCTTCAAATTTAAAAAAAAATGATGTAGGGTGTCCCCCTAAATATCCATACCAGACCCTTCAGGTCTGGGATGGATTTTAAGGGGAACCCCGGCCAAAAAAAATGGCGTGGGGTCCCCCTCAAAATCCATACCAGACCCTTATCTGAGCACGCAACCTGGCAGGCCGCAGGAAAATAGGGGGGGACGAGAGCAGCCCCCCCTCCCTCCTGAACCGTACCAGGCCACATGCCCTCAACATTGGGAGGGTGCTTTGGGGGTCTGAGACCCCCAAAGCACCTTGTCCCCATGTTGATGGGGACAAGGGCCTCATCCCCACAACCCTGGCCATTGGTTGTGGGGGTCTGCGGGCGGGGGGCTTATTGGAATCTGGAAGCCCCCTTTAACAAGGGGACCCCCATATCCCAGTCCCCCCTGTGTGAAATGGTAAGGGTTTTGTACCCCTACCATTTCACCAAAAAAGGTGACAAAAATTGTAAAAATGACAGGAAACGGTCTTTGACAATTCCTTTATTAAAATCTTCTTTCTTCTTTCTTCTGGTCTTCTTCCTTCTTCCTTTCTTCATCCTTCGGTTTCTTCATCTTCTCCTTCTGGCATCTTCTTCCATCTTCTTCTTCCTCCGATCCGCTTCTTCTTGCACTGGTCTTCTCGTCCTTCTCCTCCGGCATCTTCTTCCATGGCGTCGGTGTCTGTTCTTCTGTCGGTCGGGCCGCTCCTCACAATGGGAGGCTCCCGCTGTGTGAGGCTTCGCTCCGGCTGACAGGAGGGCACCTGGTGATCCCGCCCCCTCTGACATCATGGGGAAAGCCATAGGGAAGTCCCCATGACGTCCCTGTGCGTCAGAGGGGGGCGGGGTCACCAGGTGCCCTCCGTTATAAAAGACCTGTCAGCCGGAGCGAAGCCTCACACAGCGGGAGCCTCCCATTGCAAGGAGCGGCCCGACAGAAGAACAGACGCCGACGCCATGGAAGAAGATGCCGGACGAGAAGGACGAGAAGATCAGCGCAAGAAGAATCGGATCGGAGGAAGAAGAAGATGGAAGAAGATGCCGGAAGGAGAAGATGAAGAAACCAAAGGATGAAGAAAGGAAGAAGGAAGACCAGAAGAAAGAAGAAAGAAGATTTTAATAAAGGAATTGTCAAAGACCGTCTCCTTTTTTTACAATTTTTGACACTTTTTTTGGTGAAATGGTAGGGGTACTTTTGTACCCCCTTACCATTTCACACAGGGGGGGGCAGGGATCTGGGGGTCCCTTTGTTAAAGGGGGCTTCCAGATTCCGATAAGCCCCCCTTCCTGCAGACCCCCACAACCAATGGCCAGGGTTGTGGGGATGAGGCCCTTGTCCTCATCAACATGGGGACAAGGTGCTTTGGGGGGGACCCCAAAGCACCCTCCCAATGTTGAGGGCATGTGGTCTGGTACAGTTCAGGAGGGAGGGGGGGCGCTCTCCCCCCCCCTCTTTTCCTGCGGCCTGCCAGGTTGTGCGCTCGGATAAAGGGTCTGGTATGGATTTTTAGGGGGACCCCACGCCATTTTTTTTGGGCTTGGGTTCCCCTTAATATCCATAGCAGACCTGAAGGGCCTGGTTATTGAATTTGGGGGACCCCCACACTTTTTTTTTTATCAATGAATGACTGTTCTCTGTGTTACGGAGCCGTCAATTCATTAGCCGGCAATAGCCGCGAGTGATTTTAAATAGCTTTTTTTCCTGCAAAAATGACACTTTGTCATTCGAATCATTCGAATTCATTCGAATCATTCGTTATATCCGCTATAATAATTTCTTTCGAATTAGTTGAAAATCGATATTGGTAGTTTGATTCGAATAATAATTTAGAGCTGAAATTCGTAAACGGAATTTTTCCTGCAAGAATGACACTTTGACATTCGAATCATTCGTTATATCCGCTATAATAATTTCTTCTGGCAACTGTGTTTATCAATCAACACAGTTGATTGATAATAAATGGCTTCAGCCAAACACTAACCATGAGTGAAAGAAATGTTTTTGAGTTACCTTTCATATTCTCCGAAAAATGGCCAAGAAATCATAAATTCTGCAGGGTATGTAAACTTATGAGCAAAGCTGTATATGTGATTCTAATGCCCCGTACACATGGTCGGAAATTCCGACCACAAAATCCATCTGATTTTTTTCGACGGATTTTGTCCGACACTGGTGTTGCATACACACGGTCGGACAAAGTTGTCAAAAAATCTGATCATTCTGAACGTGGTGACGTTCGTTGCGTACGACGGAACTACGTAGAGGCTATTAGCCAATAGGTTTGGTCTCCTAATTTGATCTGAGCATGCGTGGCACTTTGTCCGTCGGAATTCTCTACACACGATCGGAAAAAGTCTGATCGGATCTCAATTTTTTTCCGTAGGAAATTCCGACAGAAAAAGTCAGATGGAGCCCACACACGGTCGGATTTTCCGACAACATGGTCCGATCGGACATTTTCCATCGGAATTTCCGACCGTGTGTACGGGGCATATGAGCCCTAGGGTTATGTGAGACGACCCCCTATTCTAATTACTTTAGTAAAGCTCCCAGGCACATTAATACTCAGAATAAGTAATTAGCAGCAGATTTCTCATTTTTTTTATATTCTTTATTTTCGCATTTTATAAAATTTTACATACGATACACTTTTACATTCATGCTGAATGAGATCAGGAATTCTACCTCTGTTTTTGAGAACAAACATATAAAGGTTGACGTTTCAGATTCACATACAGTATCTCACAAAAGTGAGTACACCCCCTCACATTTTTGTAAATATTTTATTATATCTTTTCATGTGACAACACTGAAGACATTACACTTTGCTACAATGTAAAGTAGTGAGTGTACAGCTTGTATAACAGTGTAAATTTGCTGTCCCCTCAAAATAACTAAACACACAGCCATTAATGTCTAACCCGTTGGCAACAAAAGTGAGTACACCCCTAAGTGAAAATGTTCAAATTTGTGCAAACGTGTCAATATTTTGTGTGGCCACCATTATTTTCCAGCACTGCCTTAACTCTCTTGGGCATGGAGTTCACCAGAGCGTCACAGGTTGTCACTGGAGTCCTCTTCCACTCCTCCATGACAACATCATGGAGCTGGTGGATGTTAGAGACCTTGCGCTCCTCCACCTTCTGTTTGAGGATGCTCAATAGGGTTTAGGTCTGGAGACATGCTTGGCCAGTCCAACACCTTTACCCTCAGCTTCTTTAGCAAGGCAGTGGTCGTCTTGGAGGTGTGTTTGGGGTTGTTATCACGTTGGAATACTGCCCTGCAGCCCAGTCTTCGAAGGGAGGGGATAATGCTCTTCTTCAGTATGTCACAGAACATGTTGGCATTCATGGTTCCCTCAATGAACTGTAGCTCCCCGATGTTGGCAGCACTCATGCAGCCCCAGATCATGACACTCCCACCACCATGCTTGACTGTAGGCAAGACACACTTGTCTTTGTACTCCTCACCTGGTTGCCACCACACACGCTTGTCACCATCTGACACCAAATAAGTTTATCTTGGTATCAACAGACCACAGGACATGGTTCCAGTAATTCATGTCCTTAGTCTGCTTGTCTTCAGCAAACTGTTTGCGGCTTTCTTGTGCATCATCTTTAAAAGAGGTTTCCTTCTGGGACGACAGCCATGCAGACCAATTTGATGCAGTGTGCAGTGTATGGTCTGAGCACTGACAGTCTGACCCCCAACTCCTTCAACATCTGCAGTAGGGATGAGCCGAACACCCCCGGGTTCGGTTTGCACCAGAACCTTCGAACGGACCGAAAGTTCACGCAAATTTTCGCACCCTATTCATGGACGCGAACGTTTGAAATCAAAATTGCTAACTACAACGGCCAATATGCATGTTAATGTCATAAAACAGGTTTGGGGACCCGGGTCCTGCCCCAGGGGACATATATCAATGCAAAAAGAACTTTTAAAAACTAACATTTTTTCGGGAGCAGTCATTTTAATGATGCATAAAGTGAAAAAAAAAAAGTGAAATTTTCCTTTAAATATGGTACCTGGGGGATGTCTAAAGTATGCCTGTGAAGTGGCATGTGTTTCCCGTGTTTAGAACTGTCCCTGCACAAAATGACATTTGTAAAGGAAAAAAAGAAGCCATTTAAAACCACTTGCGGCTTTAATGTCATGTCTTGTCCTGGCCGCCATATGGCTGAAAATCCTTGAGAAAAATGGCATGGCTACCCCATCACCCCCCACCCCACCCCCTTTGGGTCTTGTATGGATATTAAGGGGGACCCCGCACCCAAAATAAAACCCTATACCTACAACCCTATATACTCTGAACAGCAGTATATAGGTGGTGCAAACAAGACACGGACTGTAGGTTTGTTCTTAAGTAGAATCTGAACAGGTACATTATGAAGTGTAGCTCCATCCCAAAAAAATCTATTTTTAAGCTTTTTGGAGAACATAGGGAGGGGTTATCACCCCTGTAACATTTGCTGTCTTTGAACATCTGTTCAGAACATTTCACCTCACTTTCCGTCCCAATGACAAATGTTTTTGGAAAAGTGGGGTTTTAATTGAAACAAGGATTGGTGATAAAGCATCAGTAGAGAGGAGATACCTTTTTCCCAAATTAAATCTAACAGGATCGAATTTCCCTTCCTAGGGGTAGATTTCCTCTCACTTCCTGTTTTCTCTTTCCGTTTGCAAGTAGGAGTCGTTTGTAAGTTGGATGTTTGAAAGTAGGGGCCTGCCGTATATACTCTGCAGAAATTTGCCCTATTAGATGTTGGTGTAGCCACAAGACTGGTGGGCACAGGAATGGGCCCTGCTGTGAGTTAATAGATCAAGATTTGTACTTGCATGCACCTGTTGAACCGGGCAGAAAAATTGGGCCTTTGGTGGTGGTGGTGGTGGTGGTGGATGGTGTTGCCACAAGACTGTAAGCCCTCACAGTTACTCTTGGTGGGTGCAGGAATGGGCCCTGCTGTGAGTTATTAGATCAAGATTTGTAATTGCGTGCACCTGTTGAACAGGGCAGAAAAATTGGGCCTTTGGTGGTGGTGGTGGTGGTGGTGGACGGTGTTGCCACAAGACTGTAAGCCCTCACAGTTACTCTTGGTGGGTGCAGGAATGGGCCCTGCTGTGAGTTATTAGATCAAGATTTGTAATTGCATGCACCTGTTGAACAGGGCAGAAAAATTGGGCCTTTGGTGGTGGTGGTGGTGGTGGACGGTGTTGCCACAAGACTGTAGGCCCTCATAGTTACTCTTGGTGGGCGCAGGAATGGGCCCTGCTGTGAACTATTAGATCAAGATTTGTAATTACACGCCCCTGTTAAACAGGGGCTGAAAAATTGTGCCTTAGGCATTGGTGCTGGTGCCACAACACTGCAACCCCTCACAGATACTGTACTCTTAGCACAGCAATGAGACCTGTTGCAAAGCATTGCCTAAAAATTTTAATTACACGCCCCAACAGGGGCTGAAAAATTGTGCCTTAGGCATTGGTGCTGGTGCCACAACACTGCAACCCCTCACAGATACTGTACTCTTAGCACAGCAATGAGACCTGTTGCAAAGCATTGCCTAAAAATTTTAATTACACGCCCCAACAGGGGCTGAAAAATTGTGCCTTAGGCACTGGTGCTGGTGCCACAACACTGCAACCCCTCACAGATACTGTACTTGGAGCACAGCAGTCACACCTGTTGCGAAGCATTTTTAAAAAAAATTGTAAGTACACGCCCCTGTTATACAGGGGCTGAAAAATTGTGCCTTAGGCACTGGTGTGGTGGCATGGATCATTGAGGAGGAGGAAGAGGATAGTCAGTGAACATAACAGGACAGTCACTCAGCATCAGCATAGGCAGTCTTGAAGGGATGTGGCATTATAAATTATTCAGTTATATCCGCTTCAGGTGCCTGGTAGCTGGTGGTGATCCAAGACTGATTCATTTTTATGAAGGTCAGTCGATCAACCGAGTCGGTGGACAGGCGCACCCTATGATCGGTGACAAATCCTCCAGCAGCACTGAATGTGCGTTCGGAAAGAACGCTGGATGCAGGACAGGCCAGTAGCTCAATTGCATACTGTGCAAGCTCTGGCCAGTGATCCATCCTCAGGACCCAGTAAGCCAGAGGATTTTCGGTGGGAAAGGTGTCCAAGTCTGACCTTGCCCCTAGGTATTCCTGCACCATGTATATCAGACGCTGGCGATGGTTGCTGGAACCGATCATACCTTGGGGCTGCGGACTAAAAAATTGTCTGAACGCATCGGTCAGACGTCCACCTTCCCCACCGCTCCTTCTGCTACTGACCGAAGCATCAGCAACTCGTCGTCCAGGACCAGGAGTTTGTAACCTCCCAGTTTCTGGGAACGCGTTGCACAGACCTTTCTGCAAGGCCTCCCTGAGATGTCTCATCCTCTGCTCCCTCTGCGACGGCAAGATAAGGTCCGCAACCTTACCCTTGTACCGTGGATCAAGGAGAGTGGCCAGCCAGTAATGGTCCCTCTCCTTGATCCGAAGAACACGAGGATCCTTCCGCAGGCTTTGCAGGATCAGGGAGGCCATGCTACGTAGGTTAGCTGAGGCATTCGGTCCGGAGTCTTCTGGGTCACTGAGGATGACATGATCGCCAGCCACCTCCTCCCAGCCACGTACAAGTCCACTGGTTTGTTGGGACTGTACATCATCCCTAAAAGACTGCTGCTGCTGATGCTGAGTGCCAGGCTCCACCTCCATGCTCACACAATCCTCCTCCTCCTCCTCCTCCTCATCCTATTCCTGTGTGATGGGTGGGACAGAAGGAACACTGTCTGGATAAAGGGGGCCTTGAGAGGCAAGGAAGTCCTCCTCTTCCTGCCTCTGTTCTGCCTCAAGTGCCCTGTCCATTATCCCACGCAGCATATGCTCCAACAGGTGGACAAGAGGTACAGTGTCACTGATGCATGCACTGTCACTGCTCGCCATCCTTGTGGCCTCCTCAAATGGTGAGAGGACAGTGCATGCATCCCTGATCATGCTCCACTGGCGTGGGGAAAAAAAGCCAAGCTCCCCTGACCCTGTCCTGGTGCCGTAGTCGCAAAGGTACTCATTGATGGCCCTCTGCTGCATGTGCAGTCGCTGCAGCATGGCCAATGTTGAGTTCCACCTGGTGGGCATGTCACATATTAGGCGGTTCTTGGGCAGGTTCAGCTCCTTTTGCAGCTCAGTCAGCCGAGCACTGGCATTATAAGATCGGCGGAAATGCACACAGACTTTCCTGGCCTGCCTCAGGACATCCTGTAAGCCTGGGTACTTGCCCAAGAACCGCTGCACCACCAGGTTGAGGACGTGAGCCATACAGGGCACATGGGTGAGCTGCCCCTGTCGCAGGGCGGAGAGGAGGTTGGTGCCATTGTCAGAAACGACCATTCCTGGCTTAAGCTGGCGTGGCGTCAACCACCTCTCGGCCTGCCCCTGCAGAGCTGCCAGAACCTCTGCCCCAGTGTGGCTCCTGTCCCCCAAACACACCAGCGCAAGCACGGCATGGCATCTTTTTGCCTGCGTACTCGCGTAGCCCCTTGTACGCCTACGGAGCACCGCTGGTTCCGAGGACAGAGCACTGGAGGAAGAAGAAGAGGAGGGGGTGGAGGAGAGAGGTGTGTCACAACCAGTAGTAGCATTTTGGAGGCGTGGTGGCGGAACAACCTCCAACACTACTGCACCTTGTCCTGCATCCCTCCCAGCTGCCAATAGAGTGACCCAATGGGCCGTGAAAGAAAGATAACGTCCCTGTCCATGCCTGCTGGACCATGAGTCAGTGGTAATATGCACCTTACCGCTGACCGCCCTGTCCAGCGAGGCATGGACATTGCCTTCCACATGCCGTAGAGAGACGGAATCGCCTTCCGTGAGAAAAAGTGGCGTTTGGAAACCTGCCACTGAGGAACCGCACATTGAACAAACTCAAAGAAGGGGGCCGAGTCTACCAACTGAAAAGGCAGCAGTTGAAGTGCTAGCAATTTAGCCAAGCTAGCATTCAACCGCTGGGCATGTGGATGGCTGGGAGTATACTTCTTTCGACGGTCCAGCAGCTGGGGCAGGGAAATTTGCCTGCTACAATCGGACATCGGTGTACTGCAAGTACTTGGTTGTGACACACCTAATTCTACACCTTCAGTCCTCTCAGAGCAGCTTTCAGAGAGGACTGAAGATATAGTGGGGATGGAGATCCCAGCTGATGAGGAGCAAGGAGAGGTCCGCTTTGTTCTTTGGTGTGGGTCTTTTATGTGTGCTTGCCAACGAGCTGCATGGCAGGTCGACATATGTCTGCTCATGCTTGTGGTGCCCAAGCGGCTGATGTTTTGGCCACGCGAGATACGCTTGAGACAAATATTGCAAATAGCAGTGGTGCGATCTGATGCACTCGTCTCAAAAAAGGCCCACACCAAAGAACTTTTGTGATAACATGCAGAGGCAGCGCCCTGCACAGGCGGAGCTCTGCGGTGTGGTACAGTTGCTGTGCTGGCCTCTAGCTGGCCTCCAGGGGGCATCCTGCCTCGTTGGACATGTGACGCCGCATCCTCCTCCTCCTCCTCCTCTCTCCCTTCAGGCACCCACGTGGAGTCAGTGACCTCATCATCCCCTCCCTCTTCACCACTAGAGCAAACCTGGCAGTAAGCTGCAGCTGGTGGAACAGTACTGGCAGATTGCTGTCCTTCAGCATCCCCTCTCTCTGCGCGCACACTACTGCCTTCATCAAGCTGGGTATCATCATCCGAGCCTTCGAAGCGTTGGGCATCCTCCTGGAGCATGTACCCAACACTGTGCTCAAACAGTTCGGGGGACTCCTCAGGAGGACATGGTGGGTCTAGGGAAGGGGTGGCTGATGATGCCATTGAGTACGCGTTGGCAGCTGCTCTGCCAGTACCCTCAGCCTGGGTGAGAGAGGATGAGGAGGATGAGGAGGGCTTGGTCATCCATTCTACCAAGCCTTCGGCATGATGCGGCTCCACATGTCCAGCTGCCGAAAACAAAGACAAGCGTGTCCCATGGCCACGTGCTGATGACGATGCACGACCACGTCCACGGCCAGCACTGTTGTCTCTAGAAACAGAGCCTGCCTGCCCTGTGTTCTTGCCTCGGCGCGCTCTGCCTCTCCTTGGCGGTCTTCCAGCCATTGTAGTCGGTAGTGTATATAGTATAAAAAATAGAGCTCCTATGTGTGCTCACAACACACTGTAGGTCCTATGGGTGCTGACACTAACACACTATAGGTACTATGTGTGCTGCTGACAAGAAAATATAGGAGCTATGTGTGCTGCCACAAACACACTATAAGTCCTATGGGTGCTGCTGACACAAAGACACTATAGGTACAATATGTGTGCTGCTGTCAAGAAAATATAGGAGCTCTGTGTGCTGCCACTAACACACTAGAAGTCTTATGGGTGCTGCTGACACAATAGGTAAAATATGTGTGCTGCTGTCAAGAAAATATAGGAGCTCTGTGTGCTGCCACTAACACACTAGAAGTCCTATGGGTGCTGCTGAGAAGAAAATATAGGAGCTCTGTGTGCTGCCACTAACACACTAGAAGTCCTATGGGTGCTGCTGAGAAGAAAATATAGGAGCTCTGTGTGCTGCCACTAACACACTAGAAGTCCTATGGGTGCTGCTGACACAATAGGTAAAGAATGTGTGCTGCTGTCAAGAAAATATAGGAGCTCTGTGTGCTGCCACTAACACACTAGAAGTCCTATGGGTGCTGCTGACACAATAGGTAGAATATGTGTGCTGGTGAGAAGAAAATATAGGAGCTCTGTGTGCTGCCACTAACACACTAGAAGTCCTATGGGTGCTGCTGACACAATAGGTAGTATACAGTGGTGTGAAAAAGTGTTTGCCCCCTTCCTCATTTCCTGTTCCTTTGCATGTTTGTCACACTTAAGTGTTTCGGAACATCAAACCAATTTAAACAATAGTCAAGGACAACACAAGTAAACACAAAATGCAATTTGTAAATGAAGGTGTTTATTATTAAAGGTGAAAAAAAATCCAAACCATCATGGCCCTGTGTGAAAAAGTGATTGCCCCCCTTGTTAAAACATACTATAACTGTGGTTGTCCACACCTGAGTTCAATTTCTCTAGCCACACCCAGGCCTGATTATTGCCACACCTGTTCACAATCAAGGCATCACTTAAATAGGAGCTGCTTGACACAGTAAGGTCCACCAGAAGATCCTTAAAAGCTACACATCATGCCGAGACCCAAAGAAATTCAGGAACAATTGAGAAAGAAAGTAATTGAGATCTATCAGTCTGGAAAGGGTTATAAAGCCATTTCCAAAGCTTTGGGAATCCAGCGAACCACAGTGAGAGCCATTATCCACAAATGGCGAAGACATGGAACAGTGGTGAACCTTCCCAGGAGTGGCCGACCGCCCAAAATTACCCCAAGAGCGCAGCGACGACTCATCCAAGAGGTCACAAAAGACCCCACAACAACGTCCAAGGAACTGCAGGCCTCACTTGCCTCAGTTAAGGTCAGCGTTCATGCCTCCACCATCAGGAAAAGACTGGGCAAAAATGGCCTGCATGGCAGAGTTCCAAGGAGAAAGCCACTGCTGAGCAAAAAGAACATCAAAGCTCGTCTCAATTTCTCCACAACACATCTTGATGATCCCCAAGACTTTTGGGACAACATTCTGTGGACCGATGAGACAAAAGTGGAACTCTTTGGAAGGTGTGTGTCCAAGTATATCTGGCGTAGAAGGAACACTGCATTTCAGAAAAAGAACATTATACCAACAGTAAAATATGGTGGTGGTAGTGTGATGGTCTGGGGCTGTTTTGCGGCTTCAGGACCTGGAAGACTTGCCGTGATAAAAGGAACTATGAATTCTGCTGTCTACCAAGAGATCCTGAAGGAGAATGTCCGACCATCTGTTCGTGTACTCAAGCTGAAACGAACTTGGGTTCTGCAGCAGGACAATGATCCTAAACACACCAGCAAGTCCACCACCGAATGGCTGAAGAAAAACAAAATGAAGACTTTGAAGTGGCCTAGCCAAAGTCCAGACCTGAATCCTATTGAGATGTTGTGGTATGACCTTAAAAAGGCCGTTCATGCTCGAAAACCCTCTAATGTAACTGAATTAGGACAATTCTGCAAAGATGAGTGGGCCAAAATTCCTCCAGGACGCTGTAAAAGCCTCATTGCACGTTATCGCAAACGCTTGGTTGCAGTTGTTGCTGCTAAGGGTGGCCCAACCAGTTATTAGGTTTAGGGGGCAATCACTTTTTCACACAGGGCCATGATGGTTTGGATTTTTTTTTCACCTTAAATAATAAACACCTTCATTTACAAATTGCATTTTGTGTTTACTTGTGTTGTCCTTGACTATTGTTTAAATTGGTTTGATGTTCCGAAACACTTAAGTGTGACAAACATGCAAAGGAACAGGAAATGAGGAAGGGGCAAACACTTTTTCACACCACTGTATGTGTGCTGCTGAGAAGAAAATATAGGAGCTCTGTGTGCTGCCACTAACACACTAGAAGTCCTATGGGTGCTGCTGACACAATAGGTAGTATATGTGTGCTGCTGTCAAGAAAATATAGGAGCTCTGTGTGCTGCCACTAACACACTAGAAGTCCTATGGGTGCTGCTGACACAATAGGTAAAATATGTGTGCTGCTGTCAAGAAAATATAGGAGCTCTGTGTGCTGCCACTAACACACTAGAAGTCCTATGGGTGCTGCTGAGAAGAAAATATAGGAGCTCTGTGTGCTGCCACTAACACACTAGAAGTCCTATGGGTGCTGCTGAGAAGAAAATATAGGAGCTCTGTGTGCTGCCACTAACACACTAGAAGTCCTATGGGTGCTGCTGAGAAGAAAATATAGGAGCCCTGTGTGATGCCACTAACACACTAGAAGTCCTATGGGTGCTGCTGAGAAGAAAATATAGGAGCTCTGTGTGATGCCACTAACACACTAGAAGTCCTATGGGTGCTGCTGACACAATAGGTAAAATATGTGTGCTGCTGTCAAGAAAATATAGGAGCTCTGTGTGCTGCCTGCCACTAACACACTAGAAGTCCTATGGGTGCTGCTGAGAAGAAAATATAGGAGCTCTGTGTGCTGCCACTAACACACTAGAAGTCCTATGGGTGCTGCTGAGAAGAAAATATAGGAGCTCTGTGTGATGCCACTAACACACTAGAAGTCCTATGGTGCTGCTGACACAATAGGTAGTATATGTGTGCTGCTGAGAAGAAAATATAGGAGCTCTGTGTGCTGCCACTAACACACTAGAAGTCCTATGGGTGCTGCTGACACAATAGGTAGTATATGTGTGCTGCTGTCAAGAAAATATAGGAGCTCTGTGTGCTGCCACTAACACACTAGAAGTCCTATGGGTGCTGCTGACACAATAGGTAAAATATGTGTGCTGCTGTCAAGAAAATATAGGAGCTCTGTGTGCTGCCACTAACACACTAGAAGTCCTATGGGTGCTGCTGAGAAGAAAATATAGGAGCTCTGTGTGCTGCCACTAACACACTAGAAGTCCTATGGGTGCTGCTGAGAAGAAAATATAGGAGCTCTGTGTGCTGCCACTAACACACTAGAAGTCCTATGGGTGCTGCTGAGAAGAAAATATAGGAGCCCTGTGTGATGCCACTAACACACTAGAAGTCCTATGGGTGCTGCTGAGAAGAAAATATAGGAGCTCTGTGTGATGCCACTAACACACTAGAAGTCCTATGGGTGCTGCTGACACAATAGGTAAAATATGTGTGCTGCTGTCAAGAAAATGTAGGAGCTCTGTGTGCTGCCTGCCACTAACACACTAGAAGTCCTATGGGTGCTGCTGAGAAGAAAATATAGGAGCTCTGTGTGCTGCCACTAACACACTAGAAGTCCTATGGGTGCTGCTGAGAAGAAAATATAGGAGCTCTGTGTGATGCCACTAACACACACTAGAAGTCCTATGGTGCTGCTGACACAATAGGTAGTATATGTGTGCTGCTGAGAAGAAAATATAGGAGCTCTGTGTGCTGCCAATAAGCACACTAGAAGTCCTATGCGTGCTGCTGACACAATAGGTAGTATATGTGTGCTGATGTCAAGAAAATATAGGAGCTCTGTGTGCTGCCACTAACACACTAGAAGTCCTAGGGGTGCTGCTGACACAATAGGTAAAATATGTGTGCTGCTGAGAAGAAAATATAGGAGCTCTGTTTGCTGCCACTAACACACTAGAAGTCCTATGGGTGCTGCTGAGAAGAAAATATAGGAGCTCTGTTTGCTGCCACTAACACACTAGAAGTCCTATGGGTGCTGCTGAGAAGAAAATATAGGAGCTCTGTGTGCTGCCACTAACACACTAGAAGTCCTATGGGTGCTGCTGAGAAGAAAATATAGGAGCTCTGTGTGATGCCACTAACACACTAGAAGTCCTATGGGTGCTGCTGACACAATAGGTAAAATATGTGTGCTGCTGTCAAGAAAATATAGGAGCTCTGTGTGCTGCCTGCCACTAACACACTAGAAGTCCTATGGGTGCTGCTGAGAAGAAAATATAGGAGCTCTGTGTGCTGCCACTAACACACTAGAAGTCCTATGGGTGCTGCTGAGAAGAAAATATAGGAGCTCTGTGTGCTGCCACTAACACACTAGAAGTCCTATGGGTGCTGCTGAGAAGAAAATATAGGAGCTCTGTGTGATGCCACTAACACACTAGAAGTCCTATGGGTGCTGCTGACACAATAGGTAAAATATGTGTGCTGCTGTCAAGAAAATATAGGAGCTCTGTGTGCTGCCTGCCACTAACACACTAGAAGTCCTATGGGTGCTGCTGAGAAGAAAATATAGGAGCTCTGTTTGCTGCCACTAACACACTAGAAGTCCTATGGGTGCTGCTGAGAAGAAAATATAGGAGCTCTGTTTGCTGCTACTAACACACTAGAAGTCCTATGGGTGCTGCTGAGAAGAAAATATAGGAGCTCTGTTTGCTGCCAATAACACACTAGAAGTCCTATGGGTGCTGCTGAGAAGAAAATATAGGAGCTCTGTGTGCTGCCACTAACACACTAGAAGTCCTATGGGTGCTGCTGAGAAGAAAATATAGGAGCTCTGTGTGATGCCACTAACACACTAGAAGTCCTATGGGTGCTGCTGAGAAGAAAATATAGGAGCTCTGTTTGCTGCCAATAACACACTAGAAGTCCTATGGGTGCTGCTGAGAAGAAAATATAGGAGCTCTGTGTGCTGCCACTAACACACTAGAAGTCCTATGGGTGCTGCTGAGAAGAAAATATAGGAGCTCTGTGTGATGCCACTAACACACTAGAAGTCCTATGGGTGCTGCTGAGAAGAAAATATAGGAGCTCTGTGTGATGCCACTAACACACTAGAAGTCCTATGGGTGCTGCTGACACAATCGGTAAAATATGGGTTCGAATCGAGCACCGGGCCCATCCCTAGTCTGCAGCAATGCTGGCAGCACTCATACGTCTATTTCCCGAAGACAATCTCTGGATATGACGTTGAGCACATGCACTCAACTTCTTTGGTTGACCTTGGCGAGGCCTATTCTGAGTGGAACCTGTCCTGTTAAACCACTGTATGGTCTTGGCCACCATGCTGCAGCTCAGTTTCAGGGCCTTGGCAATCTTCTTATAGCCTAGGTCATCTTTATGTAGAGCAACAATTCTTTTTTTTCAGATCATCAGAGAGTTCTTTGCTATGAGGTGCTATTCCAGTGACCAGTATGAGAGAATGAAAGCCATAACCCCAAATTTGACATACCTGCTCCCCATTCCCACCTGAGACCTTGTAACACCAGTGAGTCACATGACACTGGGGAGGGAAAATTGCTAATTGGACCCAATTTAGACATTTTCACTTAGGGATGTTGTAGAATAATTATATTAATTTGGCTTTATAACCAAGATCTGTATTTATGCCGTTTGTGTTCCCTTTTAAGCTTTGACTTTGAAAAAGCTCACTTAGTTCCGCATTAGGCAAATCTTGAAATAGTTAGGTGTACCAGTTGTTCTCCATGTCCAGAGTTTATGACTTAGGGTCAGTAGGTCAGTGGTTTCACAAATTAGAATACACATAGAGTAATGTGTCATGGAATTGAGCAAAAATGTTTGAAGAGATCTTTTAAAAAGTAAATTATAGATTATCCATAATATAGTTAGTTATTTGACATAGTTACTTAATTAGTTAGCTAGTTAGAATTTGTGTGAAATTAAATAAATATATATATATATATATATATATATATATATATATATATATATATATATATATATATATATATATATATATATATATTCAATTATAGTTTAATATGCATTTGTAAGTTTTGGTACATAACTGAATTTCTGTTATTTAAGTCAGGCCCGGACTGGGACAAAAAATAGGCCCGGGCATTTTAGTATAAGCAGCCAACTTTTCCAGGGACCGGGGGAAGAGATGTTGGTAGACATTTGCGGGGGTGGCTGGTGTCGGTCCTTCACACAGTGCAGGGACACTATAATATAAAGGGGACTGCACTGTAAAGGGGCACTGTAATGATTACAGTGCCCCTTTACAGTGCAGTCCCCTTTATATTACAGTGTCCCAGTCCTATTGTGGCCATACAATAATAGTACTGTCTGCCTCCTATTGTGCCCACACTAACCTGCTCTCTCTGGTGGTCCTGGACAGCATGGCGCTCTCTTTCTGGTGGTGTGGTACAGCATGGATCTCTGGTGGTGCGGGTGCAGTGTGGCTCTCTCTGGTGGTGCGGTACAGTGTGGCTCGCTCTTTCTGGTGGTTGCAGGAACAGCGTGGCTCTCTCTGGTGGCGCGGTGCAGCGTGGCTCTCTCTCTTTGGTGGTGTAGTACAGCGTGGCTTGCTCTCTTTGGTGGTGTGGGTACAGCCTGACTATCTCTGGTGGTGCGGGTACAGCGTGGCTCTCTGGTGGTGTGGGTACAGCTTGGCTCTCTGGTGGTGCGGGTACAGCGTGGCGCTCATGGCTCTCTCTGGTGGTGCGGGTACAGTGTGGCGCTCATGGCTCTCTCTGGTGGTGCGGGTACAGCGTGGCTCTCTGGTGGTGGAGGTACAGCGTGGTGCTCATGGCTCTCTCTGGTGGTGCGGGTACAGCGTGGCGCTCATGGCTCTCTCTGGTGGTGCGGATACAGCGTGGCGCTCATCTCTGGTGGTGCAGGTACAAAGTGGCGCTCATGGCTCTCTGGTGGTGCGGGTACAGCATGGCGCTCTGGTGATGTGGGTACAGCGTGGCACTTATGGCTCTCTGGTGGTGCGGGTACAGTTTGGCTCTCTGGTGGTGCGGGTACAGCATGGCTCTCTGGTGTTGCGGGTACAGTGTGGCACTCATGTCTCTCCGGTGGTGCGGTTACAGCGTGGTGATCTCTCCCTCTCTCTCTGGTGGTGTGGGTACAGCGTGGCTCTATCTGGTGGTGCTGGGGCTATTAGTTCCCCCAGCACAGTTTTTTCTTTTTCCATGTCTCCTGTAGTACCTGCTTGTTTACAGGTTTTCTCTTTTCCCCCCAAGCAGAGTGCATGCTGGGGACTGTAGCCGTCTCCCTGCTGAGATCAATTGGGCCTCCTATCTCTGGGACTACATATCCCATGATGCCCCACTAGTTCTTTCTGATTGGCCCTCCGCTGTGGCCAATTGGGAGGTAAGAAGAACAAGCAGGAAGCTTTCTTCTCTCCTGTCCCGTGCTGCCGTCATGAGAAAGGGGGAGAGGGGGGACATCCTGACAGCGGCCCAGAGGAGGAGAAGCAGTCCGTAGGGGCCCAGAGCGGAACTGTCAGCGTGGCTCTGAGGCTGAGCAGTGTGTGAGAGACACACAGCTCAGCCCATGCCGCCGCTAGTTCCGCTGGAGAAGGCACAGGCATGGCCGCATAGCGGTAGGCGAGCGGTGGCCGTGGCCTGTGTTAACCCTGTCTAGGCCGCGGTCGCCGCTTACATGCCGCTGTGCGGCCTGAACATCAACAGGCCACGGAACAGGCGGCCCCGGCCCACCGTGCAAATGGCCGGTTTGCCCTATGGCCAGTCCGGGCCTGCAAGAAGTAGTCATTTAGCAGAAGGTCAACACCTTGTTTTTTTTTTTATAGAATACTGCTATGTGTTTTTGTCAATCAAAGAAGTTTAAAGCGGTTCGGCACCCATTTCATTTAGTAAATCTCTTTGCCTTCCAAATCAGGCAAAGAGTACTAAATTAAATGTTTTTTTTTTTTTTTTTTTTTTTTTTGTACTTACCTTGTAATTGAAGACTTACGGTCTTCTCTCTCTGCGGCGGCGGGCGGGGTCTCTGCGTCGATCGTCGTCACGCCGCACTGTCTCCTGGGATCTGGTGTCATTGATCCCAGGAGTCAGTGCGGGCATCTTCCGAAATCTCGCGAGATTTCGGCCACATCTTCCGAAATCTCCCGAGATTTCGGCCACATCTGCCGAAATCTCGTGAGATGTCGGCAGATGTGCCGTTACTGCGCACGCGCGAGTAACGGCGGTGCATGCTGGGCCATCAACAGTGCCTGTGGGGTTTCACATGCCCACAGGCAAGATGGACCCCAGCAGACAAGAAGAAGACAAGAAGAAGATGAAGACGAAAACCGGCGGCGATCGAGATGGAACATGGAACAGTTAAGTCCCCCAATTGAGCTACCGTATATACTCGAATATAAGCCGAGATTTTCAGCCCATTTTTTAGGGCTGAAAGTCTACCCCTCGGCTTATATTCGAGTCACTGCCGTCTGCCTACATGAACAGCTTGTCATGCAGACAGACGGCAGTTTTAAAAAGCCGCGCCGCCTCCTCCCGCCTGTCCGTGATAGGCGGACACTAATTTTCCCAGCAGTGCAGTGTTCCGCCTATCACGGATGCCCTGTCATTCTCATCTCATGGACGAGGATGAGAGGGCGTCCGTGATAGGCGGAACACTGCGCACTGACTGCTGGGAAAACAGCGTTCCTCCTATCACGGACGAGGACGAGGAGGAGGCGTGGCTTTTTAATTTTGCAATGGCGGTGAGCGGGGACCGAGGACCGGAGAGCGGCGAGCGGGGACCGAGGACCGGAGAGCGGGGACCGAGGACCGGAGAGCGGGGACCGAAGATCGGCACAGGTAGGCTGTAATGGGGACACGGGGGGGTCTGTACAGGGGACACGGGGGGGGGGGTCTGTACAGGGACAGGCAGCTGCAGATGGGCATTGCTGGCCCTCTTTTCCACTTACAGTAGCTGCTGCATTTTGTACCCTCGGCTTATACACGGGTCAATGCAGGTTTCCCATTTTTTTGTGGTGAATTAGGGGTCTCGGCTTATACTCGGGACGGCCTATAGTCGAGTATATACGGTATATGCCCTAGGCATATAGCCCAAAAAAAAAAAAAAAGTGTGCAGAGTGCAGAACCGCTTTAAAAGACGTGTCAGCTATTAGCAATGTGAATATTTAGAATACGATCACTTCATCTTTAGTTCAAACTATATATGGTTATAGCTGCATTTTGCTGATTTGTAGATTTGAAATAGTATATGAAACTATATTGAACAAGGCTTAGGGCTAGGGATGAGCCGAACAACCCCCCCATCCCCGTTCGAACACGCAAACATCGTTAAAGTCTATGGGACACTAACATGTATAATCAAAAGTGTTAATTTTAAAGGCTTATATGCATGGTATTGTCATAAAAAGTGTTTGGGGACCTGGGTCCTGCCCCAGGGGGCATGTATCAATGCAAAAAAAAGTTTTAAAAACTGATGTTTTTTCTGGAGCAGTGATTTTAATAATACTTAAAGTGAAACAATAAAAGTGTAATATTCCTTTAAATTTCGTACCTGGGGGTGTCTATAGTATGCCTGTAAAGGGGTGCATGTTTGCCGTGTTTAGAACAGTCTGACAACAAAATAACATTTCTAAAGGAAAAAAAGTAATTTAAATCTACTCGCGGCTAAAATTAATTGTCGGTCCGCAATACACATAAAAGTTCATTGATAAAACCGGCATGGGGATTTCCCCACAGGGGAACCCCGAACCAAAATTAAAAAAATTATTGCTGGTGGGTCCCCTGAATTCCATACCAGGCCCTTCAGGTCTGGGATGGATATTAAAGGGAACCTCATGCCAAAATTAAAAAAAATGGCGTGGGGGTCACCCTTAAAATTTTAAGGGGAATCCCGCACCAAAATTTGAAAAAAAAAAATGGTGTGGGGTCCCCTCAAAAATCCATACCAGACCCTTATCCGAGCATGCAACCTGGCAGGCTGCAGTAAAAGAGGGGGACGAGAGAGCACCCCCCTCCTGAACGGTACCAGGCCACATGCCCTCAACATTGGGAGTGTGCTTTGGGGTAGGTCACATAGGCTCCTGGGTAAAGAAAGGTCAACCTTCCAAATCAAAATAGCAGTACTTCCTGTCCAAGTCTTTAGGTTGTTCATAAGTAAATATATACAAGTCCATTACCCGTATTAAGCCACTAGATGGCTCTATATTCGGAACCATGACACTGTCCATTAACCTACATGTAAGTATGCATAACCACATCAATACACAAAGATGTCACCGCTGCACTTAAATGACTTCAGTGAAAGTGGTTGTAAATCCTTCCATATACCCAGTGCAGTGACTGGCCTTATGTGACACAAAGCAAGGTCCATAAAGACATGGATGAGCGAGTTTGGGGTGGAGGAACTTGACTGACCTCAACCCGATAGAACACCTTTCAGACGAATTTGAGCGGAGACTGCAAGCCAGGCCTTCTTGTCCAACATCAGTGCCTGACCTCACAAATGCGCTTCTGGAAGAATGGTCAAACATTCCCATAGACACACACCTAAACCTTGTGGACAGCCTTCCCAGAAGAGTTGAAGCTGTTTTAGCTGCAAAGGGTGGGCGAAATTAATATTGAACCCTACGGACTAAGACTGGGATGCCATTAAAATTTATGTGCATGTAAAGGCAGACGTGCCAATACTTTTGGTAATATAATATACAGTTGTGCTCGTAAGTTTACATACCCTGGCAGAATTTATGATTTCTTGGCCATTTTTCAGAGAATATGAATGATAACACAAACACTTTTCTTTCACTCATGGTTAGTGTTTGGCTGAAGCCATTTATTATTAATCAAATGTGTTTACTCTTTTTAACCACTTGACAACTGGGCACCTAAACATAGCTTAATGTGAATAACTTTTGTTGTGATTAACCAAATCAGCTATATTTCAGAATATGTTGGCATGTATAGAGTCTTCTATTGTGGGAAGTTTGGGGGAAATTGGTTAACATTTAAGGTCTTTTTTGTACGTTAAGCTCCCCAAAAAACAAGCTTAATGTCCCTAGTTTGCCTTGTGGAACACCGAAACGCATTAAACTTCTCAAATGGGTTTGGGAAGTTGAGATCGTAGGCTGTGCAATGTTTCAGGGCAATTGATTGAGGTTTAGGCACTTTATTACACGTTAAGCTACATTAAGCCATTTTCACATTAAATGTTTTAGTATTGTAAAATATAGGTTAACGTGAATAACTTTTGGTGTGATTAACCAAATGAGCTGAAATTTTCAGAATATGTTGGCATGGATAGAGTCTTCTATTGTGTAAAGTTTGGTGGAAATTAGTTAACATTTATGGTCTTTTTTGTACGTTAAGCCACATTAAGCTCCCAAAAAATCAAGCTTAATGTCCCTAGTTTTCCTTGTGGGACACCGAATCGCATGAAACTTCTTGGATGGGGTTGAGAAGTTGAGAACTTAGGCTGTGCAAAGTTTTAAGACAATTGATTGCGGTTAAGGCACATTATGGTACGTTAAGCTCTTTACATTAAACGTTTTAGCATTGTAAAATATAGCTTAATGTGAATAACTTTTGGTGTGATTTACTAAATGAGCTGCAATTTTCAAAATATGTTGGCATGGATAGAGTCTTCTATTGTGTGAAGTTTGGAGAAAATTGGTTAACATTTAAGGTCTTTTTTGTACGTTAAGCCACATTAAGCTCCCAAAAAACAAGCTTAATGTCCTTAATTTGCCTTGTGGAACTCCGAATCGCATGAAACTTCTTGGATAGGTTTGGGCTGTGCAAAATTTCAGGGCAATTGATTGAGGTTTAGGCACTTTATTACACGTTAAGGTACATTAAGCCATTTTCACATTAAATGTTTTAGTAAATTCCACTTAAACCCCCCTCGTGACCAGACCAATTTTCAGCTTTCAGTGCTCTCACACACTTTGAATGACAATTACTCAGTCATGCAACACTGTACTCAAATTCGTCCTTTTTTTCATACAAATAGAGCTTTCTTTTGGTGGTATTTGATCACCTCTGGGTTTTTTTTTTTTTTTGCGCTATAAATGAAAAAAGACTGAAAATTTTTAAAACAACAATTTTTTTTCTGTGATAAAATTTTGCAAATTATTAATTTTTCTTCCTAAATTTTGGCCACAATTTATACTGCTACATATCTTTGGTAAAAATTACCCAAATTAGTGGATATTATTTGGTCTTTGTAAAAGTTAGAGAGTCTACAAGCTATGGTGAAAATCATAAAAAATCGATCACACCTGATGTACTGAAGGCCTATCTCATTTCTTGCTACCAGAACAAGCCAGAAAAGTACAACCCCCCAAATGACCCCTTTTTTGAAAATAGACATTCCAAGGTATTTAGTAAGATGCATGGTGAGGTTTTTTATGTTGTAATTTTTTTTTCCCCACAATTCTTTGCAAATGAAGATTTTTTTTTTTTTTTTCCACAAAATTGGCATTGTAATAGGTTATTTCTCTCACATGGCATGTGCATACCACAAATAACACCCCAAAATAAATTCTGCTAATCCTTTTGAGTATTACAATACCACATGTGTGGGACTTTTCCACAGCCTGGCCACTTAGAGAGGCCCAATATGCAGGAGCACCATCACGTGTTCTAGGAGCATAAATTACACATCTAACTTGTTGACTACCTATTACACTTTTGAAGGCCCTGGAGCACCAGGACCATGACACGTGACACTGAAGTGGCACTGATGACAGATGGCACTGATACGTGGCACTGGTGACACGTGACACTGATGTGGCACTGATGACAGATGGCACTAATATGTGGCACTGACGACACGTGGCACTGATGACACGTGGCACTTATACGTGGCACTGATTACACGTGGCACTGATGACAGATGCACTAATACGTGGCACTGATGACACGTGACACTGATGACAGATGGTACTGATATGTGGCACTGATGACACGTGACACTGATAACAGATGGCACGTGACACTGATGACACGTGGCAATGATGTGGCACTGATGACAGATGGCACTTATACATGGCACTTATGACAGATGGCACTTATACGTGGCACTGACAGGTGGCACTGGGGACAGATGGCACTGACAACAGGTGGCACTGGGGGACACAAGGGACACGGCCAGCACAGAATTTCCCGGATGCATGCTCGCGGGAGCGCGCATAGTGGAAGTTAACAGGAGGACGTCTGCGCTGCAGCTGTCTTTCGGCTATAGCGTGGACGCCTAGTGGTTAAATGATAATGACAAAATAATCTACCCAAATGACCCTGATCAAAAGTTGACATACCCCAGTTCTTAATACGGTGTATTACCCCCTTTAACATCAATGACAGCTTGAAGTCTTGTGGATGAGGCTCTTTATCTTATCAGATTGTAAAGCTGCCCATTCCACTTGGCAAAATGTCTCCAGTTCCTGTAAATTCTTTGGCTGTCTTGCATGAACTGCACATTTAAGATCTTCCCAGAGTGGCTCAATGATATGGAGGTCAGGAGACTGAGATGGTGTCAGGGCTGGGCTCAGCCCTTCCTTCTCTGAGCTGGCCGTTCAGATGTCGGCAAATTGCTCCTATATTTCCACAGTTACTCACCTGTTGACGATATCCTGCTCGTCACTCCTGCCTACTTAAGCCATCCAGTCCAGGGGATCTCTGCCTTCGCCTTGGTCAACATCACAGAAACATCTCCTGCGATCCTTTTCAAGACTTGCTTTGCTGACATCCTTTCTGGCTCCAGATCCTGCTTGCTGTTCCACTACATTGATCCCTGACTTTTGGCTTGGCTGACTATCCATTCCGGTTATTGAACTTTGGCTATGTTTTGGCTACGTTTGTTCTTTTTTCTTTTATTATTAAACAAGTGTGATTTAACTGTACTTCTGTATCGGCCTGATTTCATGGTTTCTGACAGTAGGCGAAGGCCATGAATTCAAAAGATGCAGTGAATACACTTGTTGATAAAAATTTCTACAGGTTGGATGACTGCATGGATCAGTTTGCCATAGCGTTACAAAAGCTCCTAGGTCGCACGGCTTACCTGGAATCTCCCACTGTGGCCGCCCCGGTACAACCTATGTTGCAGGCCAACCCTGCTGCTGCTCCAGTCTCTGTGCAGGCACCCGCCTTGAGTATTACCTCTAAAAGAGGTATGTCTGGTTCCGCTCCGCTTCCCCGGCGATTTGGGGGTGATCTAGTCCAATGCAGAAGGTTTCTTAACCAACACAAAATGTAGACTATGAAAAAGAGATACAAAGTAATAATATAACACAACATGTAGACTATGGAAAAGATATACAAAGTAATAATATAACAAAAATGTATACTATGGAAAAGAGATACAAAAGTAATAAAATAACAAAAAAATGTAGACTATGGAAAAGAGATACAAAGTAATAATATAAACCAAAATGTATACTATGATAAAGAGATACAAAGTAATGAAATAACACAAAATGTAGACTATGAAAAAGAGATACGAAGTAATATTATAACACAAAATGTAGACTATAGACTTGTGCACCACGGAAAAATTTGTTTAGTTTAGTCCTGTTTCTTTTCGATGCCGTTAATTCAGAATCATTCGTAATTTAGCAAAACTGGATTTTTTGTGTTCCGTCCAATTCGTATTTTCGCAAGTGACATTTTTCGTTGAATCGGAATGATTTGTATTTCTGTAAGCCTTATATTTAGTTGATTTACAATTTGTACTTTTTCGGCAGAGTACATTGTTTTTCATTGATTCTGGACACAACTCCTACTTTCATAAGCTTTTTTTTCCCGTTGATTCGTAATTTTCTGTGTCTCTCTTACAATGGTGCTGCCTAACGTGCTTTGAATAGATTCGTACATTCGTAACTTTTTCATTTTGTTTTTTGAAAATTCAGAATTTTTACATGTCTCTCTCAAAATGGCGCTGCTTAACGTGCTTCGAATGGATTCATACTTTTCTAAATACATTGCCGTTATTTATAACGATTTGAAATCTCGTATTTGACTTTAGTTTTTTACACGCGGCTATAGCCTCTGCCCCTGTACGCCATTTTGAGAGGGAGTACAGTGGTGTGGTGGGATACAAGCAGAGAGCAGAGCAGAGAGTGGTATTGTTGGATTTGTGGTTGTTTTTGTGTGGTTTGGTGCGAATGGATGTGTGAGTCTTGTGAGTGAGAATGTTGATGTTGGTATGAGAGTTGTTGGTGTGAGTGAGAGTGGAGGGAAGTGGAGGGGAGCGGAGGAGTGGAGGAGGGAACTCAGGGTAGAGGAGGCGTGTAGGGGAGTAGAGTTGTGGAGGGGAGGGGAGGAGGGTAGGGAGGGGCAGGGGGGAGAGGAGGAGGGGTGTGGAGGGGAGAGGAGGAGGTGGGGTGGAGGGGAGGGGAGAGGAGGGGTGTAGGGGAGGGAGGGAGGGGCGGAGGGAGGGAAGAGGAGGCGTGGAGGGGGAGGGGAGGAGAGGCATGGAGGGGAGGAGTGGAGGGGAGGAGAGGCATGGAGGGGCGAGGAGTGGAGGGGAGCCAAGGCATGGAAGAGAGCGTGCCCATGGAGGTGGAGTGGAGCGTGGGAGTATGGCCAACAAAGGATGCGTGTGTCCCCCTACACCAGAAGAGATTGCTGACACCGATATGCAGCAGTGCCAGTGAACCAAGAGACAGAGAAGATCAAGGGGGCTCGTATTTACCCCAGAGGAGAATTCTGCATTGGTTGCTGCAGTGAACAGAGACAAAATGCAGCCTTTCCATTTCCCCCTAGACCAGCCTTTTTCAAGTGTATTATCCTAGAGAAAACCTAAAAATTATTTTGATGTTTGGGGTATTTCATTTGGAGGGGGGTTGGGGGCAGTTGGAGAAATGCCCTTTCTGTTTCTTCCTGGTTTTTGGCCTAGGCCAAAATGATGTCAAACATCCCAAGAGTTTTCATGTGCATTTTTTTTTCTTTCATCTGAAAGGGGGGGGGGGCTTTTTCAGCTAAGCACACCCTCCTGTCTGCATGCCTGAGCTAAAGGCAGATGGATTCCAGAAAGTGAATGCAAACAAGAATCATCTGCCCTTATTCAAGATGGCTACGTCTAAAAATGCTAGAGGGGTCTTTTTCAAAGTGGTTTCTCATTAAAAATAAAGCACGGAGACATGGATGGTTGGGGGAGTTCACTTTATATATTAAAAATGAATGAATATTTGGTTTATTGTGCTCAGATACAGTTTAGTTCAGCCTGAAGTAGGAAATCTTAGCAGTGTTGAATTACTTCAAGGTTGACTCCACCAGCAATCTTCAATAAAAAGTGTAAATTTAAGGACATACAAAAGGCAGACGGACCTTCCCAACATATGTGGAAAATATTCCTATAAAAATATTATCTTCCTCTATTGAGAGGATGCCATGTACACTTTTAATTGCTCATTGTCATTATAAAGACAGTTAACAATGATAAATGTTTCAAATACCATATAAAGTCCTGGGTCTCCTGCCAATGGGTAACATTGAATGTTATGATCTTTATTCTTGCAGAAGCCAAATACTTTAGCATGGTATTTACTTTTTACTTTTATAGCTAGCCCATGTAAATCCCTCTCTATTTTATTTTTCTGCATCATACTGACTTCATTATTAACATATCACGAGTAATTAAGAATGGATGTGTGGTGGGAAAAAAAAATGATAATTTAAATTTAATATTTTGGCTTTGTTGTGGAGGCCAATAGGTGAAATTATACAGACTTCAGAAATGGCAGAACTGGGATCTGAACCCACAACCTCTCTCAGGTGACTCTTCTTGCTGAGCAACCTGAGATAATTTTGCGTACCTTCAGCTACCCTTATCCCCACTATTGCTCGGTACCGACCTTTGGCTTGTTCCTTGACTACAGTTCTGGTTGATCCCAACCTGCAACCACTTTTTACTGACCTTTCAATCATTTACTGACTACACTTCTGTTTGATCCCTATCTGCTCCATCTGCTATTGGATCCCGGCTTAGAGGAGCGATTCTAAAGACTGCGACCTGGTACTAACATGCCGCAAAACCCATGTCTACCATCAGGAGCTCTGGTGAACAGTTGGTGCTAACACCCAACACTTCGGGCAAGCCCTCTTCATCGACCAGGGAGACCAGATTATGTACTTATCTACATGGTCAGTGGTAGGGATGAGCTTCGAGTTTGAGTTGAACTCATTTTCGAATCGAACATTGCATGTTCGCCTGTTCACCGAACAGCGAACAATTTGGGGTGTTCGCGGCAAATTCGAAAAGCCACCGAACATCCTGTAAAAGTCTATGGGAGAAATCTAAAGTGCTAAATTTAAAGGCTTATATGCAAGTTATTGTCATAAAAAGTGTTTGGGGACCTGGGTGTATCAATGCAAAAAAAAGTTTTAAAAACTTCAGTGATTTTAATAATGCTTAAAGTGAAACAATAAAAGTGTAATATTCCTTTAAATTTCGTACCTGGGGGTGTGTATAGTATGCCTGTAAAGGGGCACATGCCTCCCGTGCTTAGAACTGTCCCTGCACAAAGTGTAATTTCTGCAGGAAGAAAAGTAATTTAAAAGCACTCGTGGCTATAATGAATTGTCGGCTCCCCGTAATACAGAGAACAGTCATTGAAAGTCATTGATAACAAAAAATAAAAAAAAGCGTGGGGTGGTAATGAATATTAAGGGGAACCCCGAATAAAATTGAAAAAAAATTATGTGGGGTTCCCCCAAATATCCATACCAGACGGTTCAGGTCTGGTATGGATTTAAAGGGGAACTCCATGCCAAATTTAAAAAAAAAATCCATACCAGACCCTTTATCCGAGCACGCAACCTGGCAGGCCGCTGGAAAAGAGGGGGGACGAGAGAGTGACTCCCCTCCTGAACCGTACCAGGCCACATGCCCTCAACATTGGGATGGTGCTTTGGGGTAGCCCCAAAGCACCTTGTCCCCATGTTGACGGGGACAAGGGCCTCATCCCCACAACCCTGGCCGGTGGTTGTGGGGGTCTGCGGGCGGGGGGCTTATCAGAATCTGGAAGCCCCCTTTAACAAGGGACCCCCCAGATCCTGCCCCCCTGTTTTAAATGTTACAAAAGTACCCCTACCATTTCACAAAGAAAGTGTAAAAAAATGTTAAAAAACACACTGACACCGTTGGGAAAAGTCCTTTATTAAAAAAAAAAAAAAAAAAAAAAAAAAAAAAAGATTCCAGCGGTGGTAATCCACTCTTGCTATCCAGCGATGGGTGATCTCTTCTCCGGGGTCCAGCAATGGGTGATCTCTCCCGATGGTCCAGCGCAGCGCATCCTGTCTCCACAGAGACACCGCGGGAATTCCGGTGATGGCCTGACAGGTCTTAGCTGAGGAGGATGGGGCCACCCATCACCTGACCCCGCCCCCCTCTGACGCAAGGGGAAACCCGGGCTTCCCCAGTGACATGCGGGTGACCCCACCCTCTCTGATGTAACGGAAACCTGCCGACAATTCATTATAGCTGCGAGTGCTTTTAACTTTTTTCTTGCAGAAATTACACTTTGTACAGGGACTGTTCTAAGCACGGGAAACATGCGCCCCTTTACAGGCATACTATACACACCCCCCAAGTACGAAATTTAAAGGAATATTACTCTTTTATTGTTTCACTTTAAGCATTATTAACCACTTAAGCCCCGGACCAATTTGCAGCCAGAGGACCAGGCCCTTTTTGCGATTCGGCACTGCGTCGCTTTAACTGACAATTGCGCGGGTCGTGCGACGTGGCTCCCAAACAAAATTGGCGTCCTTTTTTTCCCACAAATAGAGCTTTCTTTTGGTGGTGTTTGCTTGCCCCTGCGGTTTTTATTTTTTGCGCTATAAACAAAAATAGAGCGACATTTTTGAAAAAAATGCTATATTTTTTACTTTTTGCTATAATAAATATCCCCAAAAAATATATAAAAAAACATTTTTTTTTTTCCTCAGTTTAGGCCGATACATATTCGTATTCGGCCGATAAACGTATTTATTTTAAATAACAAACATTTCATACTTACAGTACCTCCTCTGTGCAAGGATTTTGCACTGAGGGGCCCGATCCTCCTCTTCTGGGGTCCGCCAGCAGCTCTCCTGGCTCCTACTCTTCTCAAGTTCCCCCACAGAGGCCCGCATTCCCTGGGGGAACCTGCATGAGTGCTCTCCTGAGTCCTGCTGCTGTGTCTATTGATACAGACAGCAGGACTCGGCCCTGTGTCACTGTATTTGATTGACAGCAGCAGGAGCCAATGGCTCCTGCTGCTATCCATCCAGCCAATGAGGATCCGAGACAGTGGCTGGAGCTGCTGTGCTCGTCCCCGTAGCTGGAACAATTGGGTAAGTAAAAGGGGGGCTCTGTGGGGCTGCTGCACTATGAAACATTTTTCACCTTAATGCATAAAATGTATCTCGAGGGTTTACATCCCTTTTAAGATTGCTTTAGTAAGGCATTTATAGCAGGGTGTCAATAAGAGCCACATGAAAAATTACATCAAATAAGCAAGAAAAAAACAAACAAACTATCAAATGAAAATCAAATCAATTAAATCAAAAAAAGTACAGTTTAGTTTGCCCTGGTGTAAAAGAAATATAAAATAATCTCTTTAACCACTTCACCCCCTACCTGACCAGAGCATTTTTTGCAATACGGCACTGCATTGCTTTAGCTAATAATTGCGCGGTCGTGAGACGTTGTACCCAAACAAAATTTACGTCCTTTTTTTCCCACAAATAGAGCTTACTTTTAGTGGTATTTAACCACTTCCCGACCGCCCCATGTACATATACGTCGGCAGAATGGCACGTACAGGCAGAATCACGTACCTGTACGTGCCATTCTTCAGGCGCGTGGGGGTCCGATCGGACCCCCCCCGGCCGGCGGGGACGGTCGGGATCGCTTCAGGAGCGATCCGGGATGAGGGGATGGCCAGTGGTTTCTGGCCACCCCCTCGCGATCGCTCCTGGCGAATCAGATGCTTCCTCTGTCTGTGTCAATCAAAACACAGGCAGAGGAAGTGATGTCACGCTCGGTGCGCTGGTCTATGTGACCGGAACGCCGAGCTGTCGACATGTACAGGTTAGTGCACCAACAGTACACTGACACCAGTACACATAGGCACACAAAACACCCCCCTGTCACCCCCAGATCACCCCCCAGATCACCCCCTCCCCCCCCCAGTCACAGTGTCACTAATTGCAGTGATCATTTTTTTACTGATCACTGCATTTAGTGTCAGTGTGACTGTAATAACTGTCAGTGCAGTTAGTTTTAGGTCCAAGGTAGCCCCCTATCCCCCCTAATAAAGGTTTAACCCCTTGATTGCCCCCCAGGTACCCCTTTCACCCCCTTTTGCCAGTGTCACTAAGCGATCGTTTTTCTGATCGCTGTATTAGTGTCACTGCTGTCGCTAGGTAACCATTTTTTTTTTTTAGGTAACCGCCATGTTTATATAGGTTCATAAATAGGTTTATAGGTCAGGTACCCCCATATTACAACCTAAATAAAGGTTTTAACCCCTTGATTGCCCCTAGAGTTAACCCTTTCACCAGTGATCACTGTATAACTGTCACTGGTGACGCTGGTTAGCCAGTTAGTTATTTCGTTATTTAGGTTCCCCGTCAGGTTTTTATATAGCGTCAGGTACCCCCATATATTACCTAATAAAGGTTTTAACCCCCTGATTGCCCCTAGTTAACCCTTTCACCCCCTTTTGCCAGTGTCACTAAGCGATCGTTTTTCTGATCGCTGCATTAGTGTCGCTAGGTAACCATTTTTTTTTTTTAGGTAACCGCCATGTTTATATAGGTTCATAAATAGGTTTATAGGTCAGGTACCCCCATATTACAACCTAAAATAAAGGTTTTAACCCCCTGATTGCCCCTAGAGTTAACCCTTTCACCAGTGATCACTGTATAACTGTCACTGGTGACGCTGGTTAGCCAGTTAGTTATTTCGTTATTTAGGTTCCCCGTCAGTTTTTATATAGCGTCAGGTACCCCCATATATTACCTAATAAAGGTTTAACCCCCTGATTGCCCCTAGTTAACCCTTTCACCCCCCCTTTTGCCAGTGTCACTAAGCGATCGTTTTTCTGATCGCTGCATTAGTGTCGCTAGGTAACCAGTTTTTTTTTGTATTACTGTTACGGGTGACGCTGGTTAGTTAGCTTGTTTTTTATACTGTCAGGGCACCCGCCATTTATTACCCAATAACGGTTTAACCCCCTGATCGCCCGGCGGGTGATATCAATTAGGTTTTAGGGTCAAATAAGGTCTGCGTCGCCCCAGGTTAGTGCCAATACTGCAAACACCCACGCGCAAAGCATACACCTCCCTTAGTGGTATAGTATCTGAACAGATCAATATCTGATCTGATCAGATCTATACTAGCGTCCCAGCAGTTTAGGGTTCCAAAAAAAAACGCATTGTTAGCGGGATCAGCCCAGATACCTGCTAGCACCTGCGTTTTCCCCCTCCGCCCAGCCCAGCCCACCCAAGTGCAGTATCGATCGATCACTGTCACTTACAAAACACTAAGCACACATAACTGCAGCGTTCGCAGAGTCAGGCCTGATCCCTGCGATCGCTAACATTTTTTTTGTGGTAGCGTTTTGATTCAGTCGCTTCAGTCAGGAGCTTTTTTACCTGTGAATCTCAAAAAAATAAAAAAAAAAAAAATAGTTGTCGTTTTATTGTTCTCTCTCTCACTCTATTCTCTCTCTATTGTTGCTCTTTTTTTACTCCATTCTATTCTGCAATGTTTTATTATGTTTTATCATGTTTTATCATGCTTGCTTTTCAGGTATGTAATTTTGTTTACTGTGTTTTAGTGTTAAGCATTTTTTTGTTTTCAGGTGCGCCATTCAGTTGCAACGCGGATTTATTTATCTTGACAGCAACAGCGTTTGCTTCCACGATACATAAAGCCGCGACTCCAACGCTGTAGGAGGTGATTTCACCACCACAGTTAAAAAAAAAGAGCATATATGCCGAAGCATGGGGGCAGCAGGGGGGGGAGGAGCGATTGGCTCCTAATGCCACGTACATACGGTCGAAATTCCGACCGTGTGTACACGGCATAACTTTTGCGGGAGGATGCCCCCATGCATCGGCATATATAAATGGTGCATGTATGCCCATCATTAGAAGTGGGTGGATGAAGGGAGGTATTCTAATGGTGGGCATACCCACCAATCAATCTCTTTTTTCGTTCAGCCAAGAGGCTGCATGAAAAAAAAAAAGATTACAATATATGTATGTTGCTGGACTTTGAATGGTTATACCAGAATGATGCCTGCAGGTTTAGGTATCATCTTGGTATCATTCTTTTCAGCCAGTGATCGGCTTTCATGTAAAAGCAATTCTAGCGGGTAATTAGCCTCTAGACTGCTTTTACAAGCAGTGGGAGGGAATGTCCCCCTCCCGGATATAAACCGCGCCATTGGGAAATTGGGAAAGCATTTTATCACACCAATCTTGTTGTGGTCAGATGCTTTGAGGGCAGAGGAAAGATCTAGGGTCTAATAGACCCCAATTTTTTCAAAAAAAGAGTACCTGTCACTGCCTATTGCTATCATAGGGGATATTTACATTCCCTGAGATAACAATAAAAATCATAACAAAGAAAAAAAATGGAAGGAACAGTTTAAAAATAAAATAAAAAAGCTAAATAAATAAAAA
>CM053030.1:401427572-401672572 GCA_028564925.1 Lithobates sylvaticus
CTTGTTTAATAATAAAAGTAAAAAGAACAAACGTAGCCAAAACATAGCCAAAGTTCAATAACCGGAATGGATAGTCAGCCAAGCCAAAAGTCAGGGATCAATGTAGTGGAACAGCAAGCAGGATCTGAAGCCAGAAAGTAGACAAGTGCACAATAGAAAAATTTGTTTAGTTTCGTTTAGTTTCTGTTCGTTTCTGTTGATTCGTAACGATTCGTAATTTCGTAAGTCATCGGTGTTCGTATTCGTAACGATTCGTAAATTCGTAAGTCGTCGGTGTTCGTATTCGTAATGATTCCTATTTTTGTAAGAGTTATTTTTTCGTTGATTCGTTTTTCCGTTAGTTTAATTTTCGTTTATTCGAAATTCGGACGCATTCGTATTTTCGTAGATTTAGTTACATTCGTACTTTCGTTAGATTGATTTATTCGTACTTTCGTAACATTGTTTTCGTAGATTCGTAATCGGAGCATAATTCATAATGTTATGTAATGTGTATGCTATTATTACATTGTAAGAGACACGGAAAATTACGAATCGAAAAAAAAAGTTACGAATGTATGAATTTTTTCGTTCAATCCATTCGAATCATGTTAAGCAGCGCCATTGTATGAGACACAGAAAATTACGAATCGAAAAAAAAAAAAAAAAAGATACGAATGTACAAATTTTTTTGTTCAATCCATTCAAAGCACGTTAAGCAGCGCCATTGTAAGGGACACGGAAAATTACCAATTCAACAAAAAAATAAAAGTTACGAATGTACGAATTTTTTCGTTCATTTTGATTTTCGTTGTTCCTGTTTTCGTTTTTCGGATTTTCTTCTTTCGTAGTTTCGTTGTTTCTAATTTGGTTAATTCGGATTTTCGTTGTTTTTCATATTCGTTCGATTCGATAATTCGTTATTCCTTTAAATTTTTAGCGAATCATTCGTTCATTCGTACGATAACGAATGAACGAATATAACGAATTTTAACGGAAAACTAAAAAAAAAAAAACGAAACGAATTGCACATGTCTACCAGAAAGGATGTCAGCAAAGTAAGTCTCGAACAGGATCGCAGGAGATGTTTCTGTGATGTTGACCAAGGCGAAGGCCGAGATCCCCTGGACTGGACGGCTTAAGTAGGCAGGACTGTCGAGCAGGATATCGTCAACAGCTGAGTAACTGTGGAGAGATGGGAGCTGGCAATTTGCCGACATCTGAACGGCCAGCTCAGAGAAGGAAGGGCTGAGCCCAGCCCTGACACCATCTCTGTCTCCTGATCTCAAAATCATTGAGCCACTCTGGGGAGATCTCAAACGTGCAGTTCATGGAAGACAGCCCAATAACTTACAGGAACTGGAGACATTTTGCCAAGTTGAATGGGCAGCTTTACAATCTGAGAAGATAAAGAGCCTCATCCTCAAATACCATAAAAGACTTCAAGCTGTCATTGAGGTTAAAGGGGGCAATACACGGTATTAAGAACTGGGGTGTGTAAACTTTTGATCAGGGTCATTTGGGTAGATTCTTTTGTCATTTAAAAAGAGTAAACACAGTTGATTGATAAGAAATGGCTTCAGCCAAACACTAACCATGAGTGAAAGAAAAGTTTTTGTGTTATCATTCATATTCTCTGAAAAATGGCCAAGACATCGTAAATTCTGCCAGGGTTATGTAAACTTATGAGCACAACTGTATATTATATTACCAAAAGTATTGGGATGTCTGCCTTTACATGCACATAGATTTGAATGGCATCCCAGTCTTAGTCCGTAGGGTTCAATATTAAGTTGGCCCACCCTTTGCAGCTATAAAAGCTTGAACTCTTCTGGGAAAGCCATCCACAAGGTTTAGGAGTGTCTATGGGAATGTTTGACCATTCTTCCAGAAGCGCATTTGTGAGGTCAGGCACTGATGTTGGACAAGAAGACCTGGCTCGCAGTCTCCGCTCTAATTCATCGGAAAGGTGTTCTATCGGGTTGAGGTCTTGGCCAGCCAAGTTCCTCCACCCCAAAATCGCTCATCCATGTCTTTATGGACCTTGGTTTGTATCATATAAGGCCAGTCACTGCACTGGGTATATGGAAGGATTTACAACCACTTCAATTTTCACTGAAGTCATTTAAGATTTTTGGTTGTTGGTTTTTTCCACACATCCCTTCTTAATTACTGGGGATATGTTAATAATAAAGTCAGTATGACGCAGAAAAATTGAATCTAGAGGTATTTACATGGGCAGCTATAAAAGCAAACAATAAAGATCATAACATTCAATGTTACCCATTGGCAGGAGACCCAGGACTTTATATGGTATTTGAAACATTTATCATTGTTAACTGTCTTTATAATGACAATGAGCAATTAAAAGTGTACATGGCATCCTCTCAATAGAGGAAGGAAATATTTTCCATATATATTAGGAAGGTCAGTCAGCCTTTTGTATGTCCTTAAATGAACTCTTTATTGAAGATTGCTGGTGGAGTCATCCTTGAAGTAATTCAACACTAAGATTTCCTACTTCAGGCTGAACTAAACTGTATCTGAGCACAGAAAACTGAAAACAATATTTAATTAATTTTGTGATATATTAAGTGAACCCCCCCCCAACCATCCATGTCTCTGTGCTTTATTTTTAATGAGAAACCACTTTGAAAAACACCCCCCCCCCCTAGCATTTCTAGCCACAGCCATCTTGAATAAGGGCAGATGGTTCTTGTTTGCATTCACGTCCTGGAAGGCATGCAGACAGGAGGGTGTAATTAGCTGAAAAAGCCCCCCCCCCCCTTCTGTTTCAGATGAAAGAAAAAAAAATGCACATCTCTTTTCCATAGTCTACATTTTGTGTTATATTATTACTTTGTATCTCTTTTCCATAGTCTACATTTTGGGGGTCATTTACTATAGCGCCAGGAAGTACTGGGCACTAGGGCAAATAATAGCGCCCGTTTTAGCCAAATAAAGTTTCAACAGCCGAATGTGCGAATGAAAATTAACGATATAGCGGCAAACATACGTTAGTATATTCTAAATCGGCGCTAATTAGCACTTCTGCATATATGCAAATGCCAATTCCTACTAAGTTGTTATATAGCACTGCACTGTAACCATGATCCATGTTTGTAAAAGAAACATTTTTATGTGAGATGTGGTCTACCTCATGTGCATCTATTGATGTATTTTGCAATTAGTATTCCTAGTTTTTTTCCTTCTTTTGCTAACGAATGCAGTTATGAATGATTATTACATAGTAATGTCTGCTATTCTGTAAAGTTACATGTATTAAACATTTAGGTTACCTATTTGTTGTATGTTGTTTTTTATATTTTACTACAATAATGTTTTGCATTTCAGGCATTAACATTATAGTAACAACCATGTTCATGCTGATGTGGCATTTGGCTAATAGGCATTCGCCTCTTTTCAGCATATGCTGCTGAGTCTAATGCAAGCTTTCAGTAGGTGATACCATCTGTGTGATTTTCAGCCATTTGAGCACAATTATATTGAGAACATACGTTTACTAGTGTTTGATGGTGGGATTACTTTATATTCTAGGTATAATAGTACTCAGCACAGTCACTTAGGCCCCTCTCACACTTGTGCGACCTGAAAGTTGCGAAATTTTGATGTAACTTTAAGCAATGCCTGTGTAATCTTTTTTTTTTTATAAATCATTTATTTATAAAGTTTTTTAAAAATTATACACTGTAGTATAAAGAAAAAGCATTTCAACTTTTGATAGTACAAAGCAATGTATATATAAACTTGTGAAACTGAGCGTAGATACAGGTATGTTCATAAAATAAGTATCTTCCAACTATGGATCATTCAAGTATAATTATCATACCATATCCTATGATAAACAAAGCGAGAAAAGGGTATATAGTTTTGAATAACAACAATACAAAAGAAAATAGAAAGCAGGATACAACATAAACAGGAGATGGCACCAGGAGATTCAGGAGGTTTGAGGGTTATCAGACTCAAGGGGGTACTCAGAGTCGTCCCATGTCTTCCATATTTTATAAAAGGAGGGTAGTGTTTCCTCTATTTTAGCAATCAGGTGTTCCACCCTACGTATATCTGCCATTATGGAAAGAAAGTGATGGAATGTGGGGGGAGTGGTGGAGAGCCAATGTCTAGGGATTGCTCTTTTAGCTGCCAGAAGGATAAAGGACATAAGATTCCGTGATGCTTTAGATATTCCCGGAAAAGGGAGGCCCAGAAGGAAATGCATGGGATTCAAAGTTATGGGTGTAGTTATTAACGTTTGTAAAAGATCCTGAATTTTAGTCCAATAAGAGCCAATGAGGGGGCAATCCCAAAATATATGGAAATGAGAACCTATGGACTCGCTGCATCTCCAGCAAATATTGGAGGTGGCTGGGTTAAGGGCATGCAGCAAGTACCAAAACATAATAAACTTAATGGCGGTTTCCTTCTGCACTACACAACGTGAAATTTTGGATGTAGACTCCCAAATTTTTTCCCAGTCTAATAGAGAGATTGGTCGTTGCAGTATAGGAGACCATTTTTTCATGGAGTTATGTGTGAGTTCCGTTAAATGTGGGGTTTCATGTAAAATTTTGTAAATAGAAGAAATCTGTTTGGGTTCGTAGGGACCATTGGCACACAAAGCCTCAAAATCAGTAGGTTTCTCCAATGAAAGTGAGGGGGAGTTGGAGTGAAAGAAATGTTTAAATTGTATGTATGAGTATAGAAGGGAGGTAGGGAGATCATATTGAGTTTGCAGGTCTGAAAAAGACATAAGTTTATGTGTAACCGGGTGTACGAGATGTCGCACCTGAAAGATTCCCGCCTGAGTCCAAGGAAGCATCCTTGTATAGGACAGACCATCGGGTACGCCCGGATTGATGAGTACATTTAGAAATGGAGGGCATTTGGAGGATAGGGAAAACTGCTCCGCACATCTTTTCCAAATAGCAAGGGTAAAAAGCATCGGTGCCAAGCAGAGGGATCTCAGTTGAGGCATAAATTTAGCTGAGGAGTGCCATAGAATGTAGCACGGATGTACTGGAACAGTAATCCCCATTTCAATCTCGGCCCACCTACTTGGAGCTTTTCTAGAGATCCAAGAAGATAATACCCGAAGGTGAGAGGCATAATAATATTTGATGATATCTGGCGCCGCCAGTCCTCCTCCATTCTTCAAAGCATAAACTACTGAATGTGCAATCCTATGGGATGCATTATTCCATAAGAACTTGAGGAATTTTCTTTAGAAAAGTTTTAATTGCGACATTGGGACTGGGATTGGAAGTGTTTCAAATAGATACAGTAATTTAGGAAGTATCGACATCTTAAGGACATGAGGAAGGAGGAGAGAAATAGGAAGGGGAGTCCAAAGATTTAAGAGATGGGTTATTTCTGTAAACATAGGGGGGAAGTTAGCCTGATAGAGGGAAGAGTACGAGGATGCGAGATGAACGCCCAAGTACTTCAATGAAGAAGGGCACCAACGATAATTAAAGGAGTGTTGGTATCATAGACAGAGTACTTACCGAGGCCAAGATGCCGAGAGCGGTTGCCCTTGCGACTCGGCACCCACTACCCCTGAAGGTGGCACAGGGAGTGATTGGCACCAAGAGGCACAAGCCACCTGCCTAACAGTGACTTGTTTGAAGGTCCAGAGGTAAGTATGCAGATCTGGCAGGTAGTGACCCCGCAGGGGTCCAGGAGAACAATAGGTACAGTTCGTCAGGCAGTAAACAAATCCAGAGGCAGGCCGAGGGTCAAACACAGGTTACTGGAGTCCAGAGGCAAGGTAGCAGAAGCGCTGAGGCAAAGAGAATCCGGGGGCAGGCTGAGGGTCAAGCACAGGAGACAGAAGGCAGAGTCCAGGTACAGGCCGAGGGTGCACTTCTGGAAGGATGATCAAACATTCCCATAGAAACACTAAACCTTGTGGACAGCCTTCCCAGAAGCTGTTCTAGCTGCAAAGGGTGGGCCAATCAAATTTTAACCCTACGGACTAAGACTGGGCTGCCATTAAAGTTCATGTATGTGTAAAGGCAGGCATCCCAATACTTTTGGCAAGATTTACAATGGTGATGGAAACCTCCTACACATAAATACTACATGTAGACATAGTTATAGGACCTGGGAGAGGAGACAACTTCTCTACATGAAGCGGCATGTTGGGGATTTGAACCCAGACGCTCAAGGATACTAAGCAGAAGTTCTAACCTCTAAGCCACAGAGCTGCCACATGTGGTATCCTCCTACACATAAATACACATAAATACTGCATTTCTTTGGACCTACAGGTGATGGAATTACATTACTTAAGAGTTATTCTTCTTGATTTATTCTGTGATATTTGGTGGCTCTTTGTGGGTGAGTGTAGAATAGTGATATTACCCTCACATTTTTGGTAATTACATTTTGATTTCTGATGTTGGTACACATATCACATTTTTTTGGCTCAAATTATGAATATTTGCAAATAATAAAAAGCACAGAAAATTATGATTCATTTTAAATTTGTATTAGCAATGTTATTGTTTGTGCTTTGTAAAGACAGCTGTGTGAGTTTTGGGTAAAGATTGTTGTAAGATGGAGAGTAACAAATGAAAGTGACAGAGAAAAATATATTTTAGCAAAACATCAAAACATTCCATATTCTAGCATTCTTAACCAGTTCAATACCCGCCCATAGTCATATGACGCCCACAAGGTGGATCTACCATCCTGGGTGGGCGTCATATGACGTCCTCGGGTTCCCGGCCGCATGGGGGGCGCGCGCGCGGCATCGCTCGGGACCCGGTGCGAGTGCCCGGCGGCCGCGATGTCCGCCGGGCACCCGCGATTGCCCGTTAAAAAACAACGGGACCGGGCGGGACCGTGGAGCTGTGTGTGTAAACACACAGCTCCACGTCCTGTCAGCGGGGAGGAGACCGATCATGTGATCCCAGTACAGAGGATCACATGATCGGTCTCCTCCCCTTAAGTCCCCTCCCCCTACAGTTAGAATCACTCCTATTAGGGACACACATTAACCCCTCCAGCGCCCTCTAGTGTTAACCCCTTCCCTGACAGTCACATTTACACAGTAATCATTGCAATTTTATAGCAACGATCGCTGTGTAAATGTGAATGGTTCCAAAAATGTGTCAAAAGTGTCCGAAGTGTCCGCCGCAATGTCGCAGTCACGAAAAAAAAATCGCGAATCGCCGCCATTACTAGTAAAAAAAAAAAATAAATAAATTCAATAAATCTATCCCCTATTTTGTAGACGCTATAACTTTTGCGCAAACCGATCAATATACGCTTATTGCGATTTTTTTTACCAAAAATATGTAGAAGAATACGTATCGGCCTAAACTGAGGAAAAAATTGTTTTTTTTTTTTAAAAAAAAATGGGATATTTATTATAGCAAAAAGTAAAAAATATTGTGTTTTTTTTCAAAATTGTCGCTCTTCTTTTGTTTATAGCGCAAAAAATAAAAACCGCAGGGGCGATCAAATACCACCAAAAGAAAGCTCTATTTGTGGGAAAAAAAGGACGTCAATTTTTGTTTGGGTGTAACGTCGCACGACCGCGCAATTGTTAGTTAAAGCGACGCAGTGCCGAATCGCAAAAAGTGCTCTGGTAAGGAAGGGTGTTTAAAAGCCCTGTATTGAAGCGGTTAAAAACGAAATATTTTATGTAGTAGCAACGATGTTGCAAAGGAAATTTTATTTCAGAGAAAGATACATTTCATCTCAACATAAAAAAGTTTTTTTTTGTGAAAGTTGCAATTGTTCAATTAGAATCAATGGTAAAAACATGCATTGGAGCAGATTTTCACTTCCAAAAAATGCTCTATAATTAGTGCTCATTTTTATATTTACTATAGCGCCGGCAGTGGCGGCTGGTGCTAAAAAATTTTTGGGGCAGCGCAAACAAACTGAAAAAAATTAAAACATCAAACGCAGCCACTGTGCCATCAAACGCGGCCACTGTGCCATCAAACGCGGCCACTGTGCCATCAAACGCGGCCACTGTGCCATCAAACACTGCCACTGTGCAATGAAACGCAGCCACTGTGCAATCAAACGCAGCCACTGTGCCATCAAACACTGCCACTGTGCAATCAAACGCAGCCACTGTGCCATCAAACGCAGCCACTGTGCCATCAAATGCAGCCACTGAGCCATCAAGCGCTGCCACTGTGCCATCAAACGCTGCCACTGTGCCTTTAAACGCAGCCACTGTGCCATCAAAACGCTGTCACTGTGCCACCAAAACGCTGTCACTGTGCCATCAAACGTTGCCACTGTGCCATCAAACACTGCCACTGTGCAATGAAACGCAGCCACTGTGCAATCAAACGCAGCCACTGTGCCATCAAACACTGCCACTGTGCAATCAAACGCAGCCACTGTGCCCATCAAACGCTGCCACTGTGCCCATCAAACGCTGCCACTGTGCCATCAAACGTTGCCACTGTGCAATCAAATGCTGTCATTGTGCCCATCAAATGCTGCCACTGTGCATCAAAGCTGTGCCCATCAAACGCTGCCACTGTGCTATTAATTGCAGCCAGTGTGCCCATCAAATGCTGCCACTGTGCCAAATGCTGCCAGTGTGCCCATCAAATGCTGCCAGTGTGCCAAATTCTCCTTACCCACCCTCCCCGTCACTCGCCCACAATAGGACCTACAGATAGATAGATAGATAGATAGATAGATAGATAGATAGATAGATAGATAGATAGATAGATAGATAGATAGATAGACACTGGGTGGGAGAGATAGACAGATAGATATTGGGTGGGAAGGGGAGAATGAGTGAGAAAAATAGGGAGATAGGTGTCACCAGGGACCATACCTGGCTGGGCAAAGCTATAGATGTAATAAAAAAATATATATTCATCAAAGACCCCTAAAGTTAACTAGATAAAATTAATTAAATATAGTTGCAAGCTGAACACTACAAGGCCAATACACAATACCTCAATACAAATTCAAAGCATAACAGCGCAGTGCAAAACCAATCAATAATAAATATTTAAAAAGTTAATTTCTCCAAGAAAGTTCATAACTGCAGGAATCAACAGGATGTCTGCCACTGTGAGGATGTATGTCTAAACAGACATGCAAGTGTCAGAGTGAGTCAAGCACCTCCATTAAAGACATTAGCAAAGAAGGTGAGCAGCTGCTAATGTCTTTGGTGGAGGTGATTGACTCACTCTGACACTTGCATATTAGACAGACACACAGTGCGTGGGAGGGGGAGATAGATAGACAGTTGATGATGAGGACTTATATATCTCTGAGCAGGGGCGTACCTAGTGCATTTGGCACCCAGGGCGGATCCTATATCTGGCACCCCACCTTAAAACGTAAAAACACCCCACTGTGCCCGCTGCATACCTCTGCATCCTTAAATATCTCTTTGTCACTACTGTGTACATTATACATCACCTCTGGACCCCTTTACATAACACAGCACCCTGCACCCCTTTACAATACACAGCACCCTGTACCTCTGGACCCCTTTACATTACACAGCACCTTGCACTTCTGGACCCCTTTACATTACACAGCACCCTGCACCCCTTTACATTACACAGCACCCTGAACCTCTGGACCCCTTTACATTACACAGCACCCTGCACCTCTGGACCCCTTTATATTACACAGCACCCTGCACCTATGGACCCCTTTACATTACACAGCACCCTGCACCTCTGGACCCCTTTACATTACACAGCACCCTGAACCTCTGGACCCCTTCACATTACACAGCACCCTGCACCTCTGGACCTCTTTACATTACACAGCCCTTGCACCTCTGGACCCCTTTACATTACACAGCACCCTGCACCCCTTTACATTACACAGCACCCTGCACCTCTAGACCCCTTTACATTACACAGCCCCCCCCCCACATCTCTTGACACCTGTATGTTACACAGACACCCCCTAACAGCTCTGGACCCCCTGCATGTTACACAGACCCGCCTACAGTGCAGACCCCCCTACAGTGCAGACCCCCTACAATACAGACCCCCCTAAGGTGCAGACTCCCCTACAATGCAGAACCCCCCTTCAGTACAGACCCCCTACAGTGGAGACCCCCCTTACAGTGCAGACCCCCCACAATACAGACCCCCCTACAGTGGAGACCCCCCTACAGTGGAGACCCCCCATACAATACAGACCCCCCTCAGACCCATAATGTACCTCGGGAGTCGGGCCTCGGCTCAGATGATCAGGGGCATGATGCACAGCACAGCAGCACACGTGTAGACAGACTACAAGGAGGAGGGGGAGGCGCCGCCGTCAGCGTCACTCTGCTCGGCTGTATGAGACAGCCGAGAGAGATCAGAGCCGCTGAGAGAAGGGGATCGTTGCGGCGAACACCCCCTCCCCTCACCTGCTGCTGCCGCTGCCTGTGACCGCGCCGCTGCGGTACTTAAATCCGCCATGTCTCTGCTTCAATCGGGGAGGGGGGGTGACGGCCTGACAACCCCCAAGTGTGTGGCACCCGGTGCGGCCCGCCCCCGACCCCATCTTAGTACGCCACTGTCTCTGAGGCTCCGTCCTGAGCATGCTGCAGTCCATGGCTAATGGCAGCTGTCCTGGTACCTCCTCTGCCTCCTTCCATACACTGGCTGGCTGGATAGGATGTCTTCTCTCGGTGTGACTGTGCAGTCACACGGCAGTAGGGGAGTCCGCTCCCTATGCTTCCTCTGCTCAGGCGCACTGGGAGATAAAAGCGGAAGTGACATCATAACTTAATTATGACATAATAACCCAATATAGATTATGAGAGACACATTGTTGAGGGAAAAATGAAATCGGCTATCCTCTGTGGAAAGAGAACAATGTCAGTCTTGGCATTCCAATGAATGCACCACAAAGCCATATGTGGGATGGGACTGTAGTTTACATCTGACATTTGCCAATCCTATGATGCTAATTTGAATACAAATTTAATATTTTGGCTTTGTTGTGGAGGCAAATAGGTGAAATTATACGGACTTCAGAAATGGCAGAACTGGGATCTGAACCCATAACCTCTCTCAGGTGACTCTTCTTGCTGAGCAACCTGAGATACTGGAAAGATTCCTGTCTGATTTCTTGGATAGTCTTGCCATGTAAATTGTTTCTGGTGAATCTTGAAATATTTGCTCCTCCCATGAGCTTCCCATTTAAGCCATGCCTTTGCATTTTCTATTTGCCAGATTATTGTGCTCTTTTGTGTACCTTCAGCTACCCTTATCCCCACTTTTGCTCGTTACTGACCTTTGGCTTGTTCCTTGACTACAGTTCTGCTTGATCCCAACCTGCAACCACTTTTTACTGACCTTTCAATCATTTACTGAATACACTTCTGTTTGATCCCTATCTGCTCCATCTGCTATTGGATCCCGGCTTAGAGGAGCGATTCTGAAGACTGCGACCTGGTACTAACATGCCGCAAAACCCATGTCTACCATCAGGAGCTCTGGTGAACACTGGTTAGTGCTAACACCCAACACTTCGGGCAAGCCCTCTTCATCGACCAGGGAGACCAGATTATGTACTTATCTAGATGGTCAGTGGGAGTGTCTCTACTGCTAAAGCTACTGGTTTCTGAACCTGACTCCTGACTATAACATTCTATCTCTTCATAGACTCTGGCAGTAAGAGCTCCTCAAAAATGTCCCTTGTCTTGATCTCTGTCTAAGGAGCCCCTTGGCTCGTACTGCATAAAATTAAAGCGGAGCTCCACCCTAAAGTGGAACTTCCGCTTATCGGATTCCTCCCCCCCCTCCGGTGCCACAATTGGCACCTTTCAGGGGGGAGGGGGGTGCAGATACCTGTATAATACAGGTATCTGCACCCACTTCCGGACGAGATATCCGGAGCTGCCCCGCCCCTATCCGCAGATGCCCCGTTGTGTCTTGGGAAACACAATTCCCAGGACACAATGGGGACCAATAGAGATGCGCAGCACGACTCGCACATGCGCAGTAGGGAACCGGGCAGTGAAGACGTTGCATCTTCACTTCCTGATTCCCTGACAGAGGATGGCGGCGGGGGCAGCCGAGAGACGAGCGGACGCTCGTCACATTCTGCCGACACCGCTGGAACCTGGAACAGGTAAGTGTCCATTTATTAAAAGTCAGCAGCTGCAGTATTTGTAGCTGCTGACTTTTAATATTTTTGGTGCGGGTGGAGCTCCGCTTTAACATGGAATCTGATTGCTGCTGTTGAAACTTCTAACTTTTCCCTGCCATATCTATAATAAAGTATATCAAATATCACACAATTCTATAAGCAGCAAATCTGCGTATAAAATATTAAGCATCTGACGTTTCTACATATTTATTTCTTAGGTTAGACTTCCAAGTGATGCTCAACTATTTGGCAGTCAGGGGACAGTGGGAAGAGACTTGATACCGTGCAGAACAGGTTGGTCAGACAACTCCTACTCCTTATTTGATAAATACAGCATACAGAACAAGGAACATAACAAAATAGCACCTGCCGAGAGGAAGGTAAGCCCTAATTAAACTAGTACCATATTATTGAGTATTGGTGCATAATATTAGTAGGATAGTACAGTATAGTATAGTTCAGTATAATAGTAATAATAATAATAACATAGTAAACTAGTAATAGTATTATAGTATAATAGTATAGTATAATAGTAATAATAATAATAATAATAATAATAATAATAATAATAATAATAATAATAATAATATAGTGATATAAGTAAACAGAAAATAAAATATAATACAATTACAAAGAAGAAGCTATAGCAAACAATTCAATGGTACAAGTACTATAATAGTAATAATAGTAATAAGAAGAAATATTAATAAAAAAAATAAATAATAATAATAATAATAACAATAAATATAATGATAATCACCATCAGCAGCATAATAATATTATAATAGTAATAGGTAATATCATTTCAATCGTTTTACAATCTAATTTATTTGTTCACATTATCTATAATGGTATAGTATAATAATAGTGATATTTTAGTAAATACTATAGTATAATAGTAATAATAATAATAAAAAAATAATAATAACAATACTAATAATAATAATAATAATAATAACAATAACAATAATATAGTGATATAGGCAAACAGAAAATAAAATAAAATACAATTACAAAGAAGAAGCTATAACAAACAATCCAATGGTACAAGTACTATAATATTAATTATAATAATAAGAAGAATTATTAATACAAAAAATATATAATAATAATAATAATAATAATAATAACAAAAATTATAATGATAATCATCATCATCAGCATAATATTATAATAGTAATAGGTAATACAATTTCAATAGTTTTAAATTCAAATTTCTTTGTTCACATTATTTAAAATAGTATAGTATAATAATAGTAATAATATGTAATAATACACAAATAATAACGATTAACAAAATTGTAATATTTCTAAATTCTAATTTCTATTTTCACATATATTTATAAAATATAAAAAAACTAAATAAAAACAGTCTTAGGAGTAAAAATATTTTCTTTATTTGTGTTGCTAATGCTATTCATATGCATAAAATAAATATGCGGGTGTTGAATAGTGTCTTCCCTGCTTTTTCAATAATGCCTTTCCCCGCCCCCCACCAAGTTAAACCCCTTCAATACCGGACACTTTCACCCCCTTCTTGCCCAGACCAATTTTCAGCTTTCAGCGCTGTCACATTTTGAATGACAATTGTGTGCTCATGCAACAACATACCCATAAGAATTTTTTAGCATTTGTTTTCACAGAAATAGAGCTTTCTTTTGGTGGTATTTAATTACCACTACAATTTTTATTTTTTGCTAAATAATTTATTATTTTCCAAGAAATTTAAATAGTAATATAAGCAAACAGAATAAAATTAAATATAATAAAATTACAATGAAGAAGTACCAATATATTTTTTAAATATATATATATATTTTAAATAACAAACATGTCATACTTACCACCTCTGTGAAAGGATTTTGCACTGAGGGGCCCGATCCTCCTCTTCTGGGGTCCGCCAGTGGCGCTCCTGGCTCCTACTCTTCTCGAGTGCCCCCACAGACACCCGCATTCCCTGGGGGCAACTGCGTGGGCTCTCTCCCGAGTCCTGCTGCTGTGTCTATTGATACAGACAGCAGGACTCGGCCCTGTGTCACTGGATTTGATTGACAGCAGCGGGAGCCAATGGCTCCTGCTGCTATCCATCCAGCCAATGTGGATCCGAGACAGCGGCTGGAGCTGCTGTGCTCGTCCCCGTAGTTGGAACGATCGCGTTTGGGTAAGTAAAAGGGGGGCTCTGTGAGGCTGCTGCACTACGAAAGGTTTTTCACCTTAATGCATAGAATGCACCGCAAGGCTTTACAACCCCTTTAAGATTGCTATAGTAAGGCATTTATAGCAGGGTGACAATAAGAGCCACATGAAAAATTACATTTACATCAAATAAGCAAGAAAAAACAAACAAACAATCAAATGAAAATCAAATCAATTAAATCTAAAAAAAGGTGAAAAAGGTGAAAAATAAATATAAAATAATCTCTTTAACCACTTCAGCCCCCGAGAGGGATTTACTCCCTTCCTGACCAGAGCATTTTTTGCAATACGGCACTGCATCGCTTTAGCTGACAATTGCGCGTTCGTGAGACGCTGTACCCAAACAAAACTGAAGTCCTTTTTTCCCACAAATAGAGCTTTCTTTTAGTGGTATATGATCAACTCTGCGGTTTTTGTTTTTTGCGCTTTAAACAAAAATAGAGCGACAATTTTGAAAAAACTTCATTATTTTTTATGTTTTGCTATAATAAATATCCCCCAAAAATATATAAAAAAAAATGTTTTCTTCAGTTTAGGCCAATACGTATACTTCTACATATTTTTGGTAAAAAAAAATAGCAATAAGCGTTTATTGATTAGTTTGTCCAAAAGTTTAGAAAATAGGAGTTAGAAAATCTAGAAAATATGGGTTAGTTTTATGGCGTTTTTATTAATATTTTTTTTTTTTTACTAGTAATGGCGGCGATCTGTGATTTTTATCGTGACTCCGACATTATGGCGGACACATCGGACAATTTTGACACATTTTTGGGACCATTGTCATTTTTACAGCGATCAGTTCTATAAAATTCCACTGATTACTGTAAAAACTACACTGGCAGTGAAGGGGTTAACCACTAGGGGGCTAGAGAGGGGTTAAGTGTGTCCTAGGGAGTGATTCTAACTGTTAGGGGGCCTGGCTACGAATGACACTTCACTGATCATAGCTCCCGTTCACAGGGAGCTATGATCAGTGACAGTGTCACTAGGCAAAAGAGGGAGATGCTTGTTTACATTAGCATCTCCCCGTTCTTCAGCTCCATGAGATGCCCCCACGGCGATCCAGTCCGCAGGACCCACGATCCTACTGACCAAACTCCTGGGACCACACGACGACAAATTCAAAGGGACGTACCTGTATGCCCATTTTCCCAGCCGTGCCATTCTGCCAACCTATATTTACATGCGGCTGTCGGCAAGTGGTTTAACCACTTCAGCCCTGGACGATTTTACCCCCTTCCTGACCGGAACATATTTTGCGATTAGGCACTGCGTCGCTTTAGACAGCACAAGGACATTGAGAAAAAATGGCATGAGGTCCCCCCCCGTCCATACCAGGCCCTTCAGGTCTGGTATGGATATTAAGGGGAACTTCCCGCCAAAATGTAAAAAAAGTGGCATGGGGGCCCCCCCGAAAATCCACACTAGACCGATGAGAGATTGCCCCCCCCCCCTCCTGATCCATACCAGGCCACATGTCCTCAACATAGGGAGGGTGCTTTGTGGTCCATGTTGATGGGGACAAGAGCCTCATCTACCCAACCCTTGTTGTGGGGGTCTGCGGGCTGGGGGCTTGTCAGAATCTGGAGGCCCCCTTTCAGATATTAGGCGGTTCTTGGGCAGGTTCAGCTCCGTTTGCAGCTCAGTCAACCGAGCACTGGCATTATAATATCGGCGGAAATGCACACAGACTTTCCTGGCCTGCCTCAGGACATCCTGTAAGCCTGGGGACCTGCCCAAGAACCGCTGCACCACCAGGTTGCGGACGTGAGCAATGCAGGGCACATGGGTGAGCTGCCCCTGTCGCAGGGCGGAGAGGCGGTTGGTGCCATTGTCAGAAACGACCAATCCTGGCTTAAGCTGACGTGGCGTCAACCACCTCTCGGCCTGCCCCTGCAGAGCAGCCAGAACCTCTGGCCCAGTGTGGCTCCTGTCCCCCAAACACACCAGCGCAAGCACGGCATGGCATCTTTTGCCTGCGTACTTGCGTAGCCCCTTGTACGCCTACGGAGCACCGCTGGTTCCAAGGACAGAGCACTGGAGGAAGAAGAAGAGGAGGGGTGGAGGAGAGAGGTGTGTCACAACCAGTAGCAGTAGTCGCGTTTTGGAGGCGTGGTGGCGGAACAACCTCCAACACTACTGCACCTTGTCCTGCATCCCTCCCAGCTGCCAATAGAGTGACCCAATGGGCCGAGAAAGAAAGGTACCGTCCCTGTCCATGCCTGCTGGACCATGAGTCAGCGGTAATATGCACCTTACCGCCGACCGCCCTGTCCAGCGAGGCATGGACATTGCCCTCCACATGCCGGTAGAGAGACGGAATCGCCTTCCGCGAGAAAAAGAGGCGTTTGGGAACCTGCCACTGAGGAACCGCACATTGAACAAACACACGGAAGGGGGCCGAGTCTACCAACTGGAAAAGGCAGCAGTTGAAGTGCTAGCAATTTAGCAAGGCTAGCATTCAACCGCTGGGCATGTGGATGGCTGGGAGTGTACTTCTTTCTACGTCCAGCAGCTGGGGCAGGGAAATTTGCCTGCTGCATTCGGACGTCGGTGTACTGCAAGTACTTGGTTGTGACACACCGAATTCTACACCTTCAGTCCTCTCATAGCAGCTTTCAGAGAGGACTGAAGTGGTAGTGGGGATGGAGATCCCAGCTGAGGAGGAGCAAGGAGAAGTCCGCTTAGTTCTTTGGTGTGGGTCTTTTATGTGTGCCTGCCAACGAGCTGCATGGCAGGTCGCCATATGTCTTGTCATGCTTGTCTTGCCCAAGCGGCTGATGTTTTGGCCACGCGAGATACGCTTGAGACAAATATTGCAAATAGCAGTGGTGCGATCTGCTGCACTCGTCTCAAAAAAGGCCCACACCAAAGAACTTTTCTGATAACGTGCAGAGGCAGCGCCCTGCACAGGCGGAGCTCTGCGGTGTTGTACAGTTGCTGTTCTGGCCTCTACCTGGCCTCCAGGGGGCATCCTGCCTCGTTGGACATGTGACGCCGCATCCTCCTCCTCCTCGTCCTCCTCCTCATCCTCTCTCCCTTGAGGCACCCACGTGGTGAGTCAGTGACCTCATCATCCCCTCCCTCTTCACCACTAGAGCAAACCTGGCAGTAAGCTGCAGCTGGTGAAACTGTACTGCCAGATTCCTCAAGCTGGGTATCATCATCCGAGCCTTCGAATCGTTGGGCATCCGCCTGGAGCATGTACCCAACACTGTGCTCAAAGAGTTCGGGGGACTCCTCAGGAGGACAGGGTGGGTCTAGGGAAGGGGTGGCTGATGATGCTCTGTCAGTACCCTGAGCCTGGGGTGAGAGAGGATGAGGAGGATGATGAGGGCTTGGTCATCCATTCTACCAAGCCTTCAGCATGATGCGGCTCCACATGTCCAGCTGCCGAAAACAAAGACGCGCGTGTCCCATGGCCACGTGCTGATGACGATGCACGACCACGTCCACGTCCACGGCCACGTCCACTAGAAACAGAGCCTGCCTGCCCTGTGTTCTTGGCTCTGCACGCTCTGCCTCCCCTTGGCGGTCTTCCAGCCATGTAGTCGGTAGTCCTGTGGGTGCTGCTGAGAAGAAAATATAGGAGCTCTGTGTGATGCCACTAACACACTAGAAGTCCTATGGGTGCTTCTGCAAAGAAAATAGAGGAGCTCTGTGTGATGCCAACTAACACACTAGAAGTCCTATGGGTGCTTCTGCAAAGAAAATAGAGGAGCTCTGTGTGATGCCACTAACACACTAGAAGTCCTATGGGTGCTTCTGCAAAGAAAATAGAGGAGCTCTGTGTGATGCCACTAACACACTAGAAGTCCTGTGGGTGCTTATGCAAAGAAAATAGAGGAGCTCTGTGTGATGCCACTAACACACTAGAAGTCCTGTGGGTGCTTATGCAAAGAAAATAGAGGAGCTCTGTGTGATGCCACTAACACACTAGAAGTCATGTGGGTGCTGCTGAGAAGAATATATAGGAGCTCTGTGTGATGCCACTAACACACTAGAAGTCCTATGGGTGCTTCTGCAAAGAAAATAGAGGAGCTCTGTGTGATGCCACTAAACACACTAGAAGTCCTGTGGGTGCTGCTGAGAGAATATATAGGAGCTCTGTGTGATGCCACTAACACACTAGAAGTCCTATGGGTGCTTCTGCTAAGAAAATAGAGGAGCTCTGTGTGATGCCACTAACACACTAGAAGTCCTGTGGGTGCTTCTGCAAAGAAAATAGGAGGAGCTCTGTGTGATGCCACTAACACACTAGAAGTCCTGTGGGTGCTTATGCAAAGAAAATAGAGGAGCTCTGTGTGATGCCACTAACACACTAGAAGTCCTGTGGGTGCTTATGCAAAGAAAATAGAGGAGCTCTGTGTGATGCCACTAACACACTAGAAGTCCTGTGGGTGCTGCTGAGAAGAATATATAGGAGCTCTGTGTGATGCCACTAACACACTAGAAGTCCTATGGGTGCTTCTGCAAAGAAAATAGAGGAGCTCTGTGTGATGCCACTAACACACTAGAAGTCCTGTGGGTGCTTATGCAAAGAAAATAGAGGAGCTCTGTGTGATGCCACTAACACACTAGAAGTCCTGTGGGTGCTTATGCAAAGAAAATAGAGGAGCTCTGTGTGATGCCACTAACACACTAGAAGTCCTGTGGGTGCTTATGCAAAGAAAATAGAGGAGCTCTGTGTGATGCCACTAACACACTAGAAGTCCTGTGGGTGCTGCTGAGAAGAATATATAGGAGCTCTGTGTGATGCCACTAACACACTAGAAGTCCTGTGGGTGCTTCTGCAAAGAAAATAGAGGAGCTCTGTGTGATGCCACTAACACACTAGAAGTCCTGTGGGTGCTTCTGCAAAGAAAATAGAGGAGCTCTGTGTGATGCCACTAACACACTAGAAGTCCTGTGGGTGCTTATGCAAAGAAAATAGAGGAGCTCTGTGTGATGCCACTAACACACTAGAAGTCCTGGGGGTGCTGCTGAGAAGAATATATAGGAGCTCTGTGTGATGCCACTAACACACTAGAAGTCCTGTGGGTGCTTCTGCAAAGAAAATAGAGGAGCTCTGTGTGATGCCACTAACACACTAGAAGTCCTGTGGGTGCTGCTGAGAAGAATATATAGGAGCTCTGTGTGATGCCACTAACACACTAGAAGTCCTATGGGTGCTTCTGCAAAGAAAATAGAGGAGCTCTGTGTGATGCCACTAACACACTAGAAGTCCTGTGGGTGCTGCTGAGAAGAATATATAGGAGCTCTGTGTGATGCCACTAACACAATAGAAGTCCTGTGGGTGCTTATGCAAAGAAATAGAGGAGCTCTGTGTGATGGGACTAACACACTTCAAGTCCTATAGGTGCTTCTGGGAAGAAAATATAGCTCTGTGTGTGTGATGGGACTAACACACTTCAAGTCCTATAGGTGCTTCTGGGAAGAAAATATAGCTCTGTGTGTGTAATGGGACTAACACACTTCAAGTCCTATAGGTGCTTCTGGGAACAAAATATAGCTCTGTGTGTGTAATGGGACTAACACACTTCAAGTCCTATAGGTGCTTCTGGGAACAAAATATAGCTCTGTGTGTGTGATGGGACTAACACACTTCAAGTCCTATAGGTGCTTCTGGGAAGAAAATATAGCTCTGTGTGTGTAATGGGACTAACACACTTCAAGTCCTATAGGTGCTTCTGGGAAGAAAATATAGCTCTGTGTGTGTGATGGGACTAACACACTTCAAGTCCTATAGGTGCTTCTGGGAAGAAAATATAGCTCTGTGTGTGTAATGGGACTAACACACTTCAAGTCCTATAGGTGCTTCTGGGAACAAAATATAGCTCTGTGTGTGTGATGGGACTAACACACTTCAAGTCCTATAGGTGCTTCTGGGAACAAAATATAGCTCTGTGTGTGTAATGGGACTAACACACTTCAAGTCCTATAGGTGCTTCTGGGAACAAAATATAGCTCTGTGTGTGTGATGGGACTAACACACTTCAAGTCCTTATAGGTGCTTCTGGGAAGAAATATAGCTCTGTGTGTGTGATGGGACTAACACACTTCAAGTCCTATAGGTGCTTCTGGGAACAAAATATAGCTCTGTGTGTGTGATGGGACTAACACACTTCAAGTCCTATAGGTGCTTCTGGGGAACAAAGTATAGCTCTTTGTGTGTGATGGGACTAACACACTTCAAGTCCTATAGGTGCTTCTGGGAAGAAAATATAGCTCTGTGTGTGTAATGGGACTAACACACTTCAAGTCCTATAGGTGCTTCTGGGAACAAAATATAGCTCTGTGTGTGTAATGGGACTAACACACTTCAAGTCCTATAGGTGCTTCTGGGAACAAATATAGCTCTGTGTGTGTGATGGGACTAACACACTTCAAGTCCTATAGGTGCTTCTGGGAACAAAATATAGCTCTGTGTGTGTAATGGGACTAACACACTTCAAGTCCTATAGGTGCTTCTGGGAACAAAATATAGCTCTGTGTGTGTGATGGGACTAACACACTTCAAGTCCTATAGGTGCTTCTGGGAACAAAATATAGCTCTGTGTGTGTAATGGGACTAACACACTTCAAGTCCTATAGGTGCTTCTGGGAACAAAATATAGCTCTGTGTGTGTGATGGGACTAACACACTTCAAGTCCTATAGGTTGCTTCTGGGAAGAAAATATAGCTCTGTGTGTGTGATGGGACTAACACACTTCAAGTCCTATAGGTGCTTCTGGGAACAAAATATAGCTCTGTGTGTGTGATGGGACTAACACACTTCAAGTCCTATAGGTGCTTCTGGGAACAAAGTATAGCTCTTTGTGTGTGAGGGGACTAACACACTTCAAGTCCTATAGGTGCTTCTGGAAGAAAATATAGCTCTGTGTGTGTAATGGGACTAACACACTTCAAGTCCTATAGGTGCTTCTGGAACAAAATATAGCTCTGTGTGTGTAATGGGACTAACACACTTCAAGTCCTATAGGTGCTTCTGGGAACAAAATATAGCTCTGTGTGTGTGATGGGACTAACACACTTCAAGTCCTATAGGTGCTTCTGGGAAGAAAATATAGCTCTGTGTGTGTAATGGGACTAACACACTTCAAGTCCTATAGGTGCTTCTGGAACAAAATATAGCTCTGTGTGTGTGATGGGACTAACACACTTCAAGTCCTATAGGTGCTTCTGGGAAGAAAATATAGCTCTGTGTGTGTAATGGGACTAACACACTTCAAGTCCTATAGGTGCTTCTGGGAACAAAATATAGCTCTGTGTGTGTAATGGGACTAACACACTTCAAGTCCTATAGGGTGCTTCTGGGAAGAAAATATAGCTCTGTGTGTGTGATGGGACTAACACACTTCAAGTCCTATAGGTGCTTCTGGGAACAAAATATAGCTCTGTGTGTGTAATGGGACTAACACACTTCAAGTCCTATAGGTGCTTCTGGGAACAAAATATAGCTCTGTGTGTGTGATGGGACTAACACACTTCAAGTCCTATAGGTGCTTCTGGGAAGAAAATATAGCTCTGTGTGTGTAATGGGACTAACACACTTCAAGTCCTATAGGTGCTTCTGGGAACAAAATATAGCTCTGTGTGTGTGATGGGACTAACACACTTCAAGTCCTATAGGTGCTTCTGGGAAGAAAATATAGCTCTGTGTGTGTAATGGGACTAACACACTTCAAGTCCTATAGGTGCTTCTGGGAAGAAAATATAGCTCTGTGTGTGTAATGGGACTAACACACTTCAAGTCCTATAGGTGCTTCTGGGAAGAAAATATAGCTCTGTGTGTGTAATGGGACTAACACACTTCAAGTCCTATAGGTGCCTCTGGGAACAAAATATAGGAGCTCTGCCTGCCTGCCACGAACACACTACAAGTCCTATAGGTGCTTCTGGTAACAAAATATAGGAGCTCTGCCTGCCTGCCACTAACACACTACAAGTCCTATAGGTGCTTCTGGTAACAAAATATAGGAGCTCTGCCTGCCTGCCACGAACACACTACAAGTCCTATAGGTGCTTCTGGTAACAAAATATAGGAGCTCTGCCTGCCTGCCACTAACACACTACAAGTCCTATAGGTGCTTCTGGTAACAAAATATAGGAGCTCTGCCTGCCTGCCACGAACACACTACAAGTCCTATAGGTGCTTCTGGTAACAAAATATAGGAGCTCTGCCTGCCTGCCACGAACACACTACAAGTTCTATAGGTGCTTCTGGTAACAAAATATAGGAGCTCTGCCTGCCTGCCACGAACACACTACAAGTCCTATAGGTGCTTCTGGTAACAAAATATAGGAGCTCTGCCTGCCTGCCACGAGCACACTACAAGCCCCTCTTTGTCAATCAATCTTTGTAACTGAATCTATCTAACTCAATCTCTGCAAATGAATCTCTCTATCTATCTAAATGCAGCAGAGTGTCACAGAAACAGCCTGCTCAATCTGCGCCGGAACAGCATGTGACCGGCGCAGACGGCGTGGCGGCGTTTTTATAGGGGGGGGCGTGTACTACAGCCCCTGAGCTGTAATTGGCTACAGGCGTCCTGCCTGTAGCCAATTATGGCTCTTCGAGTTTCCGGGGCTGTGATTGGCCAAGCATGCGGGGTCACTGTGCATGCTTGGCCAATCATCAGCCAGCAATGCACTGCGTCGGCCGCGCCGGCCGCAATGCATTGCGGGGCCGCGCGCATCACACGAACGTGATGCGAGCGGCCAAAATAGTTCTGGGCTCGCCGAGCGAGCGAACGCCCGGTGCTCGATGCGAACGTGGGTTCGCATCGAGCACCGGGCCCATCCTTACTCCTCACTATAAGACCTTTGATGGCAAAACTTTTGACTTCCAAAGTCGTGGTACCTACACACTCTTCAAGACTAGCGACAATGACATCAACCTTCCTGGTTTTAGTATCAAGATTATTAACCAGAATCGAAGCAGCGCCAATAATATGAATCCAACTCTTGTGATCACGGATCCTTCACAAAATATTGATATAAAGCTTAATGACAATATGCCTACAAAGGTAAGTGACCATGCTTATGCATACACGCTATGTGGCCAAAAGTTTACAGAAACACGACCATCACACCCATATGAGCTTGTTGGATATCCCATTCCAAAACCATGGTCATTAACAGCTTCAGCCCCGGAAGATTTCATCCCCTTACTGACCAGAGCAGTTTTCGCGATTCGGCACTGCGTCGCTTAAACTGACAATTGCACGGTCGTGCAACGTTGCACCCAAACAAAATTTACGTCCTTTTTTTTCCCACAAATAGAGCTTTCTTTTGGTGGTATTTGATCATCTCTGCGGTTTTCATTTTTTGCTCTATAAACAAAAAAATAGCCACAATTTTGAATAAAAACACAATATTTTGTACTTTTTGCTATAATATATATCCCCATTTTTTTAAAAAAAAGCTAATTTTTTTCTCAGTTTAGCCCGATATGTATTCTTCTACATATTTTTGGTAATAAAAATAGCAATAAGTGTATATTGATTGGTTTTCACAAACGTTATAGTGTCTACAAAATAGGGGATAGAATTATAGCATTTTTATTATTACTTTTTTTTACTAGTAATGGCAGCGATCTGTGACTTTTATCATCACTCCGACATTATGGCGGACACATCAGACAATTTTAACACATTTTTGGGACCATTGGCATTAACCGATTGTCGACCGCCTCACGCCAATATACGTTGGCAGAAGGGCACATACAGGCAAACTAGTGCGGGTGCGCGTGTGCGTAGGATCGCGGGTCCCGCTGACTCGATCGCCCCGGGGATACCCGTGATCATCTCACAGAGAGAAAGAACAGGGAGATGATAATGTAAACAAGCATCTCCCCGTTCTGCCTAGTGACAGTGTCAATGATCTCTGCTCCCTGTGATTAGGAGCAGAGATCAATGATGTTTCACATGTAGTCATGCCCCCCCACAGTTAGAAACACTGCCCAGGGCACACTTAACCCCTTAACTGCCCCCTAGTGGTTAACCCCTTCTCTGCCAGTGTCATTTACACAGGAATCCATGCATTTGTATAGCACTGATTGCTGTATAAATGACAATGGTCCCAAAAAATGTGTCAAAAAAGTCTGATGTGTCCGCCATAATGTCACAGTCACGATAAAAATTGCTGATCGCCGCCATTACTAGTAAAAAAAAAATATTAATAAAAATGAGATAAAACTATCCCCTATTTTGTAAACGCTATAACTTTTGCGCAAACAAATCAATAAACGTCTATTGCGATTTTTTTACCAAAAATATGTAGAAGAATACGGCCTAAACTGAGGAAAAAAATATTTTTTTTATATATTTTTGGGGGATATTTATTATAGAAAAATGTAAAAAATAATGTGTTTTTTTTTTTTTTTTTTTTTAAATTATAGCAGTTTTTTTGTTTATAGCGCAAAAATAAAAACCACAGGTGTGATCAAATACCACCAAAAAGAAAGCTCTATTTGTGGGGAAAAAAAGGACGTCAATTGTCAGTTAAAGCGACTCACAAAAAGTACTGGTCAGGAAGGGGGTAAATTCTTCCGGGGCTGAAGTGGTTAATACAACGATCAGTGCTATAAAAATGCATTGATTACAAAAAATTTCACTGGCAGTGAACAGGTTAACATTAGGAGGCTATCAAAGGGGTTAATTGTGTTCCCTAGTGTGTGTTCTAACTGAAGGGGGAAGGAGACTAGGGGAGATGACAGATTGCTGTTCATACTTTGTATGAACAGACGATCTGTCACTTCTCCCCTCAGAGAACCGGGATCTTTGTGTTTACACACAGAGATCCCGGTTTTCGCCGTGTTATCAGTGATTGCGGGAGCCCAGTGGTCATCAAAACCGCCGGGCACTGGCATTGGCTCCACGGGCGAGCTGCGGGCTGCAAAAGCGAGCTGCAAAAGCGTTTGATACAGTTTCACACACGGCTCATGTGTAAGGTAAGGTCTACAGGCTTGGAAATATTGGTTTGTAAATGGATAGAAAACTGGCTAAAGACAGAATTCAGAGAGTCGTGGTTAATGATTCTTACTCTGAGTGGTCTAAGGTTATAAGTGGTGTACCCCAAGGTTCAGTGCTGGGACCCTTACTTTTTAATATCTTTATAAATGATATTGGGGTCTGGGATCAAAAGTAACATTTCTGTCTTTGCTGATGACACCAAGCTATGCAGTGGAATAACGTCCTTACAGGAGGTCTCCAATTTACAAGCTGACCTCAATGCTCTGTCTAATTGGGTGACTATGTGGCAAATGAGGTTCAATGTTGATAAATGTAAAGTTCTGCACTTGGGGGCTAAGAATATGCATCATACATACTAGGGGGAGTACAACTGGGGGGATCCATAGTGGAGAAGGATCTGGGGGGGATCCATAGTGGAGAAGGATCTGGGGGTTTTGGTAGATCATAAGCTCAATAATAACATGCAATGCCAAGCTGCGGTTTCCAAAGCAAGCAAAGTCCTTTCTTGTATTAAAAGAGGTATGGACTCCAGAGAGAGAGATATCATTTTGCCCCTCTTTCAAATCATTAGTAAGACCTCATCTGGAATATGCAGTTCAGTTTTTGGGCACCAGTTCTCAAAAAGGATATCAGGGAACTGGAGAAAGTGCAGAGAAGGGCAACCAAACTGATAAGAGGCACGGAGGAGCTCAGCTATGAGGAAAGATTAGAGGAACTAAATGTATTCACTCTTGAGAAGAGGAGAATAAGGGGGGATATGATCAACATGTACAAATATATAAGGGGTCCATATAGTGAACTTGGTGTTGAGTAATTCACTTTACGGTCAACACAGAGGACAAGGGGGCACTCCTTACGTCTAGAGGAAAAGAGATTTCATCTCCAAATACGGAAAGGTTTCTTCACAGTAAGAGCAGTGAAAATATGGAATAGACTCCCTGCAGAGGTGGTTCTGGCTAACTCAGTAGATTGCTTTAAGAAAGGCCTGGATACTTTCCTAAATGTACATAATATAACTGGGTACTGACATTTATAGGTAAAGTTTATCCAGGGAAAATCCGATTGCCTCTAGAGGGATCAGGAAGGGATTTTTTTTCCCCTGCTGTAGCAGATTGGAGCATGGCTCTTTTGGGTTTTTTTTTGCCTTCCTCTGGATCAACTGTGGGTATAGAATGGGGTATATGGGATTGTACGATATATTTTATTTTTATTTATTTCTTTTTTTTTATGGTTGAACTGGATGGACTTGTGTCTTTTTTCGGCCTAGCTAACTATGTAACTATGTAACCCCTAGTGGCCACCTAAGGAGAGACGTAACATGATGGCGATTCACCTGCACGTGCCATTCTGCCACAATACACCTGCGGCAGCTGGCCGGCAAGTGGTAAACGGATAAGGTCACCTTTTTAAAAAAAATAAAACATGATTTTGCAGGTAAAAGAAATTGCATTTAATTTTTTTTGTTTTTTTTATTGGGAGCCTGAAAAGCATTGCACTCACTATCAGCAGATCGTGGGTGCACTGCAGGGCTCTTGCAGGCTCTGTATGGTCATACATCGTATGGTCCAAGCGGTTACACACTAACAGGAAGCATCAATGAACTACCACAGCACTCAACAGTGGTAGTTCATTGAGAACTACAAGCCAACGATCGCAAAGCTGCTGGACCTCGTCGTTTTCTATTCACAGATTTTGGAGGGTGTCTGTGGGAATTTGTGCCCATTTGTGAAGTCAGCTACTAATTTTGGAGGAAAAAAAAACCTGTCTCACAAGGTACTAGTTCACCCCAAAAGTGTTCATTAGGAGTGATGTTAGGGATCTGTGCACACCAAACTGGTCAAACCATGTCTTTATAGAGATGTTGGTTGAGAAGACCTGAAGCATTCCTATTCATCCTAAAGGTCTTCAATAGGGTGGAGGTCAGGGCTCTGTGCTGGGGACTCAAGTATACCGCACATTAAACTGGTTAAACCATTTCTTTACTGTATAGAGATGTTGGTTGAGAAGACCTGACTCATTCCTATTCATCCTAAAGGTCTTCAATAGGGTGGAGGTCAGGGCTCTGTGCAGGGCCTGTGCAGGGCACTCAAGTTTACTTCACACCAAACTGGTTAAACCATGTCTTTACTGTATAGAGATGTTGGTTGAGAAGACCTGACTCATTCCAATTCATCCCAAAAGGTGTTCAATAGGGTTGAAGTCAGGGATCTGTGCAGACCTCCTAAGTTCATCCACACCAAACTGGTCAAACCTTGTCTTTATGGAGATGTTGGTTGAGAAGACCTGACTTCCTTCACACTAAACTGGCCAAACCATGGCTTTTTGCAGCTGGCTTTGTACACAGGGGCACAGTCATGGTGGAACAGAAAAGGGTCTTCACCAAACTGTTACCAAAAGGCTGAGAGAACACAATTGTCTACAATGTCTTTGTAGAAACGAAACTGTACCATAACTGGAGACACCTGAATTCAAGTATTTGAAGTGGTGGGTCCACAGACTTTTTGGTCATTTTATGTATCGGTACGGATTTTATTTAAAAAAAAAATATATTATCTTTTCCTTTTCTACCCCGCTTGTTCTAGGTTAATAATCAACATCTGAAAAAAGAAGTAAGCATTTCCAGTTCTGGAGTCTACATAGATATTACAACTGAGTTTGGCTTATCTCGGCAGTGGGACCGAAGAACCACATTACAAATAAAAATTCCCACCATTTCTAACCAAAAAGTGAGTGGAATGTGCGGCAACTATAATGGAAACTCTGCGGATGATTTTGAGACACCATCTGGCCCTCAGGCAGCTGGTCCGGCTTAATTTGGCAAAAGTTGGACAGTGGATGATTGAGAGTGCAATGGTAAGGATGTCATTTCAGGCAGTACCCATAATTGTGGTTATGGGTTACATAGTTAAATAGTTACATAGTTGGGTTATGGGTATTTAGTTCAACCTTTTTTAAGATTTTTCCATTGTAATGAGTGGACAATTTAGTCGCATTCAGTTGCATATCCTCCATGTGTCCAATGTATGCAGGGCACATGGGCCCCAAGGGTGGGGTGGGGGGGGGGGGGGCAATGTGCATGGACTCATTACACACATGGATGGCCATCTTTATTCCTTAGCTGCAGCTCTTCTTGTCACTTGACCGGGAGCCGCTCAGCCTGGGCACCATGGCTGCCACTGGATCAGTAATTGATCAGTTCAATATTGTTTTCCATTATGACTATTAAATAACTTGTCACTATTTATCAATGTAACATTTTAATAGAAGATTTTAATAGAACATTATATATTCTTTAATTATTTTATTTTATTTTTAGACCAACTACTGAATTAAGAATCAAGATGAATGGAGATCTGAGAAAGTGAATATGTTTTATGGGGAAGAGCTAATAAACAAAACAAACAAAAAAAAAAACAGACTGAAAATACCTGATAACACAGAATGGATAATCAGGATGGAATTAACAAACTGACAATAAAAATCATTTTTATTAACTAGCTCATCTCAAATAAAATGTCAAAAACCATGAATTGATATGAAACAAAACATAACTATATTCACATAATAAAAAATAGTCAAGCATCAACATAAATTTTGAGTCAATTATAAAATGAAAAACGTGTTTTAAATTTGCTCTCAGTACATTACACTTAGAAATATCAATGATATCATTTTATAACAGGTTATGAAAGCCCTGTCTGGCAGGGTAGGAGATCTGATTTTTCTGGCCTTTAACCCCTTTAAATACTGGGCCCTTTGACCCCCTTCCTGACCAGGCCAATTTTCAGCTCTCAGCACTCTCACACTTTAAATGACAATTGTGCAGTCATGCAACTCTGAATGAAATTTTTATCAATTATTTTCACACCAATAGAGCTTTCTTTTGGTGGTATTTATTTTTTTTTGTTTAACCGCTTCCCGACCGCCCACTGCATATATACGTCAGCAGAATGGCACGGGCAGGCAAAACCACGGCCTCCGTGACCCCGGCCGCGGGACCAGCGGACCCGATCGCCGCTGGTGTCCCGCGATCGGGTTACGGAGCTGAAGAACGGGGAGAGGTTTGTGTAAACAAACCTCTCCCCGCGCTTCGTACACTGACTGTCATTGATCGGCTGTTCCCGGTCATCGGGAAAGCCGATCAATGACGTCAGCCCCCGCCCCCTAATGTAAAAAAAAACACACACACGTCACAGACCATAACCCCTCCCCTCCCCCTACAACTGTCATTTATACAGGAATCAATGCATTTAAATAGCATTGATTGCTGTATAAATGACAATGGTCCCAAAAATGTGTCAAAAATGTCCGATGTTCCGCCATAATGTCGCAGTCACAATAAAAATCGCTGATCGCCGCCATTACTAGTAAAAAAAAAATATTAATGAAAATGCTATAAACTTATCCCCTATTTTGTAAACGCTATAACTTTTGCGCAAACCAATCAATAATCGCTAATTGCGAATTTTTTTTACCAAAAATATGTAGAAGAATACGTATCGGCCGAAACTGAGGAAAAAATGTTTTTTTATATATTTTTTGGGGATATTTATTATAGCGAAAAGCAAAAAATATTGCATTTTTTTTCAAAATTGTCGCTCTATTTTTGTTTATAGCGCAAAAAATAAAAACTGCAGGGGTGATCAAATACCACCAAAAGAAAGCTCTATTTGTGGGAAAAAAAGGACGCCAATTTTGTTTTGGAGCCACGTCGCACGACCGCGCAATTGTCAGTTAAAGCGATGCAGTGCCGAATCGCAAAAAGGGGCCTGGTCCTTTGGCTGCCAATTGGTCCGGGGCTGAAGTGGTTAATTTCAATTTCAAATAATTTTTTTTACATTTTAATAAATTTCGCATTTTACAAAATATAAAATACTTTTGTGTTTAAAATTCTCGTGCAGAAAAATCAAATTTCCCCCTATCCCCCCTTCCCTCACCTTCCCCATCCCACATTCCTTAAACATGTGTTATAATCTTCCTTCATTTATTCTCTCCACCCCTCTTTTTTTTTTCAAATTCCCATTATCTCAGAGTATTTCTTTGTATCCTAAGGCCTCTTTTACACGGGCACCATCAGTTTAGCCACGTTAAAAATGTATCAGTTCTTATCCCTTGCTTTATTTATCTCCATACCTCTTTCGTTCCATTTACATCCATTTACATCCGTTTTTGCATCCGTTTCGATCCGTTTACCGCAGTTTCCGTGGCTTTGATGACATTACCCAGAAAGCATTGCTTCTCCCATGCTACATTGCAGTTTTCAGTAAGTGAATTGTCCTTTCTGTGTCCTTCCTTTGTCCTTGTGTGTGCTATCTGCATTGTGCGATGGATTCCAACATTTTTTCGGACAGCGTGACATTGTTTGTCATATTTGCCTATATGTGGAGAAAGGAGAGCAAGAGAAAGCAGATTGTGACTAGGTGCACAAAGCAAGGTCCATAAAGACATGGATGAGTGAGTGTTGGGGTGGAGGAACTTGACTGGCCTGCACGGAGTCCTTACCTAAACCCGATAGAACACCTTTGGATGAATTAGAGCAGAGACTGCAATCCAGACCTTCTTGTCCAACAGAAGTGCCTGACCTCACAAATGCGCTTCTGGAAGAATGGTCAAACATTTCCTTAGACACAACTCAATATTGAACCCTACGGACTAAAGCCCCATACACACGGTCGGATTTTTGCATGGATTCGGTCCGATCGGACAATGTTGTTGAAAAATCAGACCGTGTGTATGCACCATCGGACAGTGTACGTCGTATTGTCCGACGGACAAAGTCCTATCTCCTGCTGGATAGATTTTCCGACAACACGGTCCGATCACACCAAATCCGATCGTGTGTACGGTTGTCCGACCGGACAAAGTGCTATGCATGCTCAGATCACATTACAAGACCAAAGCTATTGGCTACTAGCCTCTACGTAGTCCCATCGTAGGCAACAAACGTCACCACGTTCAGAATGATCGGATTTTCCGACAACTTTGTCCGACCGTGTGTACGCAAAACCAACATCAGACAAAGTATGACGGACATGGTCTGACGGACCTGGTCCTCGGATAATCCGTGCGTGTGTATGGGGCTTAAGACTGGGAGGACATTAAAGTTCATGTGTGTGTAAAGGAAGGTGTCCCAATACTTTTGAAAATATAGTGTATATAAAACACCCTAAAGTGGGCACGTGAGCTTAAAATATAATGTAGGAATCAGAATTATAATAATAATAGGATCAAACCAATGACTGATCACAATATGGAAAAGAGATACAAAGTAATAATATAACAAAAAATGTAGACTATGAAAAAGAGATACAAAGTGATATTATAACACAAAGGGGGTCATTTACTATAGTGCCGCAGCGCAATTGCATGTAAATTTGCACGAAGTAGCGCTAATTAGCGCAAATTCGCGTCAATTAGCGCTAATCACACTAATTACCATTAACAGTATTCACTATAGCGCTGGTGAGAAAATACTTTCAAAATCGAATTTACTATATTTCTCTAAAACCAAATAGTGCCCAAACCCTTACTCTGCTAACACCTGGAGAATTGCACATGGAAATAATGTTTAGAGCATGATATAATTGCCTAAATGGTACTGAAATATGCGGTATATTATTTAAAGATAATCTGCTTTTAACCACTTGTCGACCGGCGCACGACGATATACGTCGGCAGAATGGCACGTACAGGCAGGATGGCCTGTCCATGCCATCGGGAGCGCGCCGGGAGTGGCGCGCTGCCGCGCCGGTCGGGACCCCCGTGAGTCCGGTCGCGGTCCCCGCGGGCTCGATCGCCGCGGGGACACCCGCGATCGTCTCACAGGAAGGCTGAACGGGGAGATGCCGAGATAAACAGCATCTCCCTGTTCTGCCTAGCAACTAGTGACGCCGATCTCTGCTCCCTGTGATTGGAGCAGAGATCAGCATTCACTAGCTGACAGCCACGCCCCCCCCACAGTAAGAAACACACCCCTAGGCATACTTAACCCTTACACTGCCCCCTTGTGGTTAACCCCTTCACTGCCAGTGTCATTTATACAGGAATCAATGCATTTAAATAGCATTGATTGCTGTATAAATGACAATGGTCCCAACAATGTCCGATGTGTCCGCCATAATGTCGCAGTCACAAAAAAAATCGCAGATCGCCGCCATTACTAATAAAAAAAAATTATTAATAAAAATGCTATAAAACTATCCCTATCTTGTAAACGCTATAACTTCTGCGCAAACCGATCAATAATCGCTTATTGCGATTTTTTTTAACAAAAATATTTAGAAGAATACGTATCGGCCTAACTGAGGAAAAAAAATGTTTTTTTATATATTTTTGGGGGATATTTATTATAGCAAAAAGTAAAAAATAATGCATTTTTTTCAAAATTGTCGCTCTATTTTTGTTTATAGCAAAAAATAAAAACCGCAGCGGCGATCAAATATCACCAAAAGAAAGCTCTATTTGTGGGGAAAAAAGGACGTCAATTTTGTTTGGGAGCCACGTCGCACGACCGCGCAATTGTCAGTTAAAGCGACGCAGTGCCGAATCGCAAAAAGGGGCCTGGTCCTTTGGCTGCAAATTGGTCCGGTCTGAAAGTGGTTAAACTGTGTAAAAAAGTGATTTCTACACTGAAATATCTTTAAAACTCTGAGAAGTGAAAAATTCCACGTTTTGGACAACTAGGTGCCAACACAACTGAGCATGCTCAGACCTGCAAATAGCTCTCATTTTAGTGCTAGTGTCTTTTTTTCTGGTATAGTAAATACTAGAATTAGAGCTAATTGGAGATCATTTTTTGGAAGTGAAAATCTGCTCTGATAGTCCAATGCATGTTTTAGCCATTGATTCTAATGGAACAATTGTAACTTTCACAAAAAAAAAACTTTTAAATGTTCAGATGAAATGTATCTTTCTCTGAAATAAAATTTCCTTTGCAACATTATTGTTACTACATAAAATATTTTGTTTTTAAGAATGCTAGAATGTGGAATGTTTTTATGTTTTGGTAAAATATATTTTTCTCTGTCACTTTGGAGGTCATTTACTATAGCGCCAAAAAATTATCCTGCAGTGCCAAAAAATTGCTTTTAAAAAAAGACTTCAACTCTCATAAACTGAGCGCTAATGCAAATAGAATGCAGCGCTATTGCCGGCAATAATGCCTGTCAGATCACATTTGTGGGAATAGTGGAAGTCAAAGGGGTTCTCACTGAAGGCTTATATGCAAGTTCTTTGCCATAAAATGTGTTTGGGGACCCAGGTCCTGCCCCAGGGGACATGTATCAATGCAAAAAAAGTTTTAAAAACGGCTGTTTTTTCGGGAGAAGTGATTTTAATAATGCTAAAAGTGAAACAATAAAAGTGTAATATTCCTTTAAATTTCGTACCTGGGGGTGTCTATAGTATGCCTGTAAAGGGGCGCATGTTTCCCATGTTTAGAACAGTCTGACAGCAAAATGACATTTCTAAAGGAAAAAAAGCCATTTAAAACTACAATGAATTGTCGGTCCAGCAATACACATAAAATTTCTGTGATAAAAACGGCATGGGGATTTCCCCAAAATTTTTAAAAAAAATGCGTGAGGGTCCCCCCAAAATTCCATACCAGGCCCTTCAGATCTGGTATGGATATTAAGGGGAACCCCCGTGCCAAAATTTGAAAAAAAAATGGCGTGGGGGTCCCCCTCAAAATCCATACCAGACCCTTATCTGAGCACGCAACCTGGCAGGCCGCAGGAAAAGAGGGGGACAAGAGAGAGCCCCCCCTCCTGAACCATACCAGACCACATGCCCTCAACATTGGGAGGGTGCTTTGGGGTCCCCCCAAAAGCACCATGTCCCCATGTTGATGAGGACAAGAGGACAAGAGCCTCATCCCCACAACCACCCTGGCCGGTGGTTGTGGGGATCTGCGGGTGGGGGGCTTAAATAAAAGACTTAAATAAAGGAATTGTCAAAAACTGTCTCTTGTAATTTGTAACACTTTTGTCACTTTTTGGGGGGAAATGGTAGGGGTACTTTTGTACCCCCTTACCATTTTACACAGAGGGGGGGCCAGAATCTGGGGGTCCCCTTGTTAAAGGGGGCTTCCAGATTCCCATAAGCCCCCCGCCCGCCAGGGCCGGATTTCCCACAAGGCCACCGAGGCAAGGCCTCGGGTGGAGCATATAGCAGCAGTTCAGCATCCCGAAGCTCGCGCCCGTCATCACTGTTAAACATATATTACTGTCAGAGAACTCACGTTACCAATGCCCGTCTTCGTTCAGCAGGGGTGAATGCTCACTCTGCGGGTGCCAGTACCCATGCGCAGTTTCCCCAACGGAACCGAACGAGCTCTGGAACGTGCAGGCGTACCCGCGTACCAACGCGAACGGGTGCGCATCCTCGCATTCCAATACGAACGGGTGCACGCATTCGCACGTCAGTGCGAACGTGTATGCGCAATCGCGCACGGACGATCACCTCCACCAATCCCAGCACAGGGCGCCCTATATAAACAGGGCCTTCACATGGTGTCAGTGCTGGATCGTCTTCAGTCTGTGTCCTGAATTCCTGCCTGTATTACCTGTTACCTTGTTCCTGATCTACCCGGCTTCCTTGACTACCCTCCTGGATCACCCCTACTTATTGGCTGCCTCTACTGAACTGACCTCGGCTCGGATTCCTTGACTACGGCTCTGCTCTTTGATTTTGTACCTCATCACCCGCCCGTTGCCAACCTCTGCCTACTCTTGACCACGAACTTGCCTTCCGCTTTTGTACCTCGTTTGCCAGCCAGTTGCCGACCCCTGCCTGTCTTGACGTCGCAGTGCCTATACCCACCTGTTCGGCCATCACTGGATACAGTCTTGGTTACCAACCTCTACACCTGCCTTCCAGAAGAACCGGTACCTCCAAGCACCAGTCTCCCAGCCGCAGGCACTTGCACCCTTTCGTGCCCCAGCACTCCCTGTTCCCACCACCAGGGGTGTTTGGACCGGAACCGTACACGAGGCCACCCCCAGCATCCAGACTCCGCTGTAAGGTACGTGACAATTACTGCCTGTGCGCTCCGCCTCCGAGCCTGGCCATTGGTTGTGGGGGTCTACGGATGGGGGGCTTATCGGAATCTGGAAGCCCCCTTTAACAAGGGGACCCCAGATCCCGGCCCCCCTGTTTGAAATTGTAACGGGTACATTGTACTCCTACCATTTCACAAAAATGCAGGGGAAGCCATGGGGGGGTCACACGGCTACGACACTGTGTGGCCCCGCCCACAGTTTTAAAAGAGCTGTCACCTGCGAGGACGCATCATATGGTGTGTGCCTCCCACAGAGGCAGATCTTCTTTATTTATTTTTTTAAAGCGGAGGTGAATGGACTACGTGGGACAGTTTTATTTTTTTCATTTTTTAACAAAGGACTTCTCCCATGGTGTGTGTTGTTTTTTTACCATTTTCACACTTTTTGTGAATTGTACCCGTTACTATTTCAAACAGGGGGGGACCAGGTATCTGGGGATCCCCTTGTTAAAGGGGGCTTCCAGATTCCGATAAGCCCCCCCGCCTGCAGACCCCCACAATCATTGGGCAAGGGTTGTGGGGATGAGGCCCTTCTCCCCATCAACATGGGGACAAGTTGCTTTGGGGGCTACCTCAAAGCCCCCTCCCAATGTTAAAGGCATGTGGCCTGGTACGGTTCAGGAGGGGGGCACTCTCTCATCCCCCTCTTTTCCTGTGGCCTGCCAGATTGCGTGCTCAGATAAGGGTCTGGTATGGATTTTTGGGGGGATCCCACGCCATTTTTTTTTATCTTGGCGCAGGGTTACCCTTAATATCCATACCAGACCTGAAGGGCCTGGTATGGAATTTAGGGGGACCCCCACACATTTTTTTTTAAATTTTGGTTTGGGGTTCCCCTGTGGGGAAATCCCCATGCTGTTTTTATCAATGAACTTTTATGTGTATTGCCGGGACCATGGGCGTCTGCAGATAAAGTGCCCCCCTGGAATCAGGGATTGGATCTTAAATTCAGCACAGTTGTGTCGCTAATGAGGTGCGGGCAGCCCACATATGGGTGCCACCTGCCAGTGGGGTGTTACCATCAAGGTGCTATCAAGCGCCCCCATCGGTGTAGTGTGACTTTGGGCTCTTTTCCCTGCTCAGTCCAGCAGAGAACTTGGCAGCACTGTGACAGGAGAAAGTCCCAAAGATTGGGGCCCCATTTTCCACAGGGAGGAGGCTACAGCTCGATCAAGAGAGAGATTGAGTGACTTCAGCATGGAAAAAAGCTGAGAGAGAGAGTTCTACAGGACAAAGAATAAGGAAAATCCATACCAGACCCTTTATCCGAGCACACAACCTGGCAGGCCGCAGGAAAAGAGGGGGGACGAGAGAGCGCCCCCCCTCCTGAACCATACCAGGCCACATGCCCTCAACATTGGGAGGATGCTTTGGGGTCCCCCTAAAAGCACCATGTCCCCATGTTGATGAGGACAAGAGCCTCATCCCCACAACCCTTGGCCGGTGGTTGTGGGGGTCTGCGGGTGGGGGGCTTAAATAAAAGACTTAAATAAAGGAATTGTCAAAAACTGTCTCTTGTAATTTTTAACACTTTTGTCACTTTTTTGGGGAAATGGTAGGGGAACTTTGTACCCCCTTACCATTTTACACAGAGGGGGGGCCGGGATCTGGGGGTCCCCTTGTTAAAGGGGGCTGCCAGATTCCGATAAGCCCCCCGCCCGCCAGGGCCGGATTTCCCACAAGGCCACCGAGGCCAGGCCTCGGGCGGCGCATATAGCAGCAGTTTAGCATCCCGAAGCTTGCGCCCGTCATCACTGTTAAACATATATTACCGCCTGTGCGCTCCGCCTCCGAGCCGAGCTCAGCGATGGGCAGCAGGCGTACCTATTCAGCCTATGATTGGCTGAATAGGTCACGTGCGGGCGGCGGACACGATTGGTCACATGTGGAGGCGGGCTTGACTGTGGGTGATCGCGGCCCCGCCTCCTTGCCTGTCGTGTGCTCTGCTGTGTCTCCTGGAGTCCTCACTGAGGTATCGTTCTCCTCTGCACTCCCAGCCCCCTCTGTCAGCCAGTCCCTATTCTGTAAGCCACTCCCCCTCTGTCAGCTACCCCCCTATGTCAGTTACCCTCCCTCTGTCAGTTACCCCCTGTCAGTTATCCCCCTGTCAGTTACCCCCTCTGTCAGTTACCCCCCTGTCAGTTACCCTCCCTCTGTCAATTACCCCCCTGTCAGTTACCCTCCCTCTGTCAGTTACCCCCCTGTCAGTTACCCCCCTCTGTCAGTTACCCCCCTGCCAGTTACCCCCTCTGTCAGTCACCCCCCTCTGTCAGTTACCCCCCTGTCAGCTACCCCCCCCCTCTGTCAGGCCACCCCTCTCTTACCATCTTTCTCTCTCACCCCTCCTCCCTCTCAGCCCCCTTCTCTCTCCCCTGTCAGCTACTCCCCCCCTCTGTCAGCTACTCCCCCCTCTGTCAGCTACTCCCCCCTCCCTCTGTCAGCTACACCCCCCTCCCCCTGTCAGCTACATCCCCTCCCTCTGTCTGCTACTCCCCCACTCTGTCAGGCCACCCCCTTTCTTACCAACTTTCTCTCTCACCCTCTCCCTCCCCCCTCTACTCTCTCTCTCTCTCTCAGCCCCCTTCTCTTTCTCTCTCTCTCACCCATCCCCCTTCTCTCTCTCCCAGCCCCCTTCTCTTTCCCACCCCTCCTCCCTCTCAGCTCCCTTCTCTCTCCCACCCCCCCCTCCTCCATATCAGCCCCCTTCTCTCTCCCACCCCATCCACCCTATCAGCCCCCATCTCTCCCACCCCTCCTCCCTATCAGCCCCCTCCTCCCTATCAGCCCCCTTCTCTCTCTAACCCCTCCTCCCTCTCAGCCCCCTTCTCTCTCTCACCCCTCCTCCCTCTCAGCCCCCTTCTCTCTCTCACCCCTCCTCCCTCTCAGCCCCCTTCTCTCTCCAACCCCTCCTCCCTATCAGTCCCCTTCTCTCTGCCACCCCTCCTCCCTATCGACCCCCTTTTCTCTCTCACCCCTCCTTCCTCTCAGCCCCCTTCTCTCTCCCACCCCTCCTCCCTATCAGCCCCCTTCTCTCTCCCACCCCTCCTCCCTATCAACCCCCTTCTCTTTCTCACCCCTCCTCCCTCTCAGCCCCATTCTCTCTCTCTCACCCCTCCTCCCTATCAACCCCCTTCTCTCACTCTCACCCCTCCTCCCTCTCAGCCCCCTTCTCTCTACCACCCCCCTCCCCCTCACAACCCCAATCCCGAGGGCCCCATGATTCCTAACAGCGACCCTGTGAGTGTACAAGTTTGGATGTGTTTTGATTCCTGTGTCCTGCTGACACACTGGGCACAGCGATGCAGCACCTGCCTCTACTTTGCTTCTCTCCAATTGAAGGCATTGAAGGACCCGGCCTTGGGGCGGCACAGGGAGTAAATCCGGGCCTGCTGCCCACAGACAACCACCGGCCAGGGTTGTGGGGATGAGGCCCTTGTCCTCATCAACATGGGGACATGGTGCTTTGGGGGGGACCCCAAAGCATCCTCCCAATGTTGAAGGCATGTGACCTGGTATGGTTCAGGAGGGGGGGTGCTCTCTCGTCCCCCCTCTTTTCCTGCAGCCTGCCAGGTTGCGTGCTCGGATAAAGGGTCTGGTATGGGTTTTTGGGGGAACGCCACACCATTTTTTTTTTAATTTGGCGTGAAGTTCTCCTTAATATCCATACCAGACCTGAAGGGCCTGGTAATTGAATCTAGGGGGAACCCCACGCTTTTTTTTTTTTTTTTAATCAATGACTTTCAATGACTGTTCTCTGTATTATGGGGAGCCAACAATTCATTATAGCCGCGAGTGCTTTTAAATGACTTTTTTTCTTTCTGAAATGACATTTTGTGCAGGGACAGTTCTAAGCACGGGGAACATGCGCCCCTTTACAGGCATACTATACACACCCCCCCAGGTACAAAATGTAAAGGAATATTACACTTTTATTGTTTCACTTTAAGCCTTATTAAAATCACTGCTCCCAAAAAAACGGACGTTTTTAAACGTTTTTTTCCATTGATACACGTCCCCTGGGGCAGGACCCGTGTCCCCAAACACTTTTTATGACAATAACTTTTTAAAATTGCCGAACACCAAACTCTAACCCGAACATACAGTAAATTGTTCGGGTTCGGGTCTGGGACCCAAAAACCCAAAAGTCCGGTACGAACCCGAACTTTACAGTAATAGTTATAATATTACTTTGTATCTCTTTTTCATAGTCTACATTTTTGTTATATTATTATTTTGTATCACTTTTCCATATTGTGATCAGTCATTGGTGTCTTTCTGGCCCCATCCACTTGTTCAAGCCAATACAGGGTCTTGTCTTTTCTCTGCGGTTATTGTATTTGATATTCTCTGTATTTTCATTGAGGTCATCTGTTGGCATCATTTGAGTTTTTGCTTATTATTTTTTACTTTACTCACGATCATCCAAACATAAGGCTTCACCTTCAAAATTGCCTTCGGGCAAGGAAATAATCAATAAATAATTACTACGTGGACATCCTTGGATAAACATGCAGAGTTCTCTGATGCTTATGACAGTAAACAAAGTACCAGCAGTACTCCCAGGTACCTTGTTCATTGTTTTATATCCGTCCTAACCAACTACTGATCACCTTCTTCTAATTAACCTTTTACCAACTGGTCTGGTTCAGTTATTCCATTTATATCACCCACAGCCCAGATGTCATTATACATAGTTTAAGTAATGTATTTTCCTTGTTATTATTTCTTGATATTATTATTATTATAATTCTGATTCCTACATCATATTTTAGGCTCATGTGCCCACTTTAGGATGCTTTATATACACTATATTGTCAAAAGCATTGGGACACCTTCTTTCACATGAACTTTAATGTCCTCCCAGTCTTAGTCCATATGGGTTCAATATTGAGTTGGCCAACCCTTTACAGCTATAACAGGTTCAACTCTTTTGGGAAGGCTGTCCACAAGTTTTAGGAGTGTGTCTATGGGAATGTTTGACCATTCTTCCAGAAGCACATTTGTGAGGTCAGGCACTGCTGTTGGACAAGAAGGTCTGGATTGCATTCTCCACTCTAATTCATCCCAAAGGTGTTCTAACGGGTTGAGGTCAGGACTCTGTGCAGGCCAGTCAAGTTCCTCCCCCCCAAACTCGCTCATCCATGTCTTTATGGACCTTGCTTTGTGCACCTAGTCACAATCTGCTTTTTCTTGCTCTCCTTTCCCCACATATAGGCAAATATGACAAACAATGTCACGCTGTCCCAAAAATTGTTGGAATCCATTGCACAATGCAGATAGCAAACAAAAGGACAAGGACAAAGGATGAACACAGCAAGGACAATTCACTTACTGAAAACTGCAATGCAGCATGGGAGGAGCAATGCTTAATGTCATCAAAGTCACAGAAACTGCAGTAAACTGATCAAAACCGATGCAAAAACGGATGTAAATGGAACGGAAGACGGATGAAGATGAATGAAGCAAGGGATTAGAACTGATAAGTTTTTAATATGGGTAAACTGATGGTGCCCGTGTGAAGGAGACCTTAGAATACAAAGAAATACTCTGAGATAATGGGAATTTAACAAAAAAGGAGGGGCGGGGAGAATAAATGAAGGAAGATTATAACACATGTTTAAGGAATGTGGGATGGGGAAGGTAAGGGTAGGGGGGATAGGGGAAATTAGATTTTTATGCATGAGAATTTTAAACAAAGTATTTTATATTTTGTAAAATGCTAAATTTAATAAAATTGAAATAAAATAATTTGAACTTTAAATTAAACCAAAAATAAAAACCACCAAAAAAAAGCTCTATTTGTGTGAAAATAATTGATAAACATTTCATTCAGAGTTGCATGACTGCACAATTGTCATTTAAAGTGTGAGAGTGCTGAGAGCTGAAAATTGGCCTGGTCAGGAAGGGGGTAAAAGGGCCCAGTATTTAAAGGGGTTAAAGGCCAGACAGGACTTTCATAACCTGTTATAAAATGATATTATCAATATTTCTAAGTGTAATGTACTGAGAGCAAATTTAAAACAAATTTTTCATTTTAAAAATGACTCAAAATTTATGTTGATGCTTGACTATTTTTATTACGGGAATATAGTTATGATTTGTTTCATATCAATTCATGGTTTTTGACATTTTATTTGAGATGAGCTAGTTAATACAAATTATTTTCATTGTCAGATTGTTAATTCCATTTTGTGTTATCAGGTATTTTCAGTGTTTTTTTTTTTTTTTTTAATTAGCTCTTCCCCATAAAACATATTAACTTTCTCAGATCTCTAAAGTTACGAATCGTTACGAATCGTTACGAATCGTTACGAATCGTTAACGCGGCTAATGAATTGTTGGTTCTCATAACACAGAGAACAATTCAAATCCAACTACAAATATCGAATTTCAATTTCAAGTTACGAATCGTTATGAATCGTTACGAATAGTTACGAATCGTTAGTAAATCCAACTACCAATATCGAATTTCAACTAATTTGAACGAAATTATTATAGCAGATATAACGAATGAATTCGAATGAATTCGAATGACAGTGTCATTTTTGCAGAAAAAAAAAAAAGCGTAGGGGTCCCCCCAAATTCAATAACCAGGCCCTTCAGGTCTGGTATGGATATTAAGGGGGGCCCCAGCCAAAAAATAAAATAAAAAATGGCGTGGGGTCCCCCCCAAATATCCATACCATACCAGACCTGAAGGGCCTGGTTATTGAATTTGGGGGGACCCCTACGCTTTTTTTTTTTTCTGCAAAAATGACACTTTGTCATTCGAATTCATTCGAATTCATTCGTTATATCTGCTATAATAATTTCGTTCAAATTAGTTGAAATTAGTTGAAAAGGAGAAGATGAAGAAAGGAAGACCAGAAGAAAGAAGAAAGAAGATTTTAATAAAGGAATTGTCAAAGACCGTCTCCTGTAATTTTTACCATTTTTGCCACTTTTTTGGTGAAATGGTAGGGTACTTTTGTACCCCCTTACCATTTCACACAGGGGGGGGGCGGGATCTGGGGGTCCCCTTGTTAAAGGGGGCTTCCAGATTCCGATAAGCCCCCCGCCCGCAGACCCCCACAACCACCGGGCACGGTTGTGGGGAAGAGGCCCTTGTCCTCATCAACATGGGGACAAGGTGCTTTGGGGGTCTCAGACCCCCAAAGCACCCTCCCAATGTTGAGGGCATGTGGCCTGGTACGGTTCAGGCGGGAGGGGGGGCCGCTCTCGTCCCCCCCTCTTTTCCTGCGGCCTGCCAGGTTGTGTGCTCGGATAAGGGTCTGGTATGGATTTTATTGGGGACCCCACGCCATTTTTTTTGGCCGGGGTTCCCCTTAAAATCCATCCCAGACCTCAAGGGTCTGGTATGGATTTTGAGGGGGACCCTACGCCATTTTTTTTGGCTGGGGTCCCCCTTAATAGCCATCCCAGACCTGAAGGGCCTGGTTATTGAATTTGGGGGGACCCTTACGCTTTTTTTATCAATGACTTCAATGAATGACTGTTCTCTGTATTACGGATCCGACAATTCATTTGCCGGCAATAGCCGCGAGTGATTTTAAATAGTTTTTTTTTCCTGCAAAAATGACACTGCAGGAACATTTCTCTATATTAGATATACTGAATCTCGAATCATTCGAAGCATTCGTTATATCCGCTATTATAATTTCTTTCATATTAGTTGAAATTAGATATTTGTTAGTTACAATACAACATTCGAATTGTTCTCTGTATTACGGGAATCGGCAATTAGCCGCGAGTGATTTTAAATGTCTTTTTTTCCTGCAAAAATGACATATTGTACAGAGAGAGTTGTAAGCACAGGAAACATGCCCCTTCTATATACTATATACTCTATAGTATGCCTATGAATGGGGTCATGTTTCCTGTGCTTACAACTCTCTCTGTACAATGTGTCATTTTTGCATGAAAAAAAGACATTTAAAATCACTCGCGGCTAATTGCCGATTCCCGTAATACAGAGAACAATTCGAATACAACAACTAACAAATATCTAATTTCAACTAATATGAAAGAAATTATAATAGCGGATATAACGAATGCTTCGAATGCTTCGAGATTCAGTATATCTAATATAGAGAAATATTCCTGCAGTGTAATTTTTGCAGGAAAAAAAAAACTATTTAAAATCACTTGCGGCTATTGCCGGCAAATGAATTGTCGGATTCGTAATACAGAGAACTGTCATTCATTGAAGTCATTGATAAAAAAATGCGTAGGCGTCCCCCCAAATTCAATAACCAGGCCCTTCAGGTCTGGGATGGATATTAAGGGGGACCCCAGTCCAAAAAAAAAAAAATGGCGTAGGGTCCCCCTTAACCACTTCAGCCACGGACCAATTGACAGCCAAAGGACCAGGCCCCTTTTTGCGATTCGGCACTGCGTCGCTTTAACTGACAATTGCGCGGTCGTGCGACGTGGCTCCCAAACAAAATTGCGTCCTTTTTTTCCCACAAATAGAGCTTTCTTTTGGTGGTATTTGATCGCCCCTGCGGTTTTTATTTTTTGCGCTATAAACAAAAATAGAGCGACAATTTTGAAAAAAATGCAATATTTTTTACTTTTTGCTATAATAAATATCCCCAAAAAATATATAAAAAAACATTTTTTTTCCTCAGTTTCGGCCGATACGTATTCTTCTACATATTTTTGGTAAAAAAAAATCGCAATTAGCGATTATTGATTAGTTTGCGCAAAAGTTATAGCGTTTACAAAATAGGGGATAGTTTTATAGCATTTTTATTAATATTTTTTTTTTTATTAGTAATGGCGGCGATCAGCGATTTTTATTGTGACTGCGACATTATGGCGGACACATCGGACATTTTTGACACATTTTTGGGACATTTGTCATTTATATAGAAATCAGTGCTATTTAAATAGCACTGATTCCTATGTAAATGACAGTTGTAGTTAGGGGGTTAACCACTAGGGGGCGGGGAGGAGTCAGTGTGACGTGTTGTGTTTTTTTTTACAGGAGGGGGCGTGGCTGTACGTCTGACGTCAGTGATCGGCGTTCCCGATGACAGGGAACCGCCGATCACTGACAGTCAGTGTAGGAAGCGCGGGGAGAGGTTTGTTTACACAAACCTCTCCCCGTTCTTCAGCTCCGTAACCTGATCGCGGGATACCAGCGGCGATCGGGTCCGCTGGTCCCGCGGCCGTGGTCACGGAGCTCCCGACCGGGTCGCGCGCGCGCACCCCCCGGGCAGGCAAATTAAAGGGGACGTATATATACGTGCTTTTGCCTGCCCGTGCCATTCTGTTGACGTATATGTACAGGAGGCGGTCGGGAAGCGGTTAAAATCCATCCCAGACCCTTGAGGTCTGGGATGGATTTTAAGGGGAACCCTAGCCAAAAAAAATGGCGTGGGGTCCCCCATAAAATCCATACCAGACCCTTATCCGAGCACGCAACCTGGCAGGCCGCAGGAAAGGAGGGGGGGACGAGAGCGGCCCCCCCTCCCGCCTGAACCGTACCAGGCCACATGCCCTCAACATTGGGAGGGTGCTTTGGGGTCCCCCCCAAAGCACCTTGTCCCCATGTTGATGAGGACAAGGGCCTCTTCCCCACAACCCTGGCCGGTGGTTGTGGGGGTCTGCGGGCGGGGGGCTTATCGGAATCTGGAAGCCCCCTTTAACAAGGGGACCCCCAGATCCCGCCCCCCCCCCTGTGTGAAATGGTAAGGGGGTACAAAAGTACCCCTACCATTTCACCAAAAAAGTGGCAAAAATGGTAAAAATGACAGGAGACGGTCTTTGACAATTCCTTTATTAAAATCTTCTTTCTTCTTTCTTCATCCTTCGGTTTCTTCATCTTCTCCTTCCGTCATCTTCTTCCATCTTCTTCTTCCTTCGATTCGCTTCTTCTTCCTCCGGTCTTCTCGTCCTTCTCGTCCGGCGTCGTCCTTCTCGTCCGGCATCGTCGTCTCTTCTCGCAGGCTGCTCCTCGCAATGGGAGGCTCCCGCTCTGTGAGGCTCCGCTCCGGGTGACAGGTCTTTTATAACGAAGGCACCTGGTGACCCCGTCCCCCCTCTGACGTCATTGGGAAAGCCATAGGGAATTCCACATGACGTCCCCGTGCGTCAGAGGGGGCGGGGTCACCAGGTGCCTTCGTTATAAAAGACCTGTCAGCCGGAGCGAAGCCTCACAGAGCGGGAGCCTCCCATTGCGAGGAGCGGCCTGCGAGAAGAGACGACGATGCCGGACGAGAAGGACGACGCCGGACGAGAAGGACGAGAAGACCAGAGGAAGAAGAAGCGAATCGAAGGAAGAAGACGATGGAAGAAGATGACGGAAGGAGAAGATGAAGAAAGGAAGACCAGAAGAAAGAAGATTTTAATAAAGGAATTGTCAAAGACCGTCTCCTGTCATTTTTTTACCATTTTTGCCACTTTTTTGGTGAAATGGTAGGGTAAAAGTACCCCCTTACCATTTCACACAGGGGGGGGGGCGGGATCTGGGGGTCCCCTTGTTAAAGGGGGCTTCCAGATTCCGATAAGCCCCCCCCGCCCGCAGACCCCCACAACCACCGGCCAGGGTTGTGGGGAAGAGGCCCTTGTCCTCATCAACATGGGGACAAGGTGCTTTGGGGGGGACCCCAAAGCACCCTCCCAATGTTGAGGGCATATGGCCTGGTACGGTTCAGGCGGGAGGGGGGGCCGCTCTCGTCCCCCCCCTCCTTTCCTGCGGCCTGCCAGGTTGCGTGCTCGGATAAAGGGTCTGGTATGGATTTTGAGGGGGACCCCACGCCATTTTTTTTTTTTTTGGCCGGGGTTCCCCTTAAAATCCATCCCAGACCTGAAGGGTCTGGTATGGATATTTGGGGGGGACCCCACGCCATTTTTTTTTGTTTTTTTGGCTGGGGTCCCCCTTAATATCCATACCAGACCTGAAGGGCCTGGTTATTGAATTTGGGGGGACCCCTACGCTTTTTTTTTTTTATATCAATGAATGACTGTTTTTTAAATAGCTTTTTTTTCTGCAAAAATGACACTTTGTCATTCGAATCATTCTAATTCATTCGAATGCATTCGAATTCATTCGTTATATCTGCTATAATAATTTCGTTTGAATTAGTTGAAATTTGATATTGGTAGTTGGATTCGAATAATTTGGAGCTGAAATTCGTAAACGGAATTTTTCCTGCAAAAATTACACTTTGTCATTCGAATTCATTTGAATCCATTCGAATTCATTCGAATCATTCGGCGACGAAATTCGTAAACGGAATTTCGTATTCCGTATGGAATTCGTAAAAAAAAAAAAATTCGTACTACAGATTCGTACGAATTTCGAAAAATTCGTACGAATTACGAATTCGTACGAAACGAATCGCACATGTCTAGTTGCCAAAAGTTTACAGAAACATGACCATCACACCCATATGAGCTTGTTGGATATCCCATTCCAAAACCATGGTCATTTTTTCCTCTTCCTGACCAGAGCATTTTTTTTGCGATTCAGCACTACGTCACTTTAACTGACAATTACACGGTCGTGCAATGTTGTACTCAAACAAAATTGACATCCTTTTTTCCCCACAAATAGAGCTTTCTTTTTGTGGTATTTGATCATCTCTGCGTTTTTTTTTTTTTTGCTCTATTAACCAAAAATTACGACAATTAAAAAAAAAAAAAAACACAGTATTTTGTACTTTTTGCTATAATAAATATCCCCATTTTTTTTTAGAAAAGCTAATTTTTTTTCTCAGTTTAGGAAGATATGTATTCTTCTACATATTTTTTGGAATAAAAATCGCAATAAGCATATATTGATTGGTTTGCACATAAGTTATAGTGTCTACAAAATAGGGGATAGACTTATAGCATTTTTATTATTTTTTTTTTTTTTCATTATGGCGGACACATCGGCCAATTTTGACAAATTTTTGGGACCTTTGGCATTAACTGCTTGCCGACCGCCTCACGCCAATATACGTCAGCAGAAGGGCACGTACAGGCAAACTAACGTACCTGTACATTGCACTGTAAGAGGCGGCCTGCGGGCGGGCGAGAGCGCGCCGCGGAAAGCTACGGGAGTAGGCTCATGGGTCCCGCGGACTCGATCGCCGTGGGGATACCCGCGATTGTCTCACAGAGAGGAAGAACAGGGAGATGCTAATGTAAACAAGCATCTCCCCATTCTGCCTAGTGACAGTGTCACTGATCTTTGCTCCCTGTGATTGGAAGCAGAGATCAGTGACGTGCCACATGTAGCCACACCACCAACAGTTAGAAACACTCCCCAGGATACACTTAACCCCTTAACTGCCCCCTAGTGGTTAACCTCTTCACTGCCAGTGTCATTTACACAGGAACCAATGCAGGGGGTAAATTATTCTGGGGCTGAAGTGGTTAATACAGCGATCAGTGCTATAAAAATGCATTGATTGCAAAAAATGTCACTGGCAGTGAACAGTTTAACACTAGGAGGCTATCAAATGGGTTAATTGTGTTCCCTAGTGTGTGTTCTAACTGAAGGGGGAGGAGACTGACTAGGGGAGATGACAGATCGTTGTTCATACTTTGTATGAACAGACGATCTGTCACTTCTCCCCTCAGAGAACCGGGATCTCTGTGTTTACACACAGAGATCCTGGTTCTCGCCATGTTACGAGTGATCGCGGGAGCCGGGTGATCAATGAAACCGCCGGGCACTGGCATTGGCTCCATGGGCAAGCTGCGGGTGCGCCCCTAGTAGCCGCCTTAACCACTTCAGCCCCGACCATTTGGCAGCCAAAGGACCAGAGGTCTTTTTTCAATTTTGCACTGCACTGCTTTAACTGGTAATTGCGCGGTCATGCAATGTTGTACCCAAACGAAATTGGCGTCCTTTTCTTCCCACAAATAGAGCTTTATTTTGATGGTATTTGATTGCCTCTGTGATTTTTATTTTTTGCGCTATAAACGGAAAAAGACTGCAAATTTTGAAAAAAAAAAGATATTTTCTACTTTTTGTTATAAAAAAAATCTAATAAACTCAATTTTAATCAAACATTTGGGCCAAAATGTATTCAGCCACATGTCTTTAGTAAAAAAAATGCCAATAAGCGTATATTTATTGGTTTGCGCAAAAGTTATAGCGTCTACAAACTAGAGTACATTTTCTGGAATTTACACCGCTTTTAATTTATGACTGCCTATATCATTTCTTGAGGTGCTAAAATGGCAGGGAAGTACAAAACCCCCCCCAAATGACCCCATTTTGGAAAGTAGACACCCCAAGCTATTTGCTGAGAGGCATGTTGAGCCCATTGAATATTTTTTTTTTTTAGTCCCAAGTGATTGAATAAAGAAAAAAAAAAAAAATGTTTTCAAAAAGTTGTCACTAAATGATATATTGCTCACACATGCCATGGTTATGTGGAATTGCACCCCAAAATACATTTAGCTGCTTCTCCTGAGTATGGGGATACCACATGTGTGGGACTTTTTGGGAGCCTAGCCGCGTACGGGGCCCCGAAACCCAAGCACCGCCTTCAGGATTTCTAAGGGTGCAAATTTTTGATTTCACTCCTCACTACCTATCACAGTTTTGAAGGCCATAAAATGCCAAACCCCCCCAAATGACCCGATTTTGGAAAGTAGACACCCCAAGCTATGAGAGGCATGTTGAGCCCATTGAATATTTTTTTTTTTTTTCCCAAGTGATTGAATAAAGACAAAAAAAAAAAAAAAAAAAAAAATTTTCAAAAAGTTGTCACTAAATGATATATTGCTCACACATGCCATAGTTATATGTGGAATTGCACCCCAAAATACATTTTGCTGCTTCTCCTGAGTATGGGGATACCACATGTGTGGGACTTTTTGGGAGCCTAGCCGCGTACGGGGCCCCGAAACCCAAGCACCACCTTCAGGATTTCTAAGGGTGCAAATTTTTGATTTCACTCCTCACTACCTATCACAGTTTCGAAGGCCATAAAATGCCAAAATAGCACAAAACCCCCCCAAATGACCCCATTTTGGAAAGTAGACACCCCAAGCTATTTGTTGAGAGGCATGGTGAGTATTTTACAGCTCTCATTTGTTTTTGAAAATGAAGAAAGTAAAGAAAAAAAAATATTTTTTTTTTTTTTTTCAATTTTCAAAACTTTGTGACAAAAAGCGAGATCTGCAAAATACTCACAATACCTCTCAGCAAATAGCTTGGGGTGTCTACTTTCCAAAATGGGGTCATTTTGGGGGGTTTTATGCCATCTGGGCATTCCCTGGCCTCCGAAACTGTGATTGGCAGTGAGAAGTGAAATAAAAAAATTACACCCTTAGAAAGCCTGAAGGCGGTGCTTGGTTTTTGGGGTGACGTACGCGGCTAGGCTCCCAAAAACTATCCCCGTACTCAGGAGAAGCAACAGAATGTATTTTGGGGTGTATTTCCACATATGCCCATGACATGTTTGAGCAATATATCATTTAGTGACAACTTTTTTGTAAAAAAATATATATTTTTTTTTTTTTCATTATTCAATCTCTTGGGACAAAAAAAAAAAAAATTTAATGGGCTCAACATTGCTCTCAGCAAATAGCTTGGGGTGTCTACTTTCCAAAATGGGGTCATTTGGGGGGGGTTTGAACTGTCCTGGCATTTTATGCACAACATTTAGAAGCCTATGTCACACGTCACCCACTCTTCTAACCACTTGTAGACAAAGCCTTTTCTGACACTTTTTGTTTACATGAAAACATTTTTTTTTTTGCAAGAAAATTACGTTGAACCCCCAAACACTATATATATTGTTAAAGCAAAGGCCCTACAGATTAAAATGGTGGGTGTTGCATTTTTTTTTTTCCACACAGTATTTGCGCAGCGATTTTCAAACGCATTTTTTGTGGAAAAAATACACTTTTTTTTATTTGAATGCACTAAAACACACTACATTGCTCAAATTTTTGATGAAATAAAAAATATGATCTTAGGTCGAGTACATGGATACCAAACAGGACATGCTTTGAAATTGCGCACAAACACGCAGTGGCGACAAACTACATACATTTTTAAAAGCCTTTAAAAGCCTTTACATGATACCACATTAGATTCACGGAGGAGGTCTACTGCTAAAATTACTGCCCTCGATCTGACCTTCGCGGTGATACCTCACATGCATGGTGCAATTGCTGTTTACGTATGACGCCAGACCAACGCTTGTGTTCGCCTTTGCGCAAGAGAAGGGGGGGCAGGGGTGCTTTTTTTTTTTTTTTTTTTTTTTTTTTTTTATTTATTTAGCTTTTTTATTTTATTTTAAAACTGTTCCTCCATTTTTTTTCTTTTGTTATCATTTTTATTGTTATCTCACGGAATGTAAATATCCCCTATGATAGCAATAGGCAGTGACAGGTACTCTTTTTTTTGAAAAAATTGGGGTCTGTTAGACCCTAGATCTTTCCTCTGCCCTCAAAGCATCTGACCACACCAAGATTGGTGTGATAAAACGCTTTCCCAATTTCCCAATGGCGCGGTTTATATCCGGGAGGGGGGACATTCCCTCCCACTGCTTGTAAAAGCAGTCTAGAGGCTAATTACCCGCTAGAATTGCTTTTACATGAAAGCCGATCACTGGCTGAAAAGAATGATACCAAGATGATACCTAAACCTGCAGGCATCATTCTGGTATAACCATTCAAAGTCCAGCAACATACTGGACATATATTGTAATCTTTATTTTTCATGCAGCCTCTTGGCTGAACGAAAAAAAGAGATTGATTGGTGGGTATGCCCACCATTAGAATACCTCCCTTCATCCACCCACTTCTAATGATGGGCATACATGCACCATTTATATATGCCGATGCATGGGGGCATCCTCCCACAAAAGTTATGCCATGTACACACGGTTGCACTTTTCCACGGGGCAAGGCTCCGTCGGAATTTCGACCGTATGTACGCAGCATTAGGAGCCAATCGCTCCCCCCCCCCCCCTGCTGCCCCCATGCTTCGGCATATATGCTCTTTTTTTTTAACTGTGGTGGTGAAATCACCTCCTACAGTGTTGGAGTCGCGTCTTTATGTATCGTGGGAGCAAACACTGTTGCTGTCAAGATAAATAAATCCGCGCTGCAACTGAATGGCGCACCTGAAAACAAAAAAATGGTTAACACTAAAACACAGTAAACAAAATTACATACCTGAAAAGCAAGCAGGATAAAACATAATAAAACATTGCAGAATAGAATGGAGTTAAAAAAGAGCAACAATAGAGAGAGAAGAACAATAAAACGACAACTATTTTTTTATTTTTTTGAGATTTACAGGTAAAAAAGCTCCTGACTGTTAGCGACTGAATCAAAACGCTACCACAAAAAAAACTGTTAGCGATCGCAGGGATCGGGCCTGACTCTGCGAACGCTGCAGTTATGTGTGCTTAGTGTTTTGTAAGTGACAGTGATCGATCGATACTGCACTTGGGTGGGCTGGGCTGGGCTGGGCGGAGGGGGAAAACGCAGGTGCTAGCAGGTATCTGGGCTGATGCCACTAACAATGCGTTTTTTTGGAACCCTAAACTGCTGGGACGCTAGTATAGATCTGATCAGATCAGATATTGATCTGTTCAGATACTGTACCACTAAGGGAGGTGTATGCTTTGCGCGTGGGTGTTTGCGGTACTGGCACTAACCTGGGGCGACGCAGACCTTATTTGACCCTAAAACCTAATTGATATCACCCGCCGGGCGATCAGGGGGTTAAACCGTTATTGGGTAATAAATGGCGGGTGCCCTGACAGTATAAAAAACAAACTATCTAACCAGCGTCACCCGTAACAGTTATACGGTGATCACTGGTGAAAGGGTTAACTAGGGGCAATCAGGGGGTTAAAACCTTTATTAGGTATTATATGGGGGTACCTGACGCTATATAAAAACCTGACGGGGAACCTAAATAACGAAATAACTAACTGGCTAACCAGCGTCACCAGTGACAGTTATACAGTGATCACTGGTGAAAGGGTTAACTCTAGGGGCAATCAGGGGGTTAAAACCTTTATTTAGGTTGTAATATGGGGGTACCTGACCTATAAACCTATTTATGAACCTATATAAACATGGCGGTTAACCTAAAAAAAAAAAACTGGTTACCTAGCGACACTAATGCAGCGATCAGAAAAACGATCGCTTAGTGACACTGGCAAAAGGGGGTGAAAGGGTTAACTAGGGGCAATCAGGGGGTTAAAACCTTTATTAGGTAATATATGGGGGTACCTGACACTATATAAAAACCTGACGGGGAACCTAAATAACGAAATAACTAACTGGCTAACCAGCGTCACCAGTGACAGTTATACGGTGATCACTGGTGAAAGGGTTAACTCTAGGGGCAATCAGGGGTTAAAACCTTTATTTAGGTTGTAATATGGGGGTACCTGACCTATAAACCTATTTATGAACCTATATAAACATGGCGGTTACCTAAAAAAAAAAAAATGGTTACCTAGCGACACCAGTGACACGAATACAGCGATCAGAAAAACGATCGCTTAGTGACACTGGCAAAAGGGGGTGAAAGGGTTACCTGGGGGGCAATCAAGGGGTTAAACCTTTATTAGGGGGGGGTGGGGGGCTACCTTGGACCTAAAACTAACTGCACTGACAGTTATTACAGTCACACTGACACTAAATGCAGTGATCAGTAAATAAATGATCACTGCAATTAGTGACACTGTGGGGGGGGGGGAGGGGGTGATCTGGGGGGTGATCTGGGGGTGACAGGGGGTGGTTTGTGTGCCTATGTGTACTGGTGTCAGTGTACTGTTGGTGCACTAACCTCCTGTACATGTTCACAGCTCGGCGTTCCGGTCACATAGACCGGCGCACCGATCGTGACATCACTTCCACTGCCTGTGTTTTGATTGACACAGACAGAGGAAGCATCTGATTCGCCAGGAGCGATCGCGAGGGGGTGGCCAGAAACCACTGGCCGTCCCCTCATCCCGGATCGCTCCTGAAGCGATCCCGACCGTCCCCGCCGGCCGGGGGGGGTCCGATCGGACCCCCCACGCGCCTGAAGAATGGCACGTACAGGTACGTGATTCTGCCTGTACTGCCATTCTGTTGACGTATATCTACATGGGGCGGTCGGGAAGTGGTTAAGGAGTGACATAACATGACAGCGATTCACCTGCCCGTGCCATTCTGCACAATACAAATACGGCGGCTGGTCGGCAAGCGGTTAAAGGATAAGGTCACCTTTTAAAAAAAATAAACATAATTTTGCAGGTAAAAGAAATTGCATTTTTTTTTATTGGGAGCCTGAAATGCATTGTTCTCACTATCAGCAGATCGTGGGTGCACTGCAGGGCTCTTGCAGGCTCTGTGTGGTCATACATCGTATGGTCCAAGCAGTTACACATTTATGCCCCGTACACACGGTCGGAAATTCCGACCACAAAATCCGTCGGATTTTTTCTGACGGATTTAGTCCGACACTGGTGTTGCATACACCCGGTCGGACAAAGTTGTCGGAAAATCTGATCATTCTGAACGTGGTGACGTTCGTTGCGCACGACGGAACTACGTAGAGGCTATTAGCCAATAGCTTTGGTCTTGTAATGTGATCTGAGCATGCGTAGCACTTTGTCCGTCGGAATTCGATACACACGATCCGAAAGAGTCCTATCAGACTTTGTTGTCGGAAAATTTGAGAGCAGGATCTCAAATTTTTTCCGTCGGAAATTCCAACGGAAAAAGTCCGATGGATCCCACATACGGTCGGATTTTCCGACTACATGGTCTGATAGGACATTTTCCGTTGGAAATTCCGACCGTGTACAGGGCATCAGAGGAAGCATCAATGAACTACCACAGCACTCAACAGTGGTAGTTCATTGAGAACTACAAGCCAACGGTCGCAAAAGCTGCTGTACCTTGTCGTTTTCTATTCACAGAGCCCTGTAAATGAGTGATGTTGCCAGGTGGGTGGAGCCTTCCTTCTTCTGGGAATGCTTTTCATAAGATTTTGGAGGGTGTCTGTGGGAATTTGTGCCCATTTGTGAAGTCAGCTACTAATTTTGGAGGAACAAACCTGTCTCACAAGGTACTAGTTAATCCCAAAAGTGTTGATTAGGAGTGATGTCAGGGATCTGTGCACACCAAACTGGTCAAACCATGTCTTTATAGAGATGTTGGTTGAGAAGACCTGATTCATTCCAATTCATCCCAATGATGTTCCGTAGGGTTGAAGTCAGGGATCTGTGCAGACCACCTAAGTTCCTCCACACCAAACTGGTCAAACCATGTCTTTATGAAGATGTTGGTTGAGAAGACCCGACTCATTCCTATTCATCCTAAAGGTCTTCAATAGGGTGGAGGCAAGGGCTCTGTGCAGGACACTCAAGTACACTTCACACCAAACTGTTTAAACCATGTCTTTACTGTATAGAGATGTTGGTTGAGAAGACCTGACTCATTCCAATTCATCCCAAAAGGTGTTCAATAGGGTAGAAGTCAGGGATCTGTGCAGACCTCCTAAGTTCATCCACACCAAACTGGTCAAACCTTGTCTTTATGGAGATGTTGGTTGAGAAGACCTGACTTCCTTCACACTAAACTGGCCAAACCATGGCTTTTTGCAGCTGGCTTTGTACACAGGGGCACAGTCATGGTGGAACAGAAAGGGGTCTTCACCAAACTGTTTCCAAAAGGCTGAGAGAACACAATTGTCTACAATGTCTTTGTAGAAACGAAACTGTACCATAACTGGAGACACCTGAATTCAAGTATTTGAAGTGGTGGGTCCACAGACTTTTTGGTCATTTTATGTATCGGTACGGATTTTATTTAAAAAAAATATATATAATATTTTTCTTTTCTACCCCGCTTTGTTCTAGGTTAATAATCAACATCTGAAAAGAGAAGTAAGCATTTCCAGTTCTGGAGTCTACATAAATATTACAACTGATTTCAACTTATTTCTGCAGTGGGACCAAAAAACCACCTTAAAAATAACAATTCCCACCATTTCTAACCAAAAAGTGAGTGGAATGTGCGGCAACTATAATGGAAACTCTGCGGATGATTTTGAGACACCATCCGGCACTCAGGCAGCTGGTCCGGCTGAATTTGGCAAAAGTTGAACAGTGGATGATTGAGAGTGCAATGGTAAGGATGTCATTTCAGGCAGTACCCATAATTGTGGTTATGGGTTACATAGTTATATATAAATAGTTACATAGTTGGGTTATGGGTATTTAGCCAGAGTTCAACCTTTTTTAATATTTTTCCATTGTAATGAGTGGAAAATTTAGTTGCATTCAGTTTCATATCCTCCATGTGTCCAAGTAGGGCAAATGGGCCCCAGGAGGGGGGGGGGGGCAATGTGCATGGACTCATTACACACATGGATGGCCATCTTCATTCCTTAGCTGCAGCTCTTCTTGTCACTTGACCGGGAGCCGCTCAGCCTGGGCACAGTGGCTGCCACTGGATCAGTAAGTGATCAGTTCGATATTGTTTTCCATTATGACTATTAAATAACTTGTCACTATTTATCAATGTAACATTTTAATAGAAGATTTTAATAGAACATTATATATTCTTTATTTATTTTATTTTTTATTTTTAGATTAACTACTGAATTAAGAATCAAGATGAATGGAGATCTGAGAAAGTTAATATGTTTTATGGGAAAGAGCTAATTAAAAAAATAAATAAAAAAAAAACACTGAAAATACCTGATAACACTGAATGGAATTAACAATCTGACAATGAAAATAATTTGTATTAACTAGCTCATCTCAAATAAAATGTCAAAAACCATGAATTGATATGAAACAAATCATAACTATATTCCCGTAATAAAAATAGTCAAGCATCAACATAAATTTTGATTCATTTTTAAAATGAAAAATGTGTTTTAAATTTGCTCTCAGTACATTACACTTAGAAATATTGATAATACCATTTTATAACAGGCTATGAAAGTCCTGTCTGGCCTTTAACCCCTTTAAATACTGGGCCCTTTTACCCCCTTCCTGACCAGGCCAATTTTCAGCTCTCAGCACTCTCACACTTTAAATGACAATTGTGCAGTCATGCAACTCTGAATGAAATGTTTATCAATTATTTTCACACAAATAGAGCTTTTTTTTGGTGGTTTGTATTTGTGGTTTAATTTAAAGTTCAAATTATTTTATTTCAATTTTACAAAATTTCAAAATATAAAATACTTTGTTTAAAATTCTCATGCATAAAAATCTAATTTCCCCTATCCCCCCTCCCCTTACCTTCCCCATCCCACATTCCTTAAACATGTGTTATAATCTTCCTTCATTTATTCTCCCCGCCCCTCCTTTTTTGTTAAATTCCCATTATCTCAGAGTATTTCTTTGTATTCTAAGGTCTCCTTCACACGGGCACCATCAGTTTACCCATATTAAAAACGTATCAGTTCTTATCCCTTGCTTCATTCATCTTCATCCGTCTTCCGTTCCATTTACATCCGTTTTTGCATCCGTTTTGATCAGTTTACTGCAGTTTCTGTGACTTTGATGACATTAAGCATTGCTCCTCCCATGCTGCATTGCAGTTTTCAGTAAGTGAATTGTCCTTGCTGTGTTCATCCTTTGTCCTTGTCCTTTTGTTTGATATCTGCATTGTGCAATGGATTCCAACAATTTTTGGGACAGCGTGACATTGTTTGTCATATTTGCCTATATGTGGGGAAAGGAGAGCAAGAAAAAGCAGATTGTGACTAGGTGCACAAAGCAAGGTCCATAAAGACATGGATGAGCGAGTTTGGGGTGGAGGAACTTGACTGGCCTGCAACCCGTTAGAACACCTTTGGGATGAATTAGAGTGGAGAATGCAATCCAGACCTTCTTGTCCAACAGCAGTGCCTGACCTCACAAATGCGCTTTTGGAAGAATGGTCAAACATTCCCATAGACACACTCCTAAAACTTGTGGACAGCCTTCCCAAAAGAGTTGAACCTGTTATAGCTGTAAAGGGTTGGCCAACTCAATATTGAACCCTATGGACTAAGACTGGGAGGACATTAAAGTTCATGTGAAAGAAGGTGTCCCAATGCTTTTGACAATATAGTGTATATAAAGCATCCTAAAGTGGGCACATGAGCCTAAAATATGATGTAGGAATCAGAATTATAGTAATAATAATATCAAGAAATAATAACAAGGAAAATACATTACTTAAACTATGTATAATGACATCTGGGCTGTGGGTGATATAAATGGAATAACTGAACCAGACCAGTTGGTAAAAGGTTAATTAGAAGAAGGTGATCAGTAGTTGGTTAGGACGGATATAAAACAATGAACAAGGTACCTGGGAGTACTGCCGGTACTTTGTTTACTGTCATAAGCATCAGAGAACTCTGCATGTTTATCCAAGGATGTCCACGTAGTAATTATTTCAGAGTTTGATTACTTCCTTGCCTGAAGGCAATTTTGAAGGTGAAGCCTTATGTTTGGATGATCGTGAGTAAAGTAAAAAATAATAAGCAAAAACTTAAATGATGCCAACAGATGACCTCAATGTAAATACATAGAATATCAAATACAATAACCGCAGAGAAAAGACAAGACCCTGTATTGGCTTGAACAAGTGGATGGGGCCAGAAAGACACCAATGACTGATCACAATATGGAAAAGTGATACAAAATAATAATATAACAAAAATGTAGACTATGAAAAAGAGATACAAAGTAATATTATAACTATTACTGTAAAGTTCGTACCGGACTTTTGGGTTTTTGGGTCCCAGACCCGAACCCGAACAATTTACTGTATGTTCGGGTTAGAGTTTGGTGTTCGGCAATTTTAAAAAGTTACTGTCATAAAAAGTGTTTGGGGACACGGGTCCTGCCCCAGGGGACGTGTATCAATGGAAAAAAACGTTTAAAAACGTCCGTTTTTTCGGGAGCAGTGATTTTAATAAGGCTTAAAGTGAAACAATAAAAGTGTAATATTTCTTTACATTTTGTACCTGGGGGTGTGTGTATAGTATGCCTGTAAAGGGGCGCATGTTTCCCGTGCTTAGAACTGTCCCTGCACAAAGTGTCATTTCCGAAAGAAAAAAAGTCATTTAAAAGCACTCGCGGCTATAATGAATTGTTGGCTCCCCATAATACAGAGAACAGTCATTGAAAGTCATTGATTAAAAAAAAAAAAAGCGTGGGGTTCCCCCTAAATTCAATTACCAGGCCCTTCAGGTCTGGTATGGATATTAAGGGGAACTTCACGCCAAATAAAAAAAAAATTACGTGTGGTTCCCCCCAAATATCCATACCAGACCCTTCAGGTCTGGTATGGATTTTAAGGGGAACTTCACGCCAAATAAAAAAAAATGGCGTGGCGTTCCCCCAAAAACCCATACCAGACCCTTTATCCAAGCACGCAACCTGGCAGGCTGCAGGAAAAGAGGGAGGACAAGAGAGCGCCCCCCCTCCTGAACCATACCAGGTCACATGCCCTCAACATTGGGAGGATGCTTTGGGGTTGATGATGTTGATGAGGACAAGGGCCTCATCCCCACAACCCTGGCCGGTGGTTGTCTGTGGGCGACAAAACCCGGATTTACTCCCTTTGCCGCCCCAAGGCCGGGTCCTTCAATGCCGCCCCCTCCATCAGTGTCCCCTGCCCCTAAAGACCCACATTAGACTGCCTTACCGAGAGCTGTTTTGAGTCAGAAAATGTGTAAGCCGGAGTTTGGGGGTGGAGCGAAGCTGCTCTACTGTAGTGCTATTTTCCTTCTTCCCTTCCCTTGTGTGGGGGGGCTTGGAGAGAAGGCAAAGTAGAGGCAGGTGCTGCATCGCTGTGCCCAGTGTGTCGGCAGGACACAGGAATCAAAACACATCCAAACTTGTACACTCACAGGGTCGCTGTTAGGAATCATGGGGCCCTCGCCCTCTAAGGGGGGAGAAGAGGTGGGGGAGGGAGGTGAGAAAAGGTGAGAGGAGGAGCTAAGGGGGTGAGGAGGCAGAAAGAGGGGGTGATAAAGATAGAGGGGATTGGGGTTGTGAGGGGGAGGGGGGTGGTAGAGAGAAGGGGGCTGAGAGGATGGAGGGGTGAGAGTGAGAGAAGGGGGTTGATAGGGAGGAGGGGTGGGATAGAGACAGGGGCTGATAGGGAGGAGGGGTGAGAGAGAGAAGGGGGCTGAGAGGGAGGAGGGTTGAGAATGAGAAGGGGGCTGATAGGGAGGAGGGGTGGGAGAGAGAAGGGGGCTGATAGGGAGGAGGGGTGGGAGAGAGAAGGGGGCTGAGAGGGAGGAGGGGTGGGAGAGAGAAGGGGGTTGATAGGGAGGAGGGGTGAGAGAGAGAAGGGGGTTGATAGGGAGGAGGGGTGGGAGAGAGAAGGGGACTGATAGGGAGGAGGGGTTGGAGAGAGAAGGGGGCTGAGAGGGAGGAGGGGTGAGAGAGAGAAGGGGGCTGAGAGGGAGGAGGGGTGAGAGAGAGAAAGGGGCTGAGAGGGAGGAGGGGTAATAGAGAGAGAGGGGGCTGATAGGGAGGAGGGTGAGAGAGAGATGGGGGCTGATAGGGAGGAGGGGTGGGAGAGAGAAGGGGGCTGATAGGGAGGAGGGGTGGGAGAGAGAAGGGGGCTGAGAGGGAGGAGGGGCGAGAGAGAAAGTTGGTAAGAAAGGGGTGGCCTGACAGAGTGGGGGGAGTAGCAGACAGAGGGAGGGGGTGTAGCTGACAGGGGGAGGGGGGTGTAGCTGACAGAGGGGGGGAGTAGCTGACAGAGGGGGGAGTAGCTGACGGAGGGGAGAGTAGCTAACAGGGGAAAGAGAAGGGGGCTGAGAGGGAGGAGGGGTGAGAGAGAAAGATGGTAAGAGAGGGGTGGCCTGACAGAGGGGGGAGTAGCTGACAGAGGGGGGGGGGTAGCTGACAGGGGGGAGTAGATGATGGGGGAGTAGCTGACGGGGGGAGTAGCTGACGGGGGGAGTAGCTGACGGGGGGGAGTAGCTGACAGGGGAGGGGAGAGAGAAGGGGGCTGAGAGGGAGGAGGGTGAGAGAGAAAGATGGCCTGACAGAGGGGGGGTATCTGACAGGGGGGTAACTGACAGAGGGGGGTGACTGACAGAGGGGGGTAACTGACAGGGGGGGAAACTGACAGAGGGGGTGACTGACAGAGGGGGGTAACTGGCAGGGGGGTAACTGACAGAGGGGGGTAACTGACAGGGGGGTAACTGACAGAGGGGGGTAACTGACAGGGGGTAACTGACAGAGGGGGTAACTGACAGAGGGGGGTAACTGACAGGGGGGTAACTGACAGGGGGGTAACTGACAGAGGGAGGGTAACTGACAGAGGGGGTAACTGACAGAGGGGGGTAACTGACAGGGGGTAACTGACAGGGGGGTAAATGACAGGGGGTAACTGACAGGGGGAGGGTAACTGACATAGGGGGTAGCTGACAGGGGAGGGGAGCTGACAGAGGGGGAGTGGCTTACAGAGTAGGGACTGGCTGACAGAGGGGGCTGGGAGTGCAGAGGAGAACGATACCTCAGTGAGGACTCCAGGAGACACAGCAGAGCACACAACAGGCAAGGAGGCGGGGCCACGATCACCCACAGTCAAGCCCCGCCTCCACATGTGACCAATCGTGTCCGCCGCCCGCACGTGACCTATTCAGCCAATTACAGGCTGAATAGGTACGCCTGCTGCCCATCGCTGAGCTCGGCTCGGAGGCGGAGCGCACAGGCAGTAATATATGTTTAACAGTGATGACGGGCGCGAGCTCGGGATGCTGAACTGCTGCTATATGCGCCGCCCCTGCACCACTGCCGCCCCAAGGCCTGGCCTCGGTGGCCTTGTGGGAAATCCGGCCCTGGCGGGCGGGGGGCTTATCGGAATCTGGAAGCCCCCTTTAACAAGGGGACCCCCAGATCCCGGCCCCCCTCTGTGTAAAATGGTAAGGGGGTACAAAAGTACCCCTACCATTTCCCCTAAAAAAGTGACAAAAGTGTTAAAAATTACAAGAGACAGTTTTTGACAATTCCTTTATTTAAGTCTTTTATTTAAGCCCCCCACCCACAAATTTCCACAACCACCGGCCAGGGTAGTGGGGATGAGTCTCTTGTCCTCATCAACATGGGGACATGGTGCTTTTGGGGGGACCCCAAAGCATCCTCCCAATGTTGAGGGCATGTGGCCTGGTATGGTTCAGGAGGGGGGGCGCTCTCTCGTCCCCCCTCTTTTCCTGCGGCCTGCCAGGTTGCGTGCTCGGATAAAGGGTCTGGTATGGATTTTTGGGGGAACTCCATGCCATTTTTTTTCTAAATTTGGCATGGAGTTCCCCCTTAAAATCCATACCAGGGAAAAAAATAAAAAATCCATACCAGACCTGAAGGGTCTGGTATGGATGTTTGGGGGGAACCCCACGTCATTTTTTTTTTTAATTTGACGTGGTGTTCCCCTTAATATCCATACCAGACCTGAAGGGCCTGGTAATTAAATTTAGGGGGAACCCCACGCTTTATTTTTTTTTAACAAATAACTTTCAATGGCTGTGCTCTGTATTACATGGAGCCGACAATTCATTATAGCCGTGAGTGCTTTTAAATGACTTTTTTTCTTTCGGAAATGACACTTTGTGCAGGGACAGTTCTAAGCACGGGAAACATGCGCCCCTTTACAGGCATACTATACACCCCCACAGTGTAATATAAAAGAAAAAATGTGCAGCGCAAAAAGTGAAATTAAGATAAAATAACATAACATAAAAGTTCATATCCAACAAATGATGCAAAGTGATGTGGATGAGAACACCCAGTGACTGTCAATCATCAATCGAATATTGCAGTGATAAATCCTCCACTAGGGATGAGCCGAACACCCCCGGGTTCGGTTCGCACCAGAACCTTCGAACCGACCGAAAGTTTGCGCGAATTTTCGAACCCTATACGTTATAATGGACGCGAACGTTCAAAATCAAAAGTGCTAATTACAACGGCCAATATGCATGTTAATGTCATAAAACAGGTTTGGGGACCCGGGTCCTGCCCCAGGGGACATATATCAATGCAAAAAGAACTTTTAAAAACTAACGTTTTTTCGGGAGCAGTCATTTTAAGGATGCATAAAGTGAAAAAAAAAAAGTGAAATTTTCCTTTAAATATGGTACCTGGGGGGTGTCTAAAGTATGCCTGTGAAGTGGCATGTGTTTCCCGTGTTTAGAACTGTCCTTGCACAAAATGACATTTGTAAAGGAAACCACTTGCGGCTTTAGGTTTGTTCTTAAGTAGAATCTGAACAGGTACATTATGAAGTGTAGCTCCATCCCAAAAAAATCTATTTTTAAGCTTTTTGGAGAACATAGGGAGGGGTTATCACCCCTGTAACATTTGCTGTCTTTGCACATCTGTTCAGAACATGTCACCTCACTTTCCGTCCCAATGACAAATGTTTTTGGAAAAAGTGGGGTTTTAATTGAAACAAGGATTGGTGATAAAGTATCAGTAGAGAGGAGATACCTTTTTCCCAAATTAAATCTAACAGGATAGAATTTCCCTTCCTAGGGGTAGATTTCCTCTCACTTCCTGTTTTCTCTTTCCATTTGCAAGTAGGAGTCGTTTGTAAGTTGGATGTTTGAAAGTAGGGGCCTGGCGTATATACTCTGCAGAAATTTGCCCTATTAGATGTTGGTGTAGCCACAAGACTGGTGGGCACAGGAATGGGCCCTGCTGTGAGTTAATAGATCAAGATTTGTAATTGCATGCACCTGTTGAACAGGGCAGAAAAATTGGGGGTGGTGGTGGTGGTGGTGGACGGTGTTGCCACAAGACTGTAAGCTCTCACAGTTACTCTTGGTGGGCGCAGGAATGGGCCCTGCTGTGAGTTATTAGATCAAGATTTGTAATTGCAAGCACCTGATGAACAGGGCAGAAAAATTGGGCCTTTGGCGGTGGTGGTGGACGGTGTTGCCACAAGACTGTAGGCCCTCATAGTTACTCTTGGTGGGCGCAGGAATGGGCCCTGCTGTGAGTTATTAGATCAAGATTTGTAATTGCAAGCACCTGATGAACAGGGCAGAAAAATTGGGCCTTTGGCGGTGGTGGTGGACGGTGTTGCCACAAGACTGTAAGCTCTCACAGTTACTCTTGGTGGGCGCAAGAATGGGCCCTGCTGTGAGTTATTAGATCAAGATTTGTAATTGCATGCACCTGTTGAACAGGGCAGAAAAATTGGGGGTGGTGGTGGTGGTGGACGGTGTTGCCACAAGACTGTAAGCTCTCACAGTTACTCTTGGTGGACGCAGGAATGGGCCCTGCTGTGAGTTATTAGATCAAGATTTGTAATTGCAAGCACCTGATGAACAGGGCAGAAAAATTGGGCCTTTGGCGGTGGTGGTGGACGGTGTTGCCACAAGACTGTAGGCCCTCATAGTTACTCTTGGTGGGCGCAGGAATGGGCCCTGCTGTGAACTATTAGATCAAGATTTGTAATTACCCGCCCCTGTTAAACAGGGGCTGAAAAATTGTGCCTTAGGCACTGGTGCTGGTGCCACAACACTGCAACCCCCCACAGATACTGTACTTGGAGCACAGCAGTCACACGTGTTGCGAAGCATTTTTTTTAAAAATTGTAATTACCCACCCCTGTTAAACAGGGGCTGAAAAATTGTGCCTTAGGCACTGGTGCTGGTGCCACAACACTGCAACCCCTCACAGATACTGTACTTGGAGCACAGCAGTCACACGTGTTGCGAAGCATTTTTTTAAAAAAATTGTAATTACCCGCCCCTGTTAAACAGGGGCTGAAAAATTGTGCCTTAGGCACTGGTGCTGGTGCCACAACACTGCAACCCCTCACAGATACTGTACTTGGAGCACAGCAGTCACACGTGTTGCGAAGCATTTTTTTAAAAAATTGTAATTACCCGCCCCTGTTAAACAGGGGCTGAAAAATTGTGCCTTAGGCACTGGTGCTGGTGCCACAACACTGCAACCCCTCACAGATACTGTACTTGGAGCACAGCAGTCACACGTGTTGCAAAGCATTTTTTTTAAAAAATTGTAAGTACACGCCCCTGTTAAACAGGGGCTGAAAAATTTGCCTTAGGCACTGGTGCTGGTGCCACAACACTGCAACCCCTCACAGATACTGTACTTGGAGCACAGCAGTCACACGTGTTGCGAAGCATTTTTTTTATAAAAATTGTATGTACACGCCCCTGTTAAACAGGGGCTGAAAAATTGTGCCTTAGGCACTGGTGTGGTGGCATGGATCATTGAGGAGGAGGAAGAGGATAGTCAGTGAACATAAGAGGACAGTCACTCAGCATCAGCATAGGCAGTCTTGAAGGGATGTGATATTAAAAATTATTCGGTTATATCCGCCTCAGGTGCCTGGTAGCTGGTGGTGATCCAAGACTGATTCATTTTGATGAAGGTCAGTCGATCAACCGAGGCGGTGGACAGGCGCACCCTATGATCGGTGACAAATCCTCCAGCAGCACTGAATGTGCGTTCGGAAAGAACGCTGGAGGCAGGACAGGCCAGTAGCTCAATTGCATACTGTGCAAGCTCTGGCCAGTGATCCATCCTCAGGACCCAGTAAGCCAGAGGATTTTCGGTGGGAAAGGTGTCCAAGTCTGACCTTGCCCCAAGGTATTCCTGCACCATGTATATCAGACGCTGGCGATGGTTGCTGGAACCGATCATACCTTGGGGCTGCGGACTAAAAAATTGTCTGAACGCATCGGTCAGATGTCCACCTTCCCCACCGCTCCTTCTGCTACTGACCGAAGCCTCAGCAACTCGTCGCCCAGGACCAGGAGTTTGTAGCCTCCCAGTTTCTGGGAACGCGTTGCACAGACCTTTCTGCAAGGCCTCCCTGAGATGTCTCATCCTCTGCTCCCTCTGCGACGGCAAGATAAGGGTCCGCAACCTTACCCTTGTACCGCGGATCAAGGAGAGTGGCCAGCCAGTAATGGTCCCTCTCCTTGATCCGAAGAACACGAGGATCCTTCCGCAGGCTTTGCAGGATCAGGGAGGCCATGCAGCGTAGGTTAGCTGAGGCATTCGGTCCGGAGTCTTCTGGGTCACTGAGGATGACATGATCGCCAGCCACCTCCTCCCAGCCACGTACAAGTCCACTGGTTTGTTGGGACTGTACATCATCCCTAAAAGACTGCTGCTGCTGATGCTGAGTGCCAGGCTCCACCTCCATGCTCACACAATCCTCCTCCTCCTCCTCCTCCTCCTCATCCTCTTCCTGTGTGATGGGTGGGACAGAAGGAACACTGTCCGGATAAAGGGGGCCTTGAGAGGCAAGGAAGTCCTCCTCTTCCTGCCTCTGTTCTGCCTCAAGTGCCCTGTCCATTATCCCACGCAGCGTATGCTCCAACAGGTGGACAAGAGGGACAGTGTCACTGATGCATGCACTGTCACTGCTCACCATCCTCGTGGCCTCCTCAAATGGTGAGAGGACAGTGCATGCATCCCTGATCATGCTCCACTGACGTGGGGAAAAAAAACCAAGCTCCCCTGACCCTGTCCTGGTGCCAGAGTCGCAAAGGTACTCATTGATGGCCCTCTGCTGCGTGTGCAGTCGCTGCAGCATGGCCAACGTTGAGTTCCACCTGGTGGGCATGTCACATATTAGGCGGTTCTTGGGCAGGTTCAGCTCCTTTTGCAGCTCAGTCAGCCGAGCACTGGCATTATAAGATCGGCGGAAATGCACACAGACTTTCCTGGCCTGCCTCAGGACATCCTGTAAGCCTGGGAACCTGCCCAAGAACCGCTGCACCACCAGGTTGAGGACGTGAGCCATGCAGGGCACATGGGTGAGCTGCCCCTGTCGCAGGGCGGAGAGGAGGTTGGTGCCATTGTCAGAAACGACCATTCCTGGCTTAAGCTGACGTGGCGTCAACCACCTCTCGGCCTGCCCCTGCAGAGCTGCCAGAACCTCTGGCCCAGTGTGGCTCCTGTCCCCCAAACACACCAGCGCAAGCACGGCATGGCATCTTTTTGCCTGCGTACTTGCGTAGCCCCTTGTACGCCTACGGAGCACCGCTGGTTCCAAGGACAGAGCACTGGAGGAAGAAGAAGAGGAGGGGGTGGAGGAGAGAGGTGTGTCACAACCAGTAGCAGTAGTAGCGTTTTGGAGGCGTGGTGGCGGAACAACCTCCAACACTACTGCACCTTGTCCTGCATCCCTCCCAGCTGCCAATAGAGTGACCCAATGGGCCGTGAAAGAAAGGTACCGTCCCTGTCCATGCCTGCTGGACCATGAGTCAGCGGTAATATGCACCTTACCGCTGACCGCCCTGTCCAGCGAGGCATGGACATTGCCCTCCACATGCCGGTAGAGAGACGGAATCGCCTTCCGTGAGAAAAAGTGGCGTTTGGGAACCTGCCACTGAGGAACCGCACATTGAACAAACTCACGGAAGGGGGCCGAGTCTACCAACTGAAAAGGCAGCAGTTGAAGTGCTAGCAATTTAGCCAAGCTAGCATTCAACCGCTGGGCATGTGGATGGCTGGGAGTGTACTTCTTTCTACGGTCCAGCAGCTGGGGCAGGGAAATTTGCCTGCTGCAATCGGACGTCGGTGTACTGCAAGTACTTGGTTGTGACACACCTAATTCTACACCTTCAGTCCTCTCAGAGCAGCTTTCAGAGAGGACTGAAGGTGTAGTGGGGATGGAGATCCCAGCTGATGAGGAGCAAGGAGAGGTCCGCTTAGTTCTTTGGTGTGGGTCTTTTATGTGTGCCTGCCAACGAGCTGCATGGCAGGTCGACATATGTCTGGTCATGCTTGTGGTGCCCAAGCGGCTGATGTTTTGGCCACGCGAGATACGCTTGAGACAAATATTGCAAATAGCAGTGGTGCGATCTGATGCACTCGTCTCAAAAAAGGCCCACACCAAAGAACTTTTTCTGATAACGTGCAGAGGCAGCGCCCTGCACAGGCGGAGCTCTGCGGTGTTGTACAGTTGCTGTGCTGGCCTCTACCTGGCCTCCAGGGGGCATCCTGCCTCGTTGGACATGTGACGCCGCATCCTCCTCCTCCTCCTCGTCCTCCTCCTCATCCTCTCTCCCTTCAGGCACCCACGTGGAGTCAGTGACCTCATCATCCCCTCCCTCTTCACCACTAGAGCAAACCTGGCAGTAAGCTGCAGCTGGTGGAACAGTACTGCCAGATTCCTCAAGCTGGGTATCATCATCCGAGCCTTCGAATCGTTGGGCATCCTCCTGGAGCATGTACCCAACACTGTGCTCAAAGAGTTCGGGGGACTCCTCAGGAGGACATGGTGGGTCTAGGGAAGGGGTGGCTGATGATGCTCTGCCAGTACCCTGAGCCTGGGTGAGAGAGGATGAGGAGGATGAGGAGGGCTTGGTCATCCATTCTACCAAGCCTTCAGCATGATGCGGCTCCACATGTCCAGCTGCCGAAAACAAAGACGCGCGTGTCCCATGGCCACGTGCTGATGACGATGCACGACCACGTCCACGGCCACGGCCACGTCCACTAGAAACAGAGCCTGCCTGCCCTGTGTTCTTGGCTCTGCACGCTCTGCCTCCCCTTGGCGGTCTTCCAGCCATTGTAGTCGGTAGTCCTGTGGGTGCTGCTGAGAAGAATATATAGGAGCTCTGTGTGATGCCACTAACACACTAGAAGTCCTATGGGTGCTTCTGCAAAGAAAAAAAGAGGAGCTCTGTGTGATGCCACTAACACACTCAAAGTCCTGTGGGTGCTGCTGAGAAGAAAATAGAGGAGCTCTGTGTGATGCCACTAACACACTAGAAGTCCTATGGGTGCTTCTGCAAAGAAAATAGAGGAGCTCTGTGTGATGCCACTAACACACTCGAAGTCCTGTGGGTGCTGCTGAGAAGAAAAATATAGGAGCTCTGTGTGATGCCACTAACACACTAGAAGTCCTATGGGTGCTTCTGCAAAGAAAATAGAGGAGCTCTGTGTGATGCCACTAACACACTAGAAGTCCTGTGGGTGCTGCTGAGAAGAAAATATAGGAGCTCTGTGTGATGGACTAACACACTTCAAGTCCTATAGGTGCTTCTGGGAACAAAATATATGATCTCTGTGTGATGGGACTAACACACTTCAAGTCCTATAGGTGCTTCTGGAACAAAATATATGATCTCTGTGTGATGGGACTAACACACTTCAAGTCCTATAGGTGCTTCTGGGAAGAAAATATAGGTCTGTGTGATGGGACTAACACACTCCAAGTCCTATAGGTGCTTCTGGGAACAAAATATAGGATCTCTGTGTGATGGGACTAACACACTTCAAGTCCTATGGGTGCTTCTGGGAAGAAAATGTAGGTCTGTGGGATGGGACTAACACACTTCAAGTCCTATAGGTGCCTCTGGGAACAAAATATATGAGCTCTGTGTGATGGGACTAACACACTCAAGTCCTATAGGTGCTTCTGGGAAGAAAATATAGGTCTGTGTGATGGGACTAACACACTTCAAGTCCTATAGGTGCTTCTGGGAACAAAATATATGATCTCTGTGTGATGGGACTAACACACTTCAAGTCCTATAGGTGCTTCTGGGAAGAAAATATAGGTCTGTGTGATGGGACTAACACACTTCAAGTCCTATAGGTGCTTCTGGGAAAAAATATAGGATCTCTGTGTGATGGGACTAACACACTTCAAGTCCTATGGGTGCTTCTGGGAAGAAAATGTAGGTCTGTGTGATGGGACTAACACACTTCAAGTCCTATAGGTGCCTCTGGGAACAAAATATATGATCTCTGTGTGATGGGACTAACACACTTCAAGTCCTATAGGTGCTTCTGGGAAGAAAATATAGGTCTGTGTAATGGGACTAACACACTTCAAGTCCTATAGGTGCTTCTGGGAACAAAATATAGGTCTGTGTGATGGGACTAACACACTTCAAGTCCTATAGGTGCTTCTGGGAACAAAATATATGATCTCTGTGTGATGGGACTAACACACTTCAAGTCCTATAGGTGCTTCTGGGAAGAAAAATATAGGTCTGTGTGATGGGACTAACACACTTCAAGTCCTATAGGTGCTTCTGGGAACAAAATATATGATCTCTGTGTGATGGGACTAACACACTTCAAGTCCTATAGGTGCTTCTGGGAAGAAAATATAGGTCTGTGTGATGGGACTAACACACTTCAAGTCCTATAGGTGCTTCTGGGAAGAAAATATAGGTCTGTGTGATGGGACTAACACACTTCAAGTCCTATAGGTGCTTCTGGGAACAAAATATATGATCTCTGTGTGATGGGACTAACACACTTCAAGTCCTATAGGTGCTTCTGGGAAGAAAATATAGGAGCTCTGCCTGCCTGCCACGAACACACTACAAGTCCTATAGGTGCTTCTGGGAACAAAATATAGGAGCTCTGCCTGCCTGCCACGAACACACTACAAGTCCTATAGGTGCTTCTGGGAACAAAATATAGGAGCTCTGCCTGCCTGCCACGAACACACTACAAGTCCTATAGGTGCTTCTGGGAACAAAATATAGGAGCTCTGCCTGCCTGCCACGAACACACTACAAGTCCTATAGGTGCTTCTGGGAACAAAATATAGGAGCTCTGCCTGCCTGCCACGAACACACTACAAGTCCTATAGGTGCTTCTGGGAACAAAATATAGGAGCTCTGCCTGCCTGCCACGAACACACTACAAGTCCTATAGGTGCTTCTGGGAACAAAATATAGGAGCTCTGCCTGCCTGCCACGAACACACTACAAGCCCCTCTTTCTAAATCAATCTTTCTAAATGAATCTATCTAACTCAATCTCTCTAAGTAAATCTCTCTAACTAACTAAATCCAGCAGAGTGTCACAGAACTATCCTGCTCTATCTACGCCGGAACAGCATGTGACCGGCGCAGACGGCGTGGCGGCCTTTTATAGGGGGGGGCGTGTACTAAAGCCCCTGAGCTGTAATTGGCTACAGGCGTCCTGCCTGTAGCCAATTATGGCTCTTCGAGTTTCCGGCGCTGTGATTGGCCAAGCATGCGGGGTCACAGTGCATGCTTGGCCAATCATCAGCCAGCAATGCACTGCGCCGGCCGCGCCGGCCGCAATGCATTGCGGGGCCGCTCGCATCACACGAACGTGATGCGAGCGGCCAAAATAGTTCTGGGCTCGCCGAGCGAGCGAACGCCCGGTGCTCGATGCGAACGTGGGTTCGCATCGAGCACCGGGCCCATCCCTATCCTCCACCATACTAATAAAATACTCTTACCAAATGTGATAAGTAAAAACGCATGGACCCAATGAGGGATAAAACGTGAGACACCGATCTGGCCAATCCGAGACTCAATCTGGAGCTGTATGCTGATCAGGAACGATCCAAGATGTCCTTAGGTTGAAGATGCAGCTTCAAACAGGATGTAGTCATACAAGTGTGATGCCCAGAAAAAAGAGAGGAATGCGATCTAAGTGCACACTGTCATCTTCATTTATTTAAAAAATGTAGCAAAATTAAACAGGAACATGCTCTCATAAGAGCAGCGCACTGAAAGTGTATACTAGAAATAGCCAGTCTCTGAAGCTCCAAGAGCGCAAAGAGATACACTGAAGCGCAATGGAAATAAACAAAAAAGATTTGCCATAAACAGACAAAAAACTTTGTAGTTGCACACAGCACGGTGTGCAGCCACTGTATGCAGTGATGAGAGGCGGGTGACGCGGTAACTCCTCCCCCGTACGTACGTTACGTCTCCAGTACTTCGTCAGCGGTGGGTGGAGTCAAGCAGTCACCTCTCAGGCTAGATATAGCCACCTGGGCGGTCCGTAATTAGCATGTTTTGTGCGGATACAAGCCGGCGCCGGAAATCCAAGCACCTTGCATTCCCCTGCAACATTTCCACGCCAAATCACAACGGGGACACCAGATGTACAAAAGCCAAACTTTCTCATTAATATATTAAGTGGGAGTATATGAAACAGCATACAGCTGAACAACCAACCCTCTTGGAATAATACCAAGAAAACCATGCACCAATGTATATGGAATTTATATTAAATGATATTTAAAAATGTTTTATTTAAAATTAAACTCAAAATATTAAAACAAATACAGAAAAAAATCTTATTTCTATACCTGACCATTGCAAATGGGTGTTAAAAATTGTAATATATTGTTAAAAAAAATTTTTTTTTTTGTTTGAAAAAATTATTTTCCAAAAAAATATATTTTATGTACACCCGCGTCCATCACTGAATACTTACAAATTAACACAGTTATCACATTATACAACCTCACATTTTTTCATATATCATTCCTATTTCACCCAATAGAAACAGAAGGATAATATTATTATATATATCTGGTATGAGAAGAAGCGGGGTCCTAATTAATTAATCTAAGAAAAGGAAAGAAAAAAGAAGAATTGGGGCAATAGGGGGAGAGGGGGGAGGGGACTATATATTATTTATCAGATATAAAGCAATTTAGATCAAAGTCGACGTTCATCCCCCTAGGAACAAGTACCTGCATCTCATGAATCCAGAAGGATTCACGCCGACTTAACTGTCTGATAAAATTCCCCCCTCTCCAGTGTGGGGTAACCCTTTCGAGTCCCCAAAATTTAAGGCATTTTGGATCCCTATTATGATGTAACCTAAAGTGTTTAGACACATTATGTGTTACTAAACCCTTTTTTTTTTTCAAGTATATTTTTTTATTCAAAAAATTTTCAAACAGTACATAAATGAACAAAAACAGTAACGTCATATACAGTTTGTTCGGCATTTCTCCACAAATTCTGCATTGTACATATATATGGGTATGTATCTTATCAATCTCAGTGTCTACATCAACTTTTACTTAGCGTTCTATTTTCCCCCTATTGATTTGTTGTGTGTCCCATTTATTATTGTGAGCAGAGTGTGTCCACATTTCTCCGTGCTTGGGAGCTAGATTTCATCTCTCTGGTTCTTGGTAGAGGGTGTCTAGTGTGGATTGTCTTTTGTTTATTTAACCCCTTATGTAGAGTTTTTCTTCCTGTGTGGAGAAAGGAGGAAAGAAGAAAAGTAGGAAAGAGAGAACGGGAAGGGAGGGGAGGGGGGTGGGAGGGTGGGGGGGGGTGGGGCCCAGGGTGGGCTGTGACTAAACCCTTTTTAATATTGTTGACGTGTTCCCCTATACGAACACAAAGAGGTCTGGAGGTCCTCCCAATGTACTGTTTTCCACAGTCACATTCAAGAACATACACCACGCCTGTGGTGTTGCAAGTGATCAAGTTTTTGATAGGATATGTGACACCAGTGGAAAAACAGGAAAAGTCTTTTCTTTTCTTTATATTATGTTTACATTGTTTACAAGGGGGGCAGCGCCCGCAGGCGTAAAATCCCGTGAGAAAAGAAAATATTTTAATATCCTTTACAATAGGAGGGTCAACCACACTAGGGGCCAAGACATCCCTCAATGTTGGTGCCCTTTTGTAAATAAACCTAGGGTGAGACGGTAATGTTTTTCCTAAGATATTGTCCTTACGAAGAATATCCCAGTGCTTCATTATGATTTTTTCGAATTTTTTATGTTGGATGTTGTAATCCAAAATGATTTTAAATTCAGATCCAGCTTTTACAGTTTTTTTAGGTTGAGAATCAGACACTAAAATGGTACGATCCATAATGCCAATATTCTAAATCTCACTCAAAATGGCGTTTTTATTATACCCCTTCTGACAAAAACGCTCAGCCAGAACATCTGATTGGGCAAGATAGTCAGTTTCTAAAGAGCAATTGCGTCTCAAGCGAATAAATTGTCCCCTTGGAATGATGCACAACCAGGATTGGTGATGGCAACTATCCAAGGGGATAAAACTATTTCGATCGGTGGTCTTGAAAAATTTTTTTGTTTTAAGGGATGTGCCATCTCTAAAAATCTCCAAATCAAGAAACGCTATGCGAACAGCATCAGCATTCCATGTTAATTTGATGTTTTTGGTATTTCCGTTGAGTTTTGACATGAATAGTTGTAAGCCAATCATATTCCCCTCCCAGATGATGATCAAATCATCAATATATCTATAGTACTGTTTAAGCTCAGGGGGTCTGTTATTAAAGACAGTCTGCTCCTCCCAAAACGCCATAAAGATGTTGGCTACACTAGGGGCAAAGCGGGCACCCATTGCAACACCGAGGGTTTGCAGAAAAAACTTATGATCATACCAAAAATAATTTTTGTTTAAACAAAAGTCGAGAGCCTCTAAAAGGAAATTCTGGTGAATAATAGGTAAGTTAGATCCCTCCAGGGCCCATTTAACCGAGTGGAGAGCATCCTGATGACCTATGATGGTGTACAAAGAACCCACGTCTGCTGTCACCAAAAGGGTATTATCATTAGCAGGTGTGGATTCAATCACCTGAATCGCATGCTTTGTATCTTTCAGAAATGCGGTGGTTTTAGTAACCAGTGGTTTGAGAAAAAAATCGATGTACTGGCCTAATCGGGCAGTCACTGAATCGATCCCGTTTTCAATAGGTCTACCCGGGGGTCTCTGTGAGTCCTTATGCACTTTGGGTAGAAAATATATAATAGGCCTTCTACAGGCACTGGGATCTAAATATAATGATTCTTTCTTGTTAAGCACTCCCCTGTTTCTCCCTGATTGCACCAAATCATGCAATTCACTCTTAAAGGAAAAAACAGGGTCGCTCCCCAAAATCTGATATGTAGTGCGATCTGACAGCAATCTATCCATTTCCTCTCTGTAATACGTTTTGTTCATGACCACCAAGCCACCTCCTTTATCCGCCGGACGGACAACTACATTTTTATTTTTCTCTAGCAACGCTATACCTGATTTGAGAAAATGAGGGTCTCTGACCTTTTTCACTTTCATCGCTTCAAGGTCGCTTGAGACCATATTTTTAAAAACCTCAATGTGTCTGTGATCATTTTTGGGCGGATTGAACACAGATTTGTTAGCTAAATTAGAGTAAGTACTCTGTGCTGTCGTTCCACTTGCGCCCAAACTTATGGATACTGGATGAGGTTCACCCGGTTTAGACAGGAAATAGCGTTTAATATTCAAAGATCTGACAAATTTCTGCAAGCTGATATACGTCTGGAATTTACTAAAATTGCGCACTGGAGCGAACTTGAGTCCTTTATCTAGGACCTTCAATTCGTCCTCTGATAAAACAGAGTCGCTAATGTTGTAAATGCCAGCTCCAATTACAGTTTTAGTCTTTCAGTGCGCTGCTCTTATGAGAGCATGCTCCTGTTTAATTTTGCTACATTTTTTAAATAAATGAAGATGACAGTGTGCACTTAGATCGCATTCCTCTCTTTTTTCTGGGCATCACACTTGTATGACTACATCCTGTTTGAAGCTGCATCTTCAACCTAAGGACATCTTGGATCGTTCCTGATCAGCATACAGCTCCAGATTGAGTCTCGGATTGGCCAGATCGGTGTCTCACGTTTTATCCCTCATTGGGTCCATGCGTTTTTACTTATCACATTTGGTAAGAGTATTTTATTCGTATGGTGGAGGATTTATCACTGCAATATTCGATTGATGATTGACAGTCACTGGGTGTTCTCATCCACATCACTTTGCATCATTTGTTGGATATGAACTTTTATGTTATGTTATTTTATCTTAATTTCACTTTTTGCGCTGCACATTTTTTCTTTTATATTACACTGTGGGGGTGTATAGTATGCCTGTAAAGGGGCGCATGTTTCCCGTGCTTAGAACTGTCCCTGCACAAAGTGTCATTTCCGAAAGAAAAAAAGTCATTTAAAAGCACTCACGGCTATAATGAATTGTCGGCTCCATGTAATACAGAGCACAGCCATTGAAAGTTATTTGTTAAAAAAAAATAAAGCGTGGGGTTCCCCCTAAATTTAATTACCAGGCCCTTCAGGTCTGGTATGGATATTAAGGGGAACCCCACGTCAAATTAAAAAAAAAATGACGTGGGGTTCCCCCCAAATATCCATACCAGACCCTTCAGGTCTGGTATGGATTTTTTTTTATTTTTTTCCCTGGTATGGATTTTAAGGATGTTATGTTATTTTATCTTAATTTCACTTTTTGCGCTGCACATTTTTTCTTTTATATTACACTGTGAGGGATTTTGTGGTTTACCTTTTTGTGTTCAGCTTGCATTTGTTAGTTTTAATTAATTTCAGGTTTGCGCTGATTGTTCCTTATATAAATACTATACACCCCGCCCCCTGGTATGAAATTTAAAGGAATATTACACTTTTATTGTTAACAACATTTTGCTGCCATTTGCAGCCCACTAGCCCTTTTCCATTACCTTTTTAGAGCCATTTTAGTCCTTAAAAGTCTGTGTCCCCATTGACTTCAATGGGGTTCGGGGTCAAGTTCGGGTCAAGTTCGGTCCCGAACTCAAACTTTTTTGCGAAGTTCGGCCGAACCCGTCGAACCCAAACATCTAGGTGTCCACTCAACTCTAATTATAACACAAAAGGGGTCATTTACTATAGCGCCGCAGCGCCATTGCACGCAAATTTGCGCAAATTAGCGCTAATTAGCATGAATTTGTGGCAATTAGTGCTAAAACTGTGTTCACTATAGCGCTGGTGAGAGAATACTCCCAAAATCTAATTTACTATAGTTCCCTAAAACCAAATAGCGCCCAGACCCATACTCTGCTAAAACCTGGAGAATTGCACATGGAAATAATGTTTAGAGCATAATATAATTGCCTAAATGGTACTGAAATATGCATTGCTTATGGCAGTAAGAAAAGTACCGGCATTACTCCCAGGTACCTTGTTAATTATTTTTCACCTTCTTCTAATTAACCCTTTACCAACTGGTCTGGTTCAGTTATTCCATTTAAATCACCCACAGCCCAGATGTCATTATATATAGTTTAACCACTTCCCGACCGGCGCACACAGATATACGTCGGCAGAATGGCACGTACAGGCAGGAGGGCGTATATATAAGTCCCTCCTTAATGCCTGTGGTGCCATCGGGAGCACGCCGGGAGCGGCGCGCTCCCACGCCGGTCGGGACCCCCGTGAGGCCGGTCGTGGGTCCCGCGGACTCGATCGCCGCGGGGACCCCCGTGATCGTCTCACGGGAAGGCAGAACGGAGAGATGCGGAAGTACACAGCATATCCCCATTCTGCCTAGCAACTAGTGACGCCGATCTCTGCTCCCTGTGATTGGAGCAGAGATCAGCATTCACTAGCTGACAGCCACGCCCCCCCCACAGTAAGAAACACACCCCTAGGCATACTTAACCCCTACACTGCCCCCTTGTGGTTAACCCCTTCACTGCCAGTGTCATTTATACAGACATTTATATTTATACATAAATAGCATTGATTGCTGTATAAATGACAATGGTCCCAAAAATGTGTCAAAAATGTCCGATGTGTCCGCCATAATGTCGCAGTCACAATAAAAATCGCTGATCGCCGCCATTACTAATAAAAAACATATTATTAATAAAAATGCTATAAAACTATCCCCTATCTTGTAAACCATTTTTACCAAAAATATGTAGAAGAATACGTATCGGCCTAAACTGAGGAAAAAAAAAAAAAAACGTTTTTTCATATATTTTTGAGGGATATTTATTATAGCAAAAAATAAAAATAATTGTCGCACTTTTTTGTTTATAGTGCAAAAAATAAAAATCGCAGGGGCGATCAAATACCACCAAAAGAAAGCTCTATTCGTGGGGAAAAAAAGGACGTCAATTTTGTTTGGGAGCCACGTCGCACGACCGCGCAATTGTCAGTTAAAGCAACGCAGTGCCGAATTGCAAAAAGGGGCCTGGTCCTTTGGCTGCAAATTGGTCTGAAAGTGGTTAAGTAATGTATTTTCCTTGTTTTGATTTTTTGATCCTATTATTATTATAATTCTGATTCCTACATTATATTTTAGGCTCATGTGCCCACTTTAGGGTGTTTATATTTTCAAAAGTATTGGGACACCTTCCTTTACACGCACATGAAATTTAATGTCCTCCCAGTCTTAGTCCGTAGGGTTCAATATTGAGTTGTGTCTATGGAAATGTTTGACCATTCTTCCAGAAACGCATTTGTGAGGTCAGGCACTTCTGTTGGACAAGAAGGTCTGGATTGCAGTCTCTGCTCTAATTCATCCCAAAGGTGTTCTATCGGGTTTAGGTAAGGACTCCGTGCAGGCCAGTCAAGTTCCTCCACCCCAAACTCACTCATCCATGTCTTTATGGACCTTGCTTTGTGCACCTAGTCACAATCTGCTTTCTCTTGCTCTCCTTTCTCCACATATAGGCAAATATGACAAACAATGTCACGCTGTCCGAAAAAATGTTGGAATCCATCGCACAATGCAGATAGCACACACAAGGACAAAGGAAGGACACAGAAAGGACAATTCACTTACTGAAAACTGCAATGTAGCATGGGAGAAGCAATGCTTTCTGGGTAATGTCATCAAAGCCACGGAAACTGCGGTAAACGGATCGAAACGGATGCAAAAACGGATGTAAATGGATGTAAATGGAACGAAAGAGGTATGGAGATAAATAAAGCAAGGGATAAGAACTGATACATTTTTAACGTGGCTAAACTGATGGTGCCCATGTAAAAGAGGCCTTAGGATACAAAGAAATACTCTGAGATAATGGGAATTTGAAAAAAAAAGGAGGGGTGGAGAGAATAAATGAAGGAAGATTATAACACATGTTTAAGGAATGTGGGATGGGGAAGGTGAGGGAAGGGGGGATAGGGGGAAATTTGATTTTTCTGCACGAGAATTTTAAACACAAAAGTATTTTATATTTTGTAAAATGCGAAATTTATTAAAATTTAAAAAAAATTATTTGAAATTGAAATTAACCACTTCAGCCCCGGACCAATTGGCAGCCAAAGGACCAGGCCCCTTTTTGCGATTCGGCACTGCATCGCTTTAACTGACAATTGCGCGGTCGTGCGACGTGGCTCCAAAACAAAATTGGCGTCCTTTTTTTCCCACAAATAGAGCTTTCTTTTGGTGGTATTTGATCACCCCTGCAGTTTTTATTTTTTGCGCTATAAACAAAAATAGAGCGACAATTTTGAAAAAAAATGCAATATTTTTTGCTTTTCGCTATAATAAATATCCCCCAAAAATATATAAAAAAACATTTTTTTCCTCAGTTTCGGCCGATACGTATTCTTCTACATATTTTTGGTAAAAAAAATTTGCAATTAGCGATTATTGATTGGTTTGTGCAAAAGTTATAGCGTTTACAAAATAGGGGATAAGTTTATAGCATTTTCATTAATATTTTTTTTTTACTAGTAATGGCGGCGATCAGCGATTTTTATTGTGACTGCGACATTATGGCGGACACATCGGACATTTTTGACACATTTTTGGGACCATTGTCATTTATACAGCAATCAATGCTATTTAAATGCATTGATTCCTGTATAAATGACAGTTGTAGGGGGAGGGGAGGGGTTATGGGCTGTGACGTGTGTTGTGTTTTTTTACATTAGGGGGCGGGGCTGGCGTCATTGATCGGCTTTCCCGATGACCGGGAACAGTCGATCAATGACAGTCAGTGTACGAAGCGCGGGGAGAGGTTTGTTTACACAAACCTCTCCCCGTTCTTCAGCTCCGTAACCCGATCGCGGGACACCAGCGGCGATCGGGTCCGCTGGTCCCGCGGCCGGGGTCACGGAGGCCGTGGTTTTGCCTGCCCGTGCCATTCTGCTGACGTATATATGCAGTGGGCGGTCGGGAAGCGGTTAAACAAAAAATAAATACCACCAAAAGAAAGCTCTATTGGTGTGAAAATAATTGATAAAAATTTCATTCAGAGTTGCATGACTGCACAATTGTCATTTAAAGTGTGAGAGTGCTGAGAGCTGAAAATTGGCCTGGTCAGGAAGGGGGTCAAAGGGCCCAGTATTTAAAGGGGTTAAAGGCCAGAAAAATCAGATCTCCTACCCTGCCAGACAGGGCTTTCGTAACCTGTTATAAAATGATATCATTGATATTTCTAAGTGTAATGTACTGAGAGCAAATTTAAAACACGTTTTTCATTTTATAATTGACTCAAAATTTATGTTGATGCTTGACTATTTTTTATTATGTGAATATAGTTATGTTTTGTTTCATATCAATTCATGGTTTTTGACATTTTATTTGAGATGAGCTAGTTAATAAAAATGATTTTTATTGTCAGTTTGTTAATTCCATCCTGATTATCCATTCTGTGTTATCAGGTAATTTCAGTCTGTTTTTTTTTTTTTTTTGTTTTGTTTATTAGCTCTTCCCCATAAAACATATTCACTTTCTCAGATCTCCATTCATCTTGATTCTTAATTCAGTAGTTGGTCTAAAAATAAAATAAAATAAAATAATTAAAGAATATATAATGTTCTATTAAAATCTTCTATTAAAATGTTACATTGATGAATAGTGACAAGTTATTTAATAGTCATAATGGAAAACAATATTGAACTGATCAATTACTGATCCAGTGGCAGCCATGGTGCCCAGGCTGAGCGGCTCCCGGTCAAGTGACAAGAAGAGCTGCAGCTAAGGAATAAAGATGGCCATCCATGTGTGTAATGAGTCCATGCACATTGCCCCCCCCCCCCCACCCCACCCCTTGGGGCCCATGTGCCCTGCATACATTGGACACATGGAGGATATGCAACTGAATGCGACTAAATTGTCCACTCATTACAATGGAAAAATCTTAAAAAAGGTTGAACTAAATACCCATAACCCAACTATGTAACTATTTAACTATGTAACCCATAACCACAATTATGGGTACTGCCTGAAATGACATCCTTACCATTGCACTCTCAATCATCCACTGTCCAACTTTTGCCAAATTCAGCCGGACCAGCTGCCTGAGGGCCAGATGGTGTCTCAAAATCATCCGCAGAGTTTCCATTATAGTTGCCGCACATTCCACTCACTTTTTGGTTAGAAATGGTGGGAATTTTTATTTGTAATGTGGTTCTTCGGTCCCACTGCCGAGATAAGCCAAACTCAGTTGTAATATCTATGTAGACTCCAGAACTGGAAATGCTTACTTCTTTTTTCAGATGTTGATTATTAACCTAGAACAAGCGGGGTAGAAAAGGAAAAGATAATATATTTTTTTTTAAATAAAATCCGTACCGATACATAAAATGACCAAAAAGTCTGTGGACCCACCACTTCAAATACTTGAATTCAGGTGTCTCCAGTTATGGTACAGTTTCGTGTCTACAAAGACATTGTAGACAATTGTGTTCTCTCAGCCTTTTGGTAACAGTTTGGTGAAGACCCTTTTCTGTTCCACCATGACTGTGCCCCTGTGTACAAAGCCAGCTGCAAAAAGCCATGGTTTGGCCAGTTTAGTGTGAAGGAAGTCAGGTCTTCTCAACCAACATCTCCATAAAGACAAGGTTTGACCAGTTTGGTGTGGATGAACTTAGGAGGTCTGCACAGATCCCTGACTTCAACCCTATTGAACACCTTTTGGGATGAATTGGAATGAGTCAGGTCTTCTCAACCAACATCCCTGACTTCAACCCTACTGAACACCTTTTGGGATGAATTGGAATGAGTCAGGTCTTCTCAACCAACATCTCTATACAGTAAAGACATGGTTTAACCAGTTTGGTGTGAAGTAAACTTGAGTGCCCTGCACAGGCCCTGCACAGAGCCCTGACCTCCACCCTATTGAAGACCTTTAGGATGAATAGGAATGAGTCAGGTCTTCTCAACCAACATCTCTATACAGTAAAGAAATGGTTTAACCAGTTTAATGTGCGGTATACTTGAGTCCCCAGCACAGAGCCCTGACCTCCACCCTATTGAAGACCTTTAGGATGAATAGGAATGCTTCAGGTCTTCTCAACCAACATCTCTATAAAGACATGGTTTGACCAGTTTGGTGTGCACAGATCCCTAACATCACTCCTAATGAACACTTTTGGGGTGAACTAGTACCTTGTGAGACAGGTTTTTTTTTCCTCCAAAATTAGTAGCTGACTTCACAAATGGGCACAAATTCCCACAGACACCCTCCAAAATCTGTGAATAGAAAACGACGAGGTCCAGCAGCTTTGCGATCGTTGGCTTGTAGTTCTCAATGAACTACCACTGTTGAGTGCTGTGGTAGTTCATTGATGCTTCCTGTTAGTGTGTAACCGCTTGGACCATACGATGTATGACCATACAGAGCCTGCAAGAGCCCTGCAGTGCACCCACGATCTGCTGATAGTGAGTGCAATGCTTTTCAGGCTCCCAATAAAAAAATTAAATGCAATTTCTTTTACCTGCAAAATCATGTTTTATTTTTTTTAAAAAGGTGACCTTATCCGTTTACCACTTGCCGGCCAGCTGCCGCAGGTGTATTGTGGCAGAATGGCACGTGCAGGTGAATCGCCATCATGTTACGTCTCTCCTTAGGTGGCCACTAGGGGTTACATAGTTACATAGTTAGCTAGGCCGAAAAAAGACACAAGTCCATCCAGTTCAACCATAAAAAAAAAGAAATAAATAAAAAATAAAATATATCGTACAATCCCATATACCCCATTCTATACCCACAGTTGATCCAGAGGAAGGCAAAGAAAAACCCCAAAAGAGCCATGCTCCAATCTGCTACAGCAGGGGAAAAAAAATCCCTTCCTGATCCCTCTAGAGGCAATCGGATTTTCCCTGGATAAACTTTACCTATAAATGTCAGTACCCAGTTATATTATGTACATTTAGGAAAGTATCCAGGCCTTTCTTAAAGCAATCTACTGAGTTAGCCAGAACCACCTCTGCAGGGAGTCTATTCCATATTTTCACTGCTCTTACTGTGAAGAAACCTTTCCGTATTTGGAGATGAAATCTCTTTTCCTCTAGACGTAAGGAGTGCCCCCTTGTCCTCTGTGTTGACCGTAAAGTGAATTACTCAACACCAAGTTCACTATATGGACCCTTATATATTTGTACATGTTGATCATATCCCCCCTTATTCTCCTCTTCTCAAGAGTGAATACATTTAGTTCCTCTAATCTTTCCTCATAGCTGAGCTCCTCCGTGCCTCTTATCAGTTTGGTTGCCCTTCTCTGCACTTTCTCCAGTTCCCTGATATCCTTTTTGAGAACTGGTGCCCAAAACTGAACTGCATATTCCAGATGAGGTCTTACTAATGATTTGAAAGAGGGGCAAAATGATATCTCTCTCTCTGGAGTCCATACCTCTTTTAATACAAGAAAGGACTTTGCTTGCTTTGGAAACCGCAGCTTGGCATTGCATGTTATTATTGAGCTTATGATCTACCAAAACCCCCAGATCCTTCTCCACTATGGATCCCCCCCAGATCCTTCTCCACTATGGATCCCCCCAGTTGTACTCCCCCTAGTATGTATGATGCATATTCTTAGCCCCCAAGTGCAGAACTTTACATTTATCAACATTGAACCTCATTTGCCACATAGTCACCCAATTAGACAGAGCATTGAGGTCGGCTTGTAAATTGGAGACCTCCTGTAAGGACGTTATTCCACTGCATAGCTTGGTGTCATCAGCAAAGACAGAAATGTTACTTTTGATCCCAGACCCCAATATCATTTATAAAGATATTAAAAAGTAAGGGTCCCAGCACTGAACCTTGGGGTACACCACTGATAACCTTAGACCACTCAGAGTAAGAATCATTAACCACTACTCTCTGAATTCTGTCTTTTAGCCAGTTTTCTATCCATTTACAAACCAATATTTCCAAGCCTGTAGACCTTACCTTACACATGAGCCGTGTGTGGGAAACTGTATCAAACGCTTTTGCAGCTCGCTTTTGCAGCCCGCAGCTCGCCCGTGGAGCCAATGCCAGTGCCCGGCGGTTTTGATGACCACTGGGCTCCCGCAATCACTGATAACACGGCGAAAACCGGGATCTCTGTGTGTAAACACAAAGATCCCGGTTCTCTGAGGGGAGAAGTGACAGATCGTCTGTTCATACAAAGTATGAACAGCAATCTGTCATCTCCCCTAGTCAGTCTCCTTCCCCCTTCAGTTAGAACACACACTAGGGAACACAATTAACCCCTTTGATAGCCTCCTAATGTTAACCTGTTCACTGCCAGTGAAATTTTTTGTAATCAATGCATTTTTATAGCACTGATCGTTGTATTAACCACTTCAGCCCCGGAAGAATTTACCCCCTTCCTGACCAGTACTTTTTGTGAGTCGCTTTAACTGACAATTGACGTCCTTTTTTTCCCCACAAATAGAGCTTTCTTTTGGTGGTATTTGATCACACCTGTGGTTTTTATTTTTGCGCTATAAACAAAAAAACTGCGATAATTTAAAAAAAAAAAAAAAAAAACACACATTATTTTTTACATTTTTCTATAATAAATATCCCCCAAAAATATATAAAAAAAATATTTTTTTCCTCAGTTTAGGCCGTATTCTTCTACATATTTTTGGTAAAAAAATCGCAATAGACGTTTATTGATTTGTTTGCGCAAAAGTTATAGCGTTTACAAAATAGGGGATAGTTTTATCTCATTTTTATTAATATTTTTTTTTTACTAGTAATGGCGGCGATCAGCAATTTTTATCGTGACTGTGACATTATGGCGGACACATCAGACTTTTTTGACACATTTTTGGGACCATTGTCATTTATACAGCAATCAGTGCTATACAAATGCATGGATTCCTGTGTAAATGACACTGGCAGAGAAGGGGTTAACCACTAGGGGGCAGTTAAGGGGTTAAGTGTGCCCTGGGCAGTGTTTCTAACTGTGGGGGGGCATGACTACATGTGAAACATCATTGATCTCTGCTCCTAATCACAGGGAGCAGAGATCATTGACACTGTCACTAGGCAGAACGGGGAGATGCTTGTTTACATTATCATCTCCCTGTTCTTTCTCTCTGTGAGATGATCACGGGTATCCCCGGGGCGATCGAGTCAGCGGGACCCGCGATCCTACGCACACGCGCACCCGCACTAGTTTGCCTGTATGTGCCCTTCTGCCAACGTATATTGGCGTGAGGCGGTCGACAATCGGTTAATGCCAATGGTCCCAAAAATGTGTTAAAATTGTCTGATGTGTCCGCCATAATGTCGCAGTGATGATAAAAGTCACAGATCGCTGCCATTACTAGTAAAAAAAAGTAATAATAAAAATGCTATAATTCTATCCCCTATTTTGTAGACACTATAACGTTTGTGAAAACCAATCAATATACACTTATTGCTATTTTTATTACCAAAAATATGTAGAAGAATACATATCGGGCTAAACTGAGAAAAAAATTAGCTTTTTTTAAAAAAAATGGGGATATATATTATAGCAAAAAGTACAAAATATTGTGTTTTTTATTCAAAATTGTGGCTATTTTTTTGTTTATAGAGCAAAAAATGAAAACCGCAGAGATGATCAAATACCACCAAAAGAAAGCTCTATTTGTAGGAAAAAAAGGACGTAAATTTTGTTTGGGTGCAACGTTGCACGACCGTGCAATTGTCAGTTTAAGCGACGCAGTGCCGAATCGCGAAAACTGCTCTGGTCAGTAAGGGGATGAAATCTTCCGGGGCTGAAGCTGTTAATGACCATGGTTTTGGAATGGGATATCCAACAAGCTCATATGGGTGTGATGGTCGTGTTTCTGCAAACTTTTGGGTACATAGCGTGTATGCATAAGCATGGTCACTTACCTTTGTAGGCATATTGTCATTAAGCTTTATATCAATATTTTGTGAAGGATCCGTGATCACAAGAGTTGGATTCATATTATTGGCGCTGCTTCGATTCTGGTTAATAATCTTGATACTAAAACCAGGAAGGTTGATGTCATTGTCGCTAGTCTTGAAGAGTGTGTAGGTACCACGACTTTGGAAGTCAAAAGTTTTGCCATCAAAGGTCTTATAGTGAGGAGGATTACTGGATTCTTGACACCTGACTTCTGAGACCCGCATAGAAGGGGAGTCTTCATTTTCCATAGATATTATTTCATTTGGAATTTCTTTTTCACGGAAAAACATGAGAACGACCCTGATAAGCAACTCAGGGCGTGCCTGAAGTTCTGTTAAAAAAGCATTTTTATACTTAGTTATAAAAACTGTTTGTCATTTTTCATAGACTTCAACTTTTTCTGCTTAATGGATGAAACGTAACAAACTTGTAACAAAACATAATAACAACAATAACCCCTTGATGCCGACAGTACTCAGCTATGCCGCCTCACTGGACTGGGCTCTTTTCCATAGGGACAGATGCGTATCTGTCTTTGACCGGGGCCCCCAGAGGAGCCCTGGGCCCTGTACTAACAATCGGCGATCAGGAACTCCGAATTCCAGGTCACCTGATCGCTGTGATAGCCTCTGGATTGGCTATAACAGTGATCAGTCACTGTGAGGCCCACCCATGTGTGTTTATCTCTCGCTCTGTGAATAGAGATAGAAACAAACAACTGTGTTTGTGAAAATATAAAAATAATAATAATAGTAATTAAAAAGGAAAAGAAAAAGTACCTATACCAAGGTTTGGTCTAGGTCAGTGTCAGGGCTAGTGTTTAGGTCAAGGTCAGGGTCAAGGGTCAATGTCAGGGTAAAAGGTCATGGTCAAAAGTCAGGGTCAGTATATTTTGGGAAGGATTTTTTTTAAAAACTCAATTTTTAAATTAGTACCAGTGTCTGTGTTTTAGGTAGGATAAAAAAAAAAACTAAAATGCACACTATTGATTCTGGGATGTACTACGGGTACAAACAACAAACAACATACACATATGTGGTATCACTGCAATCGCTGGGAGCAGGAGAATTTTTTTTGGGTTGTTCTTTGGTGGTAGGTTATCATAGTAACAAGAAATATACAGCTAAATTTAAAAAAAATATTATTTTCCTTTACAATTTTCCTTTGATAATACAAAAAAAATCAGGAGATATCCATTACCATTTACCACCAAATGAAAACCCAATTTGTCCTGAAAAAAACGCGGTATAATCCACCTGGATGCACAAAGGAGTTATGTACTGTTTTACTAACACATGTCAAAATTGCAACATTTGTTTTACTTTTAGGTGCGAAGGGGATAATAAAAGCTTTATCAACCCTCTTACTCAGAGAGTTCTTCTGCACTCTAATCTTAATCAATACTCAACATTAGGGATGATCTTCGAGTTCGAGTTGAACTCAGGTTCGACTCGGACATTGCTTGTTCGCCTGTTCATCAAACAGCGAACAATTTGGGGTGTTCGCGGCAAGCGGCGAGCACCCTGTAAAAGTCTATGGGAGAAATCTAAAGTGCTAATTTTAAAAGCCTATATGCAAGTTATTGTCATAAAAAGTGTTTGGGGACCCGGGTTCTGCCTCAGGGGACATGTATCAATGCAAAAAAAAGTTTTAAAAACGGATGTTTTTTCAAGAGCAGTGATTTTAATAATGCTTAAAGTGAAACAATAAAAGTGTAATATTCCTTTAAATTTCGTACCTGGGGGGTGTGTATAGTATGCATGTAAAGGGGCGCATGTTTCCCGTGCTTAGAACTGTCCCTGCACAAAGTGTCATTTTTGCAAGAAAAAAAGCTATTTAAAATCACTCGCGGCTATAATGAATTGCCAGCTCCCGTAATACAGAGAACAGTCATTGAAAGTCATTGATAAAAAAAAAAGCGTGGGGTTCCCCCGAAATTCAATTACCAGGCCCTTCAGGTCTGGTATGGTTATTAAGGGGAACCCCGGGTCAAATAAAAAAAAATGACGTGGGGTTCCCCCTAAATATCCATACCAGACCCTTCAGGTCTGGTATGGATTTTAAGGTGAACTCCACGACAAATAAAAAAAAAAATGGCGTGGGGGTCCCTCTCAAAATCCATACCAGACCCTTATCCGAGCATGCAACCTGGCAGGTCACAGGAAAAGAGGGGGGATGAGAGAGCGCCCCCCCTCCTGAACCGTACCAGGCCACATGCCCTCAACATTGGGAGGATGCTTTGGGGGTCTGTGACCCCTCAAAGCACCATGTCCCCATGTTGATGAGGAGAAGGGTCTTTTCTCCACAACCCTGGCCAGTGGTTGTGGGGGTCTGCGGGTGGGGGTCTTATCAGAATCTGGAAGCCCCCTTTAACAAGGGGACCCCCAGATCCCGGCCCCCCCTGTTTGAAATGGTAAGGGGGTACAAATGTACCCCTACCATTTCACAAATAAAGTGTAAAAAATTGTTAAAAACAGACTGACACCGTTGGGAAAATTCCTTTATTATAATAAAAAATTTAAATAAAATAATAAAAATAAAAAAAAAGAAATTCCAGCGGTGGTAATCCACTCTTGCTATCCAGCGACACGTGGTCTCTGCTCCAGGGTCCAGCGATGGCTAATCGCTTCTCTGACGTCCAGCGCAGCGCATCCAGTCTCCACGGAGACACTGAGGGAATACCAGGTCTTAGCTGAGGAGGGCGGGGCCACTCCGTCATCTGACCCCGCCCCCTCTGATGTAACGGAAACCTGCGTCACATCAGAGGGGGGCGGGGTCACCCGTACATCACTGGGGAAACCAGTGATGTACGGGTGAACCCACCCCCCTCTGATGTAACGCAGGTTTCCGTTACATCAGAGGGGGGCGGGGTCACCCATACATCACTGGGGAAGCCCAGCTTTTCCCTTGCATTGTGTCAGAGGGGGGCGGGGTCAGGTGACGAGTGGCCCTGTCCTCCTCAGCTAAGACCTGGGATTCCCTCAGTGTCTCCATGGAGACAGGATGGGCTGCGCTGGACGTTGGAGAAGAGATCAGCCATCGCTGGACCCCAGAGCAGAGACCACCCATTGCTGAATAGCAAGAGTGGATTACCACCGCTGGAATCTTTTTTTTTATTTTTAATAAAGGACTTTTCCCAACGGTGTCAGTGTGTTTTTGAACAATTTTTTACACTTTCTTTGTGAAATAGTAGGGGTACTTTTGTACCCCCTTACCATTTCAAAAAGGGGGGGCAGGATCTGGGGGTCCCCTTGTTAAAGGGGGCTTCCATATTCTGATAAGCCCCCCGCCCGCAGACCCCCAAAACCACGACCAGGGTTGTGGGGGAGAGACCCTTCTCCTCATCAACATGGGGACATGGTGCTTTGAGCAGTCACAGACCCCCAAAGCATCCTCCCAATGTTGAGGGCATGTGGCCTGGTACGGTTCAGGAGGGGGGGGCGCTCTCTCGTCCCCCCTCTTTTCCTGCGGCCTGCCAGGTTGCGTGCTTGGATAAGGGTCTGGTATGGATTTTGAGGGGGACCCCCACGCCATTTTCTTTTAAATTTGGCTTGGAGTTCCCCTCAAAATCCATGCCAGACCTGAAGGGTCTGGTATGGATATTTAGGGGGAACACCACGTCATTTTTTTTTATTTGACCCGGGGTTCCCCTTAATATCCATACCAGACCTGAAGGGCCAGGTAATTGAATTTCGGGGGAACCCCACGCTTTTTTTTTTTTAATCAATGATTTTCAATGACTGTTCTCTGTATTAAAGGAGCCAACATTCATTATAGCCGCGAGTGATTTTAAATAGCTTTTTTTCCTGCAAAAATTACACTTTGTGCAGGGACAGTTCTAAGCACGGGAAACATGCGTCCCTTTACATGCATACTATACACACCCCCCAGGAATATTACACTTTTATTGTTTCACTTTAAGCATTATTAAAATCACTGCTCCTGAAAAAACATCAGTTTTTAAAACTTTTTTTTGCATTGATACATATCTCCTGGGCCCCCCCCCCCCCCCCAAACACTTTTTATGACAATAACTTGCATATTAGCCTTTAAAATGAGCACTTTTGATTTTGAACGGTCGAGTCCCATAGACTTTAATAGGGTTCTAAATTTCACACGAGCTTTAGGTCTGTTCGCAGGTTCTGGTGCGAACCGAACAGGGCGGGTGTTTGGCTCATCCCTAGTCAACATGAGCAGCCAGCACCTGAATGAAAAAGTTGTACAGAAACTAAAACCTTTGAGCCCAGGTTCACACCGACAGCGGGAATGAAATTCTGTGAGTTCAGCTGAACTCGCAGTATTTGATTCCCGCATGTCAGTCCCAACTTGGGGGGAGATTTCAGAGACATCTGGGCGGGTTTCTGCCCAGATGTCTATTGAAATCGCACCCCGAAGTCGGCAAAAGTAGTACAGAAACTACTTTTGGGAATCGGTGTGGCGCAGCAAGTGTGGACGGTGCCATTGCTGGCAATAGCCTTTGATTTGGCATGTAAAATCGCATTTTCCAAATCGCTGCAATGTGAACCAGGGCTAAGTTTCACATATATGTAAAAATAGATCAATATATACATATACAAATACATATACATATATATTGCTTTGTGCACTTTTCCAAATTAATTTGGTGGAGGGGGGATTATGGTGTGGGGGTTGTTTTTCAGAGGTTGGGATTGGTCCCTTAGTTCCAGTGAAGGAAACTCTTATGCCGCATACACACGACCGGACTTTCCGACAGAATAGGTCCGACGGGATTAGTCCGTCGAACAATCCGATTGTGTGTGGGCTAATCCGCTCGTTTTTCGAGAAAAAATCCTATGGACCTAGAAATAGAACACGTTTTAAATCTATCCGACGGACTCAATTCCCATGGACTAAAATCGTGAAAACCGCTTTGTCTGTGTGCTGGTCCGACAGACCAAACACAACGCAAGGGAAGCTATTGGCTACTGGCTATTGAACTTCCTTTTTTAGCCCCGTTTACGTCATCACTCTCAAAATGAACGGACTTTTGAACAAACTTAGTTCGTTCATGTGTGGCCAAGTTTGTTAGTTCGGAAAGTCCGTTGGAAAGTCCGTCAGAAAGTCCATCGGGAAGACCATCGGACCTAGTTTGCCGAAAAGTCCGGTCGTGTATACGCGGCATTAAGGCTTCAGAATACCAAGACATTTTGGACAATTTCATGCTCCCAACTTTGTGGGAACAGTTTGGGGATGGCTCAAAGGTCTGGGGATGGCTCACAGTTTGGGGATTCCTGTTCCAACATGACTGCGCACCAATGCACAAATCAAGGTCCATAAAGACATGGATGAGCGAGTTTGGGGGGAGGAACTTGACTGGCCTGCACTGACCTCAACACCTTTGAGATGCATTAGAGTGGAGACTGCAAGCCAGGCCTTCTCATCCAACATCAGTGCCTGACCTCACAAATGTGCTTCTGGAAGAATGGTCAAACATTCCTATAGACACACTCCTAAACCTTGTGGACAACCTTCCTAGAAGAGTTGAAGCTGTTATAGCTGCAAAGGGTGGGCTCCGTAAACCCTACGGACTAAGACCGAGATGCCATTAAAGATGCTTTTAAAAAAAAAGTATCATTATTTATTTTATTATTTTTATTTTATCTTTACACTGTCCCTTTATTTTTTTAATCACTTTTATTCCTATCACAGGAATTGTAAACACCCCTTGTGATAGAAATAAGGGATGACAGGTGCTCTGTTTGGAGACATCTGAGGTCTCGCCTCTACCTTTGAAAGCATGAGATCCAGATAAAAATTAAATAAATCATTGATCTCATGCTTTCAAAAAATAAAAAAATATGTTTACATCCACTCTAAACCAGAAGTGACGTTATGACGCAGCTCCAGTCCTCCTAGATCATAGAGGTGAGGAGAGAAAAGCTGGTTCTTCCTCACCTCTATGGCCAGCAGTGAAAAGTGCTTGGATTGTTCCCCAATGAGAATGATAAGCCCAAGAAATGCTGTTGAGTGGCAGGAGGGGGGAGCCCCTTCCACTGCTTCTAAAACGGATCCAGCGGCTAATCAGAGTCACTGGCTGAAAAAAAAAAAATGACTGGGGTTATGCATGACAACTTCAGCCATAGACCAGGTAAACCGCTTCATATCCTTAACGTGTCTATACGTTTTGCAGTCTTGAAGTGCTTTTTTTTATCCTTTTTTTTATTTCTCACATCTTACTTCTTTCTCTGTGCACAACAAGTATACAGAGAGAGAAACACAGCGCCATCTGCAGGCTGGAGTGCTTTTCTTGTTGATGAATAACTATATTTTTTGAAATTTCCTAATATTTTAATCTAACATACACTCTAGTACTATCTACGATAGACATTTACATGAAGAAAAAATTTGTTCAGTTTAGATTTGTTAATCTAGTTATTTAGTTTCGTTACATTTGGTTGATTTGTTGATTTGTTGAATTTGTATTTGGGATTTGTTTTATGTATTTTATCAAATTTTCTTTGAATTTACAGATATTTTTTTTTATTCATAATGCTTGAATTGACAAATTTAGAATTAGTCGAAACAAAATGTTTTGATTTTTTTTTTTTCTGTTGGAATGCGGCAGCCGAAATGTTTACATCTAAAAAGTGCATTTTGATTACAATGACAATTTAAAACACCTTTGGCTTAAAGCGGAGTTCCGCTAATTTTTTTTTTATAAAAAAGGCAGCAACTACAAATACTGCAGCTGCTGACTTTTAAAATAAGGACACTTACCTGTCCAGGGAGCCCGCGATGTCGGGAACCCGAGGCCGAACCGTCCCTCGGTCCTAGGATGCTGCCGCCGCCATCTTCAGTAAGGGAATCAGTAAGTGAAGCCTGCAGACAGCGGTGGGGGTGGGGACAGGAAGTGGCGTGGACCCCTGCAGATTCTGTGGGGGTCTATGCCTGGAAGTGGGTGCAAATACCTGTCTTATACAGGTATCTGCACCCCCCTCCCCCCTGAAAGGTGCCAAATGTGAAACTGGAGGGGGGGGGGGGAGAGTTCCAAAAAGTGGAAGTTCCACTTTTGGGTGGAACTAAAACAGCATTATTTTGAAATGGTATTCTAATAAAAGACACAGTCTTTGATTTCAGAAATATGTTTATTCGAATGGAATTCGATTTAAAATTCTATTTTCAGAAATTCAGATAAATTCTGTTTTGTTATTCCGAAGCATTCGGTAAACTTTGTTTATAGTGTATTTCGGATTTTCAGATATATCCAACTCTGAATAACGAAAAATTATTTGGTACAAAACCAACTTGCACATGTCTAATGTAAGACATTGAACATTTGTATTGCACGGCCTTTGGGCATTAAACTTACCACATGCAAGAGATAGCAACACACATAGCTTCAGGAAATTGGTCATCTTCATGCTTTATAAAAAAAAAAAGAAGAATATAAGAAATAATCTGTAAAAAAAACAACAAAAGCTTAATCAGTTTCCGCCCGCCCACCGCCAAATAATGGAGGGACGGTGCGGCTCTCATTCTGGGTGGATGTCATATGATGTCATATCACTCTCAACAGATCAGGGAGAACCCAGGAGAAAACCTTCCTTCTACAAAACAAGGACAGAGGGCGCACCAGCCTTGCACATTACCTTTGCTACAAAATATATTGAATAAAATGTTATACTCACAAACGAGTGATAAAATCAAAACAAGACATTTACAAAGTCCTGCAGTATCCCTACCGTCCCCACCCAACTATTCCTTAAGGAGATCGTTCCTATTCATTGATGTCATCCAAAGTGCTCCTTAGAGATATCTCTGAATATCCCTTATCTAAGAAACGCTGAGTCAAGATTTCAGCCAAAAAAAGCCAATATGTACGCCTGAAGCGGAACTGTTCTGATCCCAGAGAGTTCCCTCTCCAAATCTTGACTCGGCGTTTCTTAGAAAAGGGATGTTCAGAGATATCTCTAAGGACCACTTTGGATGAGGTGACATCAATGAATAGGAACGATCTCCTTAAGGAAAGACCACTAAAAAGGGATAGGAAATTTGCCGTTCCTTTCATCACCACGTATTCAATACAACATAGAAATGTGGGGCAACTTATCAGGAAGCATTGGCATATCCTTACAAACGATCAGACCTTGAGTACGGTTCTTCCCAATAAACCTCAGGTTGTTTATAGGGGTGCCTCTTCCCTTAGTGGTAAAGTGGCTCCCAATATTCTTGGTTCACCTTCTATTAAAAAGTATTTTTTTGAGAATCTGACCGGATTCTATCAGTGCAGGAGGTGTAGGATATGCTCACTGAGTGGATGTCTATGTAGAAGAACCCACAAGTTCCGATCATATAGTACTATGGTCAAGTTTGAAATCAGGCCATTCGTCACATGTGGTGGGGGTGAGGGGGTGGTATATCTGCTCCAATGCCCTTGTGGGGTACAGTATGTGGGCAGGACCAAATGCCCCCTCAGGTTTATGTTGAATGAACATGTGACGAGTATTATAAATGGGTTTCCTAAATACCCAGTGTCTAGGCACTACTTGGAGGTCCAAAACGATCTTTTTGGGAATTGATAGGTACATTCCACAATGGAGGGGTGGTTCATTGGTTTGTGGCAACTCTAGGCTTGAGATGGCATGGCTACACAAAATCCTCCCCCCTCTCTCTCTAACCCCCTCTCTCTCTCCTCCCCCCTCTCCCCCTCTCTCCTCCACCTCTCTCTCCCCCCACTCTTTCCCCCCCTCTATCTCTCCCCCCTCTCCTCCCACCTCTATTTCTCCTCCCCCTCTCTCCCCCTTCCTCTCTCGCTGCACTGTGCTGGGATCCCCCCTCTCCTTCCCCATGACACAGTGACACCCCTCCTCATTCTCCCAAGGCACTTGGAAAATCCTAGAGGTCTTGTCACCTTGCTGGGTCCCAGATGTTTTATTGGCTGCATATGTTTGATGGGTGAGGAGGGTGCCCTGGAAGTGGTGCCAATGAACTGTGTGCTAGATTTTTTCCCATTAAGCGCGTGAGTGGGGCCTCATGTCTAAGTTTTGCCTAAGGCCTCACAAAGCCTAGAGCCGCCTCTGCAGGGAAGACACTATTCAACACCTGCATTTTTCTTTTATGCATATGAATAGCAACACAAATAAAGAACAACATCGTTTTACTCCACTAAGACTGTTTTTACATTATTTTTACATATGTTATATATAATGTGAAAATAGAAATTAGAATTTGGAAATATTAAAATCGTATTCATCATTATTATTGTTGTATTATTATATATTATCACTATTATTATACTATAACATTATATATATATAATGTGAAAAAAAGAAATTGGAATTTAAAACTATTGAAATTGTATTACATATTACTATAATAATATTATTATGCTGATGATGATGATTATTATTATTATATTATTTGTTATTATTATTATTATTAATATTATTATAGTACTTGTACCATCAGATTGTTTGTTAAAGCTTCTTCTTTGTAATTGTATTATATATTTTTTTTTGTTTGTTTATGTTACTTTGTAATTTCTTGGAAAATAATAAAAAATACATTTAAAAAAAATGAATAATAATAATCTTTAGTCTTTCTTAGTTTATTTTTGCAAAAACAAAAACAATCTGTGGTAATTAAATACCACCAAAAAGAAAGCTCTATTTCTGTGAAAAAAAAATGGAAAAAAAATTCTTATGGGTTGCATCAGCACACAATTGTCATTCAAAGTGTGACAGAGCTGAAAGCTGAAAATTGGTCTGGGCAAGAAGGGGGTGAAAGTGCCCGGTATTGAAGGGAGTCAACTTGGTGGGTAAAAAAGGTATTATTGAAAAAGCAGGTACGACACTATTCAACACCTGCATATTTATTTTATGCATATAAATAGCAAAAATAAAGAACAACATTGTTTTACTCCATTACTGTTTTTACATATTTTTCACATAATAGAAATTAGAATTTAAAAATATTAATCATTATTATTGTTGTATTATTATATATTATCACTATTATTATACTATACCATGATAGATAATGTGAACAGAGAAATTAGAATGTAAAACTATTGAAATTATATTACCTATTACTATTATAATATTATTATGCTGATGATGATGATCATTATATTTATTGTTATTATTGTTATTATTATTATTTATTTTGTTATTAATATTTCTTCTTATTACTATTATAGTACTTGTACCATTGGATTGTTTGTTATAGCTTCTTCTTTGTAATTGTATTATATTTTATTTTCTGTTTACTTATATCACTATATTATTATTATTATTATTATTTATTATTATTATTATTATTACTATTATACTATACTATTATACTATAATACTATTACTAGTATACTATGTTATTATTATTATTATACTAAACTATACCATACTATACTATGCTACTAATATTATGCACCAATACTCAATAATAGGGTACTAGTTTAATTAGGGCTTACCTTCCTCTCTGCAGGTGATATTTTGTCATGTTCCTTGTTCTGTATGCTGTTTTTATCAAATAAGGAGTAGGAGGTGTCTGACCAACCTGTTCTGCAAGGTATCAAGTCTCTTCCCACTGTACCCTGACTGCCAACTAGTTGGGCATCACTTGGAAGTCTAACCTAAGAAATAAATATGTAGAAACGTCACATGCTTAATATTTTATACGCAGACTTGCTGCTTATGGAATTGTGTGATATTTGATATACTTTATTATAGATATGGCAGGGAAAAGATAGAAGTTTCGACAGCAGCAATGAGATTCCATGTTGATTTTATGCAGAACGAGACAAGGGCTCCTTAGACTGAGATCAAGTCAAGAGACATCTTTGAGGAGCTCTTACTGCCAGAGTCTATGATGAGATAGAATGTTATAGTCAGGAGTCAGGTTCAGAGACCAGTAGCTATAGCAGTAGAGACACTCCCACTGACCATCTAGAAAAGTACATAATCTGGTCTCACTGGTCGATGAAGAGGGCTTGCCCGAAGTGTTGAGTGTTAGCACTAACCGGTGTTCACCAGAGCTCCTGATGGTAGACATGGGTTTTGCTGCGTGTTAGTGCCAGGTCGCAGTCTTCAGAATCGCTCCTCTAAGCCGGGGTCCAATAGCAGATGGAGCAGATAGGGTTCAAAAAGAAGTGTAGTCAGTAAATGATTGAAAGGTCAGTAAAAAAAAGGTTGCAGGTTGGGATCAAGAAGAACTGTAGTCAAGGGTAGCTGACGGTACACAAAAGAGCAAGATATTGGCTGGGGAGAGCACAATATTCTGGCATATAGGAATTGCAAAGGCATGGCTTAAATAGAAGGCTCATATGAGTAGCAAATAATTCAAGGTATACCAGAAACAATTTACATGGCAAGACTATCCAATAAATCAGACAGGAATCTTTCCAGTATCTCAGGTTGCTCAGCAAGAAGAATCACCTGAGAACAGGGGTGGACTGACAACGTCCAGGGCCCCCAGACCAAATTAAGCAAGGGCCCTCTGTCAGGCCCTGCCCATGACTAGGGATGAGTTTCGAGTTCGAGTTGAACCTATGTTCGACTCGAACTTCGGCTGTTCGACCGCTCGTCGAATTGCAAACGTTACGGGCCGTTCGCGCCAAATTCGAGTAGCGCATCGCGGCCCATAATTCCCTGCGGCATCGCAGTGCATTGCTGACTGATGATTGGCCAAGCATGCACTATGACCCGTATGCTTTGGCCAATAACAGTGCGGAAAAACTGGAGAGCCGTAATTGGCCAGGGTGGCTTTGGCCAATTATGTCTCAGGGGGTTTAGTACACGCCCCACACTATGAATGAATGAATGAATGATTTGTATAGCGCTGCAACTGCGAACTGAATCGCCTCGAGGCGCTTGATCCGACCTGCGTTGATTCCTTCTTAGAAGAGGTAGGTCTTGAGTTTTTTCCTGAAGGCCCGATGGTCTTTTTCCAAGCGGATGTTCGTAGGTAGAGCGTTCCATAGCCGTGGTCCTTGGACTGCAAATCTTCGTTCTCCCCTTGACTTGTACCGGGATTTGGGGACAAGGAGGAGGTTTTGGTCGTTAGATCGGAGGTTGCGATTGGGGGTGTAGTGTTGTATTTTTTCGCATAAGTATTGAGGAGCATCTCCTTGTGTGCATTTGTGGGTCAAGCAGAGGGTCTTGAATGTGATCCGATTCTTTACGGTTAGCCAATGGAGGGTCCTCAGGGATGGGGAGATGGATTCCCATGTTTTTTTTCCTGTGACTAGTCTTGCTGCCGTGTTTTGAACGACTTGTAGTCGTGCAATCTGGAATTTAGGTAGTCCTATGTAGAGGGAGTTTGCGTAGTCGAGTCGAGAGTTGATGATTGTTCCTACCACTACGGCTTTGTCCTTTTCTGGAATGAAGGGGATGAGTCTACGTAGCAGGCGTAGAAGGTGGTAGGATCCGCTGACTACTGATCCTATTTGTGCATTCATTGACATCTCTGAATCGAAGATGACACCGAGACTTTTGGCTTTTATGCTTAGGGGGATGGTCTGTCCAAGGATGGTGGGCGGAGTCCATGGTGTCGTAGATTTAGTTTTCCGGTTTGCATTTAGGAGAAGGAGTTCTGTTTTGGTTCCGTTAAGTTTGAGGGAGTTTGTGGACATCCAGTCGTCTATTGATGCGAGGCATTTTTCTAATTCCTGATATTGGTCTTTTTGTCCGGGGATCCGAAGGTAGAGTTGAGTATCATCTGCGTATGAGTGGAAGCATAGATCAGATTTGCTGATGATTTTTAGGAGTGGACGGATGTAAATGTTGAAGAGCACGGGTGACAAAGGTGATCCTTGAGGGACTCCATAGGAGACTGCACGGGATTCAGATGTGAAGGCTCCAAGTTTCACTGTCTGTGACCGATTTCCTAAGAAGGAAGTGAACCATGGTAAGTCTGAAACTGTGACTCCTGCTACTTCTTTGAGGCGGGTGAGTAAAGTGTTGTGATCCAGTGTGTCAAATGCTGCACTAAGGTCCAGGAGTACCAGGAGACATGATTCTCCATCATCTGCTGCTTCCAAGGCATCATCCCATATTTTGAGGAGAGCCGTTTCTGTGCCATGGCCCGGGCGGAAGCCTGATTGCAGAGGGTCCAGGAGATTGTGTGTGTCCAAATGGAGTTGTAGCTGTTGTACAACTACTTTCTCCATAATCTTGGAGATGGTGTTCAAGCTAGTTATCGGTCTTCGGTGGTTGGGGTTTCTTGGATCCAAGTTGGGTTTCTTTAGGAGGGGTTTGACTATGCCTTGCTTGAGGGAGTTCGGAACAATTCCTTCTTTGAATGACTGATTTATGAGTAGTGTTATAGTAGGTGCCAAGATGTCAGAGCATTCTTTCAGAAGTTTTGTGGGGATGATATCGTTGGGTGAAGTGCTGTCCCGGAGGCTTCTGATGATGTTTCTTGTGGTCTCTATGGCGATCGGGGTCAGCGAAAAATTCGGTGGTTGTGCGATGTTTGAATCGGCTTCCTGTTTTTGGATGCAGTTGATTGTATTTTTCTGTTGGATATTTTCCCGAATGCTGTCGATTTTGGCCTGCGTGGCGGCCTTGTGTAGTGTGTTGCTGGCAGTGCTTAAAGACAGAGAGAGAGAGAGAGAGAGAGAGTGTCATTAAATTTGAGTTAAATAGAGTAGGCAGGTTAGATAGAGTTAGCTGCACTTAGTGTATTGTGTATATATATGCATCCCAGGTGTGGTGTATATATATATATATATATATATATATATATATATATATATATATATATATATACCTTACCTTACCTTACCAGATGGAGAGTAGAGTTGGGCAAACAGTTTGGGCAGAGCAAGAGTTCGACCTGAACCTCGCCTATTCTCCCATTTTGTAAACACCCAAATTTGCGGGGCACTCAGCGGGATGTTCGTCTGCCGAGCACCCCACAATGCACTGCGTGCTGCACAGTGCATTCTAGGGCCCTAATTCGATGAAGCCTGGCATCTGACTGCTGGTGCAAGGCTTTGTGATGATGACTTTGTCCAATCCGGGCCCAGTGCTCATAGTCCCACTCCACACTATAAAAGGTTTTCCTTGCCACAGGAAGCTTTTGCAGTGCGTTGTTGGAGTGGAGGTAGATGGAGCAGGGCTCAGTTTGCTACTAGCGATTTAGTGTGTTATTGTGACTTACTGAGTGTAGAGTGTCAGTGTAGTGTTAGTATAGCGTGAGTATAGTGTGAATATAGTGTGAGAATAGTGTAGTGTGTTAGTGTAGTGCAGTGTTAGTATATTGTGTCAGTATAATGTAGTGTGTTAGTTTAGTGCAGTGATAGTATATTGTGTCAGTCAGTGGCGGCTGGTGCTCAAAATTTTTGGGGGGGCGCAACACTGTGCCATCAAACGCTGCCACTGTGCCCATTAAACGCTGCCACTGTGCCCATTAAACGCTGCCACTGTGCCCATTAAACGCTGCCACTGTGCCCATTAGACGCTGCCACTGTGCCCATCAGACGCTGCCACAGTGCCCCAAGTGCTGCCACAGTGCCCCAAGTGCTGCCACTGTGCCAAGTGCTGCCATTGTGCCCCAAGTTCTGCAATTGTGCCCCAAACGCTGCCACTGTGCTCCAAACGCTGCCACTGTGCCCCTTAAGTGCTGCCACTGTGCCCCAAGTGCTGCCACTGTGCCCCTTAAGTGCTGCCACTGTGCCCCAAGTGCTGCCACTGTGCCCCAAGTTCTGCACTGTGCCCCAAGTTCTGCCACTGTGCCCCAAGTTCTGCCACTGTGCCCCAAGTGCTGCCACTGTGCCCCAAGTGCTGCCACTGTGCCCCTTAAGCGCTGCCACTGTACCCCTTAAGTGCTGCCACTGTGCCCCTTAAGTGCTGCCACTGTGCCCCTTAAGTGCTGACACTGTGCCCCCTGTCTGCCCTCTGCACTTACCTTGTCCCGGTGTGCAGCTGGTGACGGCGTCAGGCGACGAGCGGTGTCTCCGTCGGATGTCTTCTCCCGCGCTCCTCCTGTCTTCTGCTATGATTGGACTCCTAGCGTCCAATCACAGCGCCTGTGACTTCAGCCAATCAGGTGACAGGTAACAGACCTGGCAACCTGATTGGCTGAGAGGCGGGTCTGTGTTAGGGAAGCGATGTATTCGCTTCTCTAACACAATACTGTGTAATCAGCGAACGCACAGCAGTGCGCCCGCTGTTTACACTTAGGGAAGCCTATTAGAGCACACCGCTCTAATAAGGTCCCCTATTAGAGCTTCCAGCAACACACACCCCCCCCACTGTAATTCAGATGCCCGGCGCCAGATCAGGGGCCGGACACCTGAATAGGGGACGGCAGCGGTGACAATAGATAGATTCATGCAATGCATGAATCTATCTATTGGTGATAGAGCGGTGCAGGAGAGGGGGGCGGTGCTCCTGCGCCCTCTATGCACGCACCGCCACTGGACTGTCAGTGTAGTGTAGAGTGTTAGTGTAGTGCAGTGATAGTATAATGTGTCAGTGTAGTGTAGTGCACTGTATGGAGATAGGACTGAGTAGGAGAGGAGACATATCGCTGTTCCTACTTACTAGGAACAAACGACATGTCTCCTCTCCTCTGACAGCACAGGGTTTTGTGTTGCTGGCGCTGGCGAGTGGCCGACGGCGCGCACGTGCCCACTGGCGGCTCTTGAAGGAAACCCCATGCGGGTACTGGGTTTCGCACAGGGGTGCCATTCTGCCCCCCGTAAATAGACGTGAGCCAGTTGGGAACCGGTTAACAAGTCTTAAAGTGAAACATTAAAAGTGTTTAATTCCTTTAACTACCATGCTTGGGAGATTCCTTAAACCTGCTTGTGAAGTGGCATGACTTGTACAGACGGTTCACAATGTACTACGGCATTTACAAAGAAAGCAAACATTTCCCAGCCAACTTTTCTTAATGCTTCAAAGACCTAACCGAACTCAAATACAGGGCATGAAGAACTGGGTTCTGCCCTGGGGGATGTGTACCAATGAAAAAAAAAAAAAAAGAATATCATCTAGTGTGCTCTTTTAGTGATGATTTAATGGCAACATTAAAAATGCACAAATCCTTAACCACTTCAGCTCCTGAAGATTTCCCCCCCCCCCTTCTGACCGGGCCATATTTTGCAATACTGCACTGCGTTACTTTAACTGACAAGTGCGCGGTCGTGCGATGCTGTACACAAATAAAATTGATGTCCTTTTTTTCCCCCACAAATACAGCTTTATTTTGGTGGAACTTTTATCAGTTTTTATTTTTTGTGCTATAAACAAAAAAAGACTGACAATTAAAAACAAAAAAAAAAAATCTTCTTTACTTTCTGCTATAAAAATATCTAATATCTAATAAAAAAAAAAATTAAATATAATTTCTTCATCAATTTAGGCCAATGTGTATTCTGCTACATGTTTTTGGTAAAAAAATCCCAATAAGCGTAAATTGATTGGTTGGCGCAAAAGTTATAGAGCCTAAAAATGATGGCGTATATTTATGGAATTTTTATTTATTTTTATTTTTACTAGTAATGGCAGCAATCAGGATTGCAATATTGTGACATTCAAATTGGACACTGACTGACACTTTTGACACCTTTTTGGGGACCAGTGACAGCAATACAGCGATCAGTGCTAAAAATATGCACTGTCACTGTACTAATGACACTGGCTGGGGAGGGGTTAACATCAGGGGCAATCAAAGGGTTAAATGTGTGCCTAGATGGTGTTTTCTTACTGTGGGGGAGGTGCTTTTACTAGGGGAAGACATGGATCCTTGTCTCTGCTTTGCAGGAACACAGGGTTAATGCCTTCCCTACTGACAGAACGGCGATCTACCTTGTTTACATAGACTGCTGTTTTTCCTGTGTAACAAATGATCAGCGGAGGGGCTGGGCCTGACCTTGGCAGATGATGGCAGCTTAATCCTACAGCTCCCGCCAACAGAGAAGGATTTTACCACTTTCCGGAGGCTTTTACCCGGCAAAATCAGCTGAAAGTCATGGGGACATCCTACCGTAGCTCCTCTGCCTCAAGATCCTGGTCTCCCCGTGGCAATGCGGGCCGAATCAGCCAACACATCCCGGAAATGTTCCGGACACAGGCCGGCAACATGGCGACCTCACGAGGCACTCAGCAGAATTCCAACAGGGCTCCTAGCATCCACCAGCGGGACCCGCCAGAGGACGACATAATCCTAACACCGCAAGTGCAGCCCAGCCTGAATGACCTGCGCTCCGAGGCCACGGACATCAAAAACACACTAACGGCAGCACTCACGGCCGCCATCTCAGATCTCAAACTAGATCTACAAGCGATCACAGGAAGAGTGCAAGAAGTGGAAAACTACAGCTACCCACTCCACCGTCCTCCGTCGGTCCTGCCAGATCCAGGAAACCCACACTTTACAGCTCTGAGACCTAAATCACCACATGGAGGACCTAGACAATCGCCATAACCTCTGTGTTAGAGGCCTCCCGGAGGATATAGACGCCATACGCCTTCTACCTGAGGTAACAACCCTGTTTAACAACATGCTTGAAAGAGAGCCGACTACCCCCATAGGCATAGAGTGCATATACTGTGCCCTACGTCCCAGGGGTTAAGATTCTGACCCCCCACGAGACGTAGTATGCTGTCTCATTGATTAGTATGCTGTCTCATTGAGATCCTGAGAAGAGCCCGTATTACAACCCCTCTCACTCATAATGGGTCAGACATTTGCCTCTTCCAGGATCTTTCCAACATTACGTTGCAACGACGAAGAGAATTGCGCCCCCTATTGGAAGTCTTACGATCCAAAGGGATCCCATATGGGTGGGAATTCCCCTTCACTCTATCTGCAACAGCCCGGGGAAGAACTGCCCTCCTCAGGGAACCGGAAGACCTACGAAACTTCTGCGAAACACTGGAGATCCCCTGCACAGAAGTCCCGGACTGGTATGCAGAATTCCGCACACAGGCCAAGAGATCAACATCCCAGTATGGCGTCCCAATGGACTTCCAAGAAAACGATCCAGGAGGAAAAGATCATCTGACCCAAGAGCGCCACACGCAACCCCCGGTCAAGAATACGGTTCCAGCCCGTCGAAAGCACCGCACTCCAGGAGAGCAGGTCGGGACTGTTAAGGAGCGATGACAGCACTCGCCATTCTCAGCTAAGTTCTCCCCAGCTGTTTCCTAACACCCCAAATCTACCCCACCCCTCTTCCTCTGTTTCTTGCTGCCTGACCCCAGACAGATGACCCCCCCTGCACCTACCGCCATAATGAACCGGCTAAACAAAGGTACCTCCTGAACTTTTCTTGCACGCTATCCCCTTAAACGATTAATGAGTCACAGACTGCTTGCCCCCACCGGATAGCCAAACGAGATGAGATTGCTAAATTAACGGAACCCTGGGCATCACGACCGCATAGGCAGTTCAAGAAGGGCATAAAAATGTATCCTTTACCTCCACTAACTGTGCTTTTACTACTTCCCGGCTACCACAACATTATATAGACTTACAAGGAACCAGATACCTACCTATAGTACTGCTTGAAGCAACACTTAATACTTGAACCTTTCTTCAGTCTTCACCCCCTCTACTTCACCCCCCCCTTTTTTCTCCCACCACCCAGGTAATGCTCCCTACGCTTAATGGGAGAACCAGAGGTCTAACAGACCTACAGGGTGAAACACTGATTACTAACTGTATGTTGTGTCTGTGTGGCCGGAGGTGGAGAGGCGGGATTAAGGACACTGGCCGCATATCTGTACCAGTCGCATAACACATTCCCACTCGAAACACAAATCATGGAGGCTAGTTGTGATTCCCCTATAAGACTATATGGCCTTTGACCACTTCCCAATAAGTCACATCACTTTTGGGACCCTACATCCCGTGGAAAAGGGGGGAAAAAAAGGGGAGGGAGAGAAAGAAAAGAAGAGGAAAAAGAAAAAAGGAAAAAAATATGGGTATAACCCACCCCTTTACATACCAATGATGAGATCTAGTGGACCGCTGTCCTGACCACCTCTTCGCCTCCCGGTCAATAGAACATGTGATATATATGTTATTATATGCGATTGCTTTATCCAGCTCACATTACTTGGGAGGAATAGTTGTTTAAGGTATTATAACCCCACAACCACGATGTCCATGCTGCTGAACTAACCAATCCCCTAGCAAGACCTAATTTTTCCACAAGCGCCCCGAATGCATGAAACCCAAAAAGGTGAAAAGGGAGAAAAGGGGAAGGATAAGAAAAGAAAAAAGAAAAAGGGAAGGATAAAGGAAAAGTAAAAGAGAAATGAGGAAAGGAGAAATACCGAACCCCCATTACCATGGATTGCCCCAGATCCACTTCCCCCCCCTAACCGCAGATCTGCGACTCAAACCATACAGAAATTCTGGGTTCCCTCAGAAATAGCATAATAACACTGAGCAAGTTCCAAGCTCTGATCAAGATACAACTACAAGCCACGTTACCAAGGCATAACTTAAAATTGCTCCCTTAACTTGACCTGGGGTCAAGCAGATACAAGCTCAAATGTTTACTTGTTTCTTGGTTTATACGTTTACTCGCCTAAAACGCGGGTTACATCCTCCACTGTTTCTGACAATTATAATTGATAATCGGAAATCTTGGCGAAACTGAATGCGCCTACAGCGCCACTTTGTTTTGTTCTCACCAGTAGAACCAATGGGTACACCCTTTTCACACTCCCCGGCAACCACCTACAATCATGGGTGGCAACCCCCTCCCTACCCAAATACCAACGCAAAAGTCCTCAGCTCTACAACCCACCCTGTTTCAGCCCACACACCATTTCTGCCCTTTAGAAAAATCAATCCCCAATGACCATACAACACACTTAGACCCCATACACCACATAACAATTTTCACTCTCTGCCTCCGTCCTACATTCATTATCCGCCCTCTCTCTGATCGGTGGGCACTGATTCCACCACAAGACACAAAACTCACCAATATCGGCCGTATCAAGCCTCCCCCGCTCAGTGGTCATTTAATAAAAAACGTGTTAGCCACACGCACATAACCTTAACACACCACTGTCCCACCCCGGCATAAGTTGGATACGATACCCAAAGTATCCTTGGAATAGTGAGCAAGATCTTACTACTCCCTGGCTCCCCCCCATCCCCTGTCAAGAAATTTGCAACTTCCACACTCAGGGATCACACCTGATTAATCAATCAACCCTAGGCGGATCGCCTTCCTTCAATTTGGAGCTTATACATCCACGCCTCTTAACCTCTCACTACCCAACCTTTCTCCCCCTCTCCCCCCTTTCCTCAACCACACAAACTAAGCGGTTGAGCCACTGAACCCTGCCGGAGCCAAAACTCTCCCTCGGACCATCTTCACATAATGCCACCAAAAAACGCCTACCCACTTTCACCTGACAACCAAAAGTGTCTCCTTAAATGCTTGTGGGCTTAACCTCCCCGAAAAATGTTCACAGCTCTCACTGAAGAAAGGCAATGCAGACATTGTTTTCCTTCAGGAGAAACACTTCAAATGTAACTCAATCCCCAAATTATCAAGCACAAGATTCACAACAGCCCTACACACGACTAACCCAACAACGGAAACCAAAGGGGTCTCTATCCTATTCTCAAAACCAGTGGCGGCTGGTGCTCAAAAATTTTGGGGGGGCGCAAACAAACAGCCTCACTGTGCCATCAAACGCTGCCACTGTGCCCATTAAACGCTGCCACTGTGCCCATCAAACGCTGCCACTGTGCCCATCAAACGCTGCCACTGTGCCCATCAAACGCTGCCACTGTGCCCCAAGTGCTGCCACTGTGCCCCTTAAGTGCTGCCATTGTGCCCCAAGTTCTGCCATTGTGCCCCTTAAGTGCTGCCATTGTGCCCCTTAAGTGCTGCCATTGTGCCCCTTAAGTGCTGCCATTGTGCCCCAAGTTCTGCCATTGTGCCCCTTAAGTGCTGCCATTGTGCCCCAAGTTCTGCCACTGTGCCTCTTAAGTGCTGCCCCAAGTTCTGCCATTGTGCCCCAAGTTCTGCCATTGTGCCCCTTAAGTGCTGCCATTGTGCCCCTTAAGTGCTGCCATTGTGCCCCAAGTTCTGCCACTGTGCCCCTTAAGTGCTGCCATTGTGCCCCAAGTTCTGCCATTGTGCCCCTTAAGTGCTGCCATTGTGCCCCTTAAGTGCTGCCATTGTGCCCCAAGTTCTGCCACTGTGCCCCTTAAGTGCTGCCACTGTGCCCCCTGCCTGCCCTCTGCACTTACCTTTTCCCGGTGTGCAGCTGGTGACGGCGTCAGGCGACGAGCGGTGTCTCCGTCGGATGTCTTCTCCCGCGCTCCTCCTGTCTTCTTCTGCTGTGATTGGACGCTAGGTGATTGGACGCCTAGCGTCCAATCACAGCGCCTGTGACTTCAGCCAATCAGGTGACAGGTAACAGACCTGGCAACCTGATTGGCTGAGAGGCGGGTCTGTGTTAGGGAAGCGATGTATTCGCTTCCCTAACACAATACTGTGTAATCAGCGAACGCACAGCCGTGCGCCCGCTGTTTACACTTAGAGAAGCCTATTAGAGCACACCGCTCTAATAGGGTCCCCTATTAGAGCTTACAGCTCTAATAGGGGCCCCCCCCCCACTGTAATTCAGATGCCCGGCGCCCGATCAGGGGCCGGACACCTGAATAGGGGGCGGCAGCGGTGACAATAGATAGATTCATGCAATGCATGAATCTATCTATTGGTGATAGAGCGGTGCAGGAGAGGGGGGGCGGCGCTCCTGCGCCCTCTATGCACGCACCGCCACTGAAAACATAGCCAATTCCAAATATCAGACACATGCATCGATGATGATGCAAGATTTATCTTTGTAAAAGGCACCTTGCTGGGACACCTTGGCTAATATATATGCTCCTAACACAGGACAAGTTCCATTCTTCAAATCTACCCTGCAAAAACTTTCAACTTTCCAAGAGGGTCTCCTTGTGCTGGGTGGAGATTTCAATGTCCCCCTCAACCCTATACAAGATACTTCATCAGGAACTTCCTCCTTACCCTACAAAGCACTAAAGGCAATCAAATCACAAAAGAGATTATACCTTTTTTTTCTGCCCTCTACAACCGCCACTTGAGACCTTCCCTCACTTACATCCACCAGCATCGACCCCATGTTCCTATCTGACCACAATCCAATTTCACTGATGCTAAAACTTATGAACAATCACCCCAGATCGCCAATCTGGCGATTAGACCCTTCACTCCTTACAGACATCTCGATTACAAAGAAAATGATGGAACATCTGGCCCTTTATTTTCGAGAAAACAAAGCCCCAGAGATCTCCCCATGCTGCTTTGGGAAGCGCACAAGAGCACCATTCGTGGAGAACTCATATCACTCTCAGACAAGTGGAAGAAAGTAAGATATGCTTTTATAGAGCAGCTATCCCAAAAGATTCAAAAACTAGAACGAGTACACAAAAACTCTCTAGCAACAGATTCCTTGTCAGAATTAATCCAGTCCATAAAAAACCTTTTAGAAGCGTTAAATAAACAAATTAGAAGGAACTACATACTATCCCGTAAAACTTTTTACGAGTATGGGAATAAAGCTAGCAAGTTTCTAGCAAGAGCCCTGCGGAAACAAACATCAGCAAGGACTATACACTCCATCACTAATTCGAAAGGCCACAGATTAGTCAAAAACAACCAAATTGCAGAACAATTCGTTCATTACTATACCCACCTATATAATTTGCACCCAAACAACCCACAAACCATTGATCCCCATAGATCTCAAGCAATCAAAGACTTCCTTAGTAAATATGGTCTGTCCCCCCTACCAGATGCAGAACTAAGTGACCTTGAACAATCAATCTCCCCATCGGAATTCGACATGGCACTTAAGCAAATAAAAACAGGCAAAAGTCCTGGGCCTGATGGGCTCACAACAGGCTACTACAAAAATGTCACTGACTCTCTCAAACTGCACTTCTTCGCAGCCTTCAATTCGTTATTGCCTGACAATCCTCCCCCAAAAGACCTGCTAACAGCTAACATTTCAGTTATCCCCAAACCAAACAAAGACTCCTCGTTAGTAATGAACTATCTGCCGATCTCATTACTAAATGTCGACCTAAAATTATACGCAAAGATCCTGGCCAACTGTCTCTTGCCTCTTCTGCCCCACATCATCTCTTTAGACCAGGTGGGCTTTATTCTTGGTGGAGAGGCAAGAGACAACACAATAAAGGCAATTAACATCCATAACTGCCTTTCATCGTCCACCCAGCAGGGATTCTTCCACTCCTTGGATGCGGAGAAGGCGTTTGACAGAGTGGCCTGGGACTATATGTTTGAAGTCCTAAAACAGATTGGCATAAGAGAGCGCATGCTGCATTTTATAATGTTCCTCTACACCTCTCCATCCGCCAAAGTTAGAGTAAATGGCCACCTGTCGAACGCCTTCCCCGTATCCAACGGGACCCGCCAGGGCTGCCCACTTTCCCCTTTAATTTTCATCCTCACCCTTGAACCCCTTCTCCAACGCCTAAGCTCCAACTCAGATATCGAAGGGGTAACTATTGCAAACAGTACCTACAAGATCTCTGCTTTCGCAGATGAGGTTCTATTATTCTTAACAGAACCACATATAACCATACCCAACCTCCTTAAAGACTTGGACACATTTAATTCCCTCTCAAACTTGCAAATTAATTTCACAAAATCCGAAGCTCTAAACATATCCCTACAGAAAGAGACCCTAGCTATCTGCCAAAAAAACGTCCCTTTCCGATGGAACATCGACGCTATCACCTATTTGGGGATCAAACTACCTACCCACATGAAAAACCTTTATTCCATAAACGACCTCCCTACCTTGCAAAGCATCCAGAAAGATCTCAAGGAATGGTCAACTGGAATCTTTTCTTGGTCCGGTAGGGCTTCAATAATCAAAATGAACGTACTCCCAAGAATTTTATACCTGCTACAGACCATCCCCATTAAATTACCCAAAGATTTTTTAGCCTCTTTCCAAAAAAACGTGCAGCGACTTCTTCTGGGAGAAAGGTTGCCCCAGAATCACAGACTCACTTTACCCAAACTAAAGGGTGGCATAGGCCTCCCTGACATCAATAAATACTACTGGGCTTGTCAACTGACAAGAATAGTAGATTGGAATGTCCATTACCACACAAAAGCCTGGAAAACTGTCTCCCCCCTACCACTTCATCAGATACCCTGGATTGACCCAAACTTCCTCCCCCCAGTGTGCAAACAGCACCCTCTGATTGGCCCGACCTTACAGTCTTTCCAGAAGATGTGCCAATCATACAACATATCCACGACACATAGCCCATTAACGCTTATCAGACACAACCCAGAATTTCCGATTGGCCTCTCAGACTCCTTCCTGACTGGGGTATGGCCCACAAAGACATTCTAGTGAAACATTTCTTCTCAGAAGATTCATTCGTACCCCTGAACAACTTACCCACACAGGAATCGAGCAGGCCATTCCCATAATGGACTTACCTGCAAATTAGACATTTCTTGACCAGCTCTCACAAACAACTAGACTACGCCAGAAAACTTACCCCCTTTGAATCACTATGCTCAGCGACGGATCCACAATGTCATATGATTTCTATCATATACGCCCTCCTTTTCTCAGACCACAATCCCAAATCTAACCTTGCGGCCCAGAAATGGGAAAGAGAACTAGCGATTGATTTTTCAGAAAAAGACTGGGAAAACATCTACACTTACATACACAAAGGAACAATTAATGTATCAGCCCTAGAAAATGGGTTTAAAACACCTGCCAAATTACATAAAATCTCCCCTTCCATCCCATCAACATGCTGGAGATGCTCCTAAGGAGAAGGCACCTTGTTACACATTTGGTGGTCCTGCCCGTTAATTCAACCCTTTTGGGAGGAAGTACACCGTATCACCAAGAACATAACCACTTTCCAGATAGAATATTCACCAGCACAAATGCTGCTGCCCCATTCCTCCATTTCAAAAAGTCTTTATCACCGCTCACTGGCTCTACATTTATTAAATGCTGCTAAGATGTGCATCCCAGTCTACAGGAAATCTACCAAACCCCCAACCATCGCAGACTGGCTCAAACGCACCTCCAAAATTGCAGAAATTGAAGAACTAATCCAGCAAAGCAAAGACACCCCTTCCTCCTTTTAAATGACTTGGTCCTGCTGGAAACACTATCAGACAACCGAGGAGTACGCACAACTTCTAAAAGACCATCTGCTCAACCACCAATAGGTCCAAACACTTACACTTCACCCTCCATAACTGACCAGTTAGACCATTACCCTCGAATAAACACTCCACTCCATGCCCTCATGCCACTATTACCTCTAAAACCCCTGAATTGGCAAGAAAAACAGGGAAGATAGAACGATCCTCTTAGAATCAGGCGATCCAGCCGAGACATACTCTGAGTTAGTCTTCAACCCAGAATTATCATCAGACTTGATACACGCATGTCAAGTGAGACCCTGAGTTCCTAAAATATATTGTGACAGGCCCTCCTCAAAGTCCACAGTGGACTCTCAACCCAACAACCAGTTTTATACCCTGCTAACCACTATTGATCTACGACTCATACTTATGATCGTAATCATAAGATTTCTTAACATCATCTTCTGTACCCAGTGACAACACTACGGTTCAAAGTGTTCAATATGTTCAAATCCCAGTATTGTTACAACTTTGTATTACTGATGTTTGTATACAATGTCTATGCTGTTCTGACATTGTAAACCTGCATGAAATACTTTCAATAAACTTATTCTTGGAAAAAAATAAAATAAATGATCAGCAGGTGCAGGTGGGCATCAAGTCCATGGTTCTCCTTGCTCCTCTGAACCATCAGTGCTTCCTAAACTTTTGATGGGCTAAGCAAGCAGTCAAGCTAAAAGATGCCATACGGTGCTTAAGTTGGTCTGCCTAGGGTACAGGAGCCACACTGGGGCAGAGATTCTGTCAGCTCTGCAGGGGTAGGCTCAGAGGTGGTGGATGCCACGGCAGCTTGAGCCAGGAATGGTTGTATGCAACAATGACACCAACCTCCTCTCCGCCCTCCAACAGGGACACTTGACCCATGTTCCATGCTTGGCAAACGCCCCGAATTTGGTAGTGCAGCATTTCTTGACCAGGTACCCAGGCTTACATAAACTTCTGAGGCAGGCCAGAAATGTATGTGGCCATTTCCGGCGGGCATACAATGCCAGTGCTCGGTTGGCTGACATTCAATGGGATTTCAACCTGCCCACCAACCGCCTAATTTTTGAAATGCCCACCAGGTGGAAGTCAACATTGGCAATGCTGCAGCAGCCATCCATGAGTACCTGTGTGAATATGGCACCAGGGCAGGCTCAAGGAAGCTTCTTTTTGCCACGCCAGTGGCTACTGATTAAGGATGCATGCACTGTCCTGTGACCATTTGAGGAGGCCACAAGGATGGTGAGCAGCGATTAAATAGTGCAGTCCGTATAGTATATATACTGCAGTTCAGAGTATATAGTGAATTCTGTATAGTATATATACTGCAGTTCAGAGTATATATTGCAGTCTGTGTAGTATATATACTGCAGCTCAGAGTATATAGTGCAGTCAGTGTTGTATATATAAAATACAGTGCAGGGTATATAGTGCAGTGTACAGTATATAATAGTGTATTGAATTGGTTAAGGGGGACCCTATGAAAGAATTAAGAAAAAGAAACAGCATAGCCCCCCCAGTCCATACCAGGCCTGGTATATATTTTAAGGGGAACGCCACGCCAAAATGAAAAGAAAATGGCGTGGGGTCCCCCCCCCCAAAATCTTTACCAGGCCCTTTGGGGAACTCTACGCCAACATTTAAAAAAAAAATTGGGCAGAGGGACGAGCTGCTTTGGTCCCCCCCAAAGCACCTTGCCCCCATATTGATGGGGACAAGAGCCTCTTGCCGCCAACCCTGGCCATTTGTTGTCAGGGTCTGCAGGTGGGGGCTTATCGTAACCTGGAAGCCCCCTTTAACAAGGCCCCCCCATGTGAATCGGTATTGGGTACATTGTACACCTACTTATTCACCAAAAAAAGTGTCAAAAAGTAAGAACCACAATAGACAGTTTTTGATAATTCCTTTTTTATAAAAGAAAAAAAAAAAGTGTCCCGCCATGTCCAAGAAAAAAATAAAAAAGCTCTGTCTCGATGTTGCTTGGCTGTGACAGCTGTTATGTAAGCAAGGGTGGGGCCACCTGGTGCCCGAAAACCGAGTGACACCGACCCCTTCTGACATCATGTGATGTCATGTGACGTCAGCAGGTGGACCCACCCTTGCCTATATAACAATAGTCAAGGCCAAAAGACAGCAGTCGCCGGGAATCCTCCCATAGAGGCAGAGTTTTTTTGTGTTTTTTCTACTTGTCGGGTCCATTGGGTGGTGTGATTGATGATGGATGTACATCGCTGGACACTTTTTTTTTCTTTTTTTAAAGGAATTGTCAAAAACTGTCTATTGTGGCTTTTACTTTTTGACACTTTTTTTGGTGAATGGGTAGGGGTACAATGTATTTGATACACATTCACATAGGGGGGGGGGGGGGCGGGATCTCGGGGCCCCTTCTTAAAGGGTGCTTACAGATTCCGATAGGCCCACCACCCGCAGACCCCAACAACTAATGGCCAGGGTTGTCGGGAAGAGGCTCTTGTCCCCATCAACATGGGGACAAGGTGCTTTGGGGGGACCCCAAAGCACCCTCCTGTGTTGAGGGCATGTAGCCTGGTATTGGGCGGATCTGAGGGGGGCTGTGCTCATAAACATAAATCAGCACAGACCCCCCCTGTCAGGAGAGCCGCTGATTGGCTGTCAGACGCGAGTGAGGAAAAGCCGACTGGCTCTTCCTATTTACATCGTGATCAGCAGACATGGGAGTAAGTCACACATGTGCAAGTCATAAGCAAGTCTCAAGTCTTAACCTTCAAGTCATAAGCAAGTCCCAAGTTACTGTGGCGAAAAGCAAGCAAGTCAAGTCGAGTCCCTGCTAGAAGTCAAGCAAGTCAAGTCAAGTCATTTATTTTGATCAAGTCACAAATCAAGTCAAAATACTGATCTACCCCATTTCCACCTTTAAATGAGTTAATGAGTGCCTCACTGTGCCCGTGTCTCACTGTGCCCGTGTCTCACTGTGCCCGTGTCTCACTGTGCCTGTGTCTCACTGTGCCCGTTCTTCACTTGTGCCTGTGCTTCACTGTGCCCAATGCCTCACTGTACCAGTGTCTCACTGTGCCCATGCTTCACTGTGCCCAATGCCTCACTGTACCCGTGTCTCACTGTGCCCGTCAGCCTTGTACCTGACTGGCGGCGTCCCGGTGGCCATTCCAGCATTCAAAAGCCGCGCCTCCTCCTCATCTGTGATAGGCGTAACAATCTCCCAGCATTCAGTGTTCCGCCTATCACAGACATCCGCTCATCCTCATAACACAGACAAGGATGAGAGGATGTCCATGATAGGCTGAACACTGCCTGCTGTGAAATTGAGTGTTCCGCCTATCACAGACGAGGAGGCGTGGCTTTTGAACACTGCAATGGCCACTGTCTGTCTGCATGACACGCTGATCAGGTAGGCAGATGGCGGCTTGCGGTTAGTGTTAAGCCCCATACACACGCGCGGATTATCCGAGGACCAGGTCCGTCAGACCATGTCCGTCATACTTTGTCTGATGTTGGTTTTGCGTACACACGGTCGGACAAAGTTGTCTGAAAATCCGATCATTCTGAACGTGGTGACGTTTGTTGCCTACGACGGGACTACGTAGAGGCTAGTAGCCAATAGCTTTGGTCTTGTAATGTGATCTGAGCATGCGTAGCACTTTGTCCGGTCGGACTACCATACACACGATCGGATTTGTTGTGATCGGACCGTGTTGTCGGCAAATCTTTCCAGCAGGAGATAAGACTTTGTCCGTCGGACAATCCGACGTACACTGTCCGATGGTGCATACACACGGTCTGATTTTTAAACAACATTGTCCGATCGGACAGAATCCATGAAAAAGTCCGACCGTGTGTGGGGGGCTTTAGTGGGTTAGTGTTTAGTGGTAGTGCATACCTCCTAACTTTTGAACTTCAGAATGAGAGACACTTGAGGGAGGAAGTGTCCCTACACACGCCGTGGCAAAAAAACGGTATGGCCTCATGATTATGAGTGGGAGTGGCTTATGGGGCGTAGTTAAACCAAACTCGGGCTTCCTGCTTTGATTGCTCTGCCACAAGCAAGAGTCTCACAGACACAAACCCCAGTACAATCATTTAAAAAAATGAATAAAAAGCTTCCATTACAAATGGTTTTGCACACACTATGGAAAAGTGTGTTACACAAAGTGTGGAAGGATTCAGGAGTGCATTATGTACAGAGTGAGAGGTTTAGGAGTTCGTTATGTACAGAGTGTGAGGTTCAGAAATGCGCTATGTACAGAGTGTGAGGTTCAGAAATGCGCTATGTACAGAGTGCAAGGTTCAGGAGTGCGTTTATATACAGAGTGCGAGGTTCAGGAGTGCGTTTATATACAGAGTGCGAGGTTCAGGAGTGCGTTTTATATACAGAGTGCGAGGTTCAGGAGTGCGTTGCATACAGGAACTTCTAATTTCCCTTCAACTCAGAATATGCTGGGAGTTGTAGTTCCCCTGTCATTATGGTCATGCTGACAGTTGTAGTTCTAGTCACCCTGACCACCTTGGGAGTTGTAGTCCCCCTGTCACTCAGTAAATGCTGGGAGTTGTAGTCCCCCTGTCACTCAGTAAATGCTGGCAGTTGTAGTCCCTTGTCACTAAGGCCATGCTGGCAGTTTTAGCCACTCACCTCTGCAGCTCTCTAACGATCTCCCCAGTCTTGGTGACGATGGGCTCCCTCACAGTGTTCTCCACTGCCTGCACCTGGAGTTCATGGCCTGCAGGCTGAGGATCCGGTTCGGCACTGCGGGGGCTACCACACTACTCTTGGCCCTCCTGGGGGCTCCGGCATCCACCCTCCTCAGTCCGTTGCAGAGCACCAATGGAACTGGAATATCCCGCTCTATGGTGGGCGGATTCAGGAGGAGGGGCCGGGTGCCGCTCTGTGGTGGGTGGAGTCAGGAGGAGGGCCGGGTGCCGCTCTCTAGTGGCCTAAGTCAGGAGGAGGGGAGGAGGAGGGGCCGGGTGCCGATCTGTTGTGGGCGGAGTCAGGAGGAGGGGCAGGGTTCCGGTCTCTGACGGCTGGAGTCTGGTGGAGGAGCAGGGATGTGCTGGTGTGGTAGGCGGTGTCAGGGAGGGACCAATTCCCGGTGCCAAGTCATTGCAAGTCATTGCAAGTTGCAAGTCATTAGTTGCAAGTCAAAGTCAAGTCGCAAGTCATTTATTTAATTCTGTCAAGCAAGTCGCAAGTCCTAAAACAGGTGACTCGAGTCTGACTCGAGTCAAGTCATATGACTCGAGTCCCCCACCTCTGGTGATCAGCTGTGATTGGACAAGGCTGATCACGTGGTAAAGAGTCTCCATCAGACTGACTCACCGCAACAACGATAGCAGTGGCTTAATATCCTGAGGACGTCATATGACGCCCAGTCAGGATATTGAAAGCACTTTGCTGCCGTCATTGTGCCATATGGCGGGCGGCAAGTGGTTAAGGAGTTTCAGGAGTTTTAGTGTTAAAATAGCGCCTGTAAAGCGCCTGAAAAATGCCTCCTATGCCTCCCCAGTGTGAAAGCCCGAGTGCTTTCACACTGGAGTGGTGCATGGGCAGGACGTTAGAAAAAGTCCTGCAGGCAGCAAAATGCCCCTGCCCATTGGAATGAATGGGCATCGCTTCTGAAGCGCCTGCAAAGTGCTTCGGCAGCGCGGCAACACAAGGGCTTTTAACCCTTTCTTCAGTCACTAGCAGGGGTTAAAAGCTCCCAACTAGTGTCCGAAAAGCGCCGCTAAAGTGACGGTAAATCGCAGCTAAATCTAGCTGTGCTTTACCGCTAACGCAGCGAGGCCCCAGTGTGAAAGGGGTCTAAGTGCTAAAAATAGCGACACTCAAAATAACAATGAATAAATAAATAAAACATAACATAACAATTCAAACACTAAGGGGGCACCCCCAGTAAAATAATCAAAAAATAGTGCTTATAGGTGCTTGTAGTGCAAAAAAGTCCCCAAAACAGCATATAAAAGAACACCAAATCTTCTTCCTCAGATAATGCATGCAAAGGTCCCAAAGCGCAAATATAATCCACTCCATCACCCACAATTTGCCAAACCTCCACCTCCTAAATGAACTCACCACACTATATTACCAAAAGCATTGGGACGCTTGCCTTTACACGCACATGAACTTTAATGTGATACTAAAGTCTCTGTTTTTTTTTTTTTTCATTTAAAAATAACAAAAAATGTTATACTTACCTGCTCTGTGCAGTGATTTTGCACAAAGCAGCCCAGATCCTCCTCTTCTTGGGTCCGCCGCTGGCTCTACTGGCTCCTGCCGAGTGCCCCCAGCAAAAAGCTTGCCCGAGCTGAACCGCTGCTCTACGTGCCCATTCAGACACGGAGCCTTGGTTCAGTCCCGCCTCTCTCTCCTTATTGGCTCACTGACTATGATTGACAGCAGCCGGAGCCAATGGCACCACGGTGCTGTCTCAGTCAAACAGGAGGGAGAGTTGAGACTTTGCTGCAACATTGCTGGATTGAGATGCTCCCAGGTAAGTATTGGGGGCTGAAGGGGTTGCTGCACAAATGCACCTTCTGCCTTTACAACCAATTTAATGGCATCCCAGTCTTAGTCCGTAGGGTTCAATATTGAGTTGGCCCACCCTTTGCAGCTATAACAACTTTAACTATTCTGGGAAGGCCGTCCACAAGGTTTAGGAGTGTGTCTATGGGAATGTTTGACCATTCTTCCAGAAGCGCATTTGTGAGGTCAGGCACAGATGTTGGACAAGAAGGCCTGGCCCGAAGTCCCGGCTCTAATTCATCCCAAAGGTGTTCTATTAGGTTGAGGTCAGGAGGTTGAGATGCAGACCAGTCAAGTTCCTCCACCCCAAACTCGCTCATCCATGCCTTTATGGACCTTGCTGTGTGCACTGGTCCAAAGCATTTGGTGGAGGGGGGATTATGGTGTGGGGGGAGGGGGGATTATGGTTTGGGGGTTGTTTTTCAGGGGTTGGACTTGGCCCCTTAGTTCCAGTTAAGGGAACTCTTAAGTCGTCAGCATACCAAGACATTTTGGACAATTTCACGCTCCCAACTTTGTGGAAACAGTTTGGGGACGGCCCCTTCCTGTTCCAACATGACTGCACCCTAGACATGTGCACAATAGAAAAATTTGTTTAGTTTCGTTTAGTTTCTGTTCGTTTCCGTTGATTCGTAACGATTCGTAAATTTGTAAGTCGTCGGTGTTCGTATTTGTAACGATTCGTATTTTCGTAAGAGTTATTTTTTTCGTTGATTTGTTTTTCCGTTAGTTTAATTTTCATTTATTCGAAATTCGGACGCATTCGTATTTTCGTAGATTTAGTTACATTCGTACTTTCGTAAGATTGATTTATTCGTACTTTCGTAACATTGTTTTCGTAGATTCGTAATCGGAGCATAATTCATAATTTTATGTAATGTGTATGCTATTATTACATTGTAAGAGACACGGAAAATTACGAATCGAAAAAAAAAAAAGTTACGAATGTACGAATTTTTTCGTTCAATCCATTCGAAAAAAAAAAAGTTACGAATGTACGAATTTTTTCGTTCAATCCATTCGAAGCACGTTAAGAAACGCCATTGTAAGGGACACGGAAAATTACCAATTCAACAAAAAAAGTTACGAATGTACGAATTTTTTCGTTTGATTTTCGTTGTTCCTGTTTTCGTTTTTCGGATTTTCTTCTTTCGTAGTTTTGTTGTTTCTAATTTGGTTATTTAGGATTTTCATTGTTTTTCATATTCGTTTGATTCGATAATTCGTTATTCGTTAAAATTTTTAGCGAATCATTCGTTCATTCGTATGATAACGAATGAACGAATAAAACAAATTTTAAACGGAAAACAAAATGAATTGCACATGTCTACTGCACACCAGTGCACAAAGCAAGGTCCATAAAGACATGGATGAATGGGTTTGGGGGAGAAGAGGGTAGCTGTGGACTGTGGGAGAAGAGGGGAGCTGTGGACTGTGGGAGAAGAGGGGAGCTGTGGACTGTGGGAGAAGAGGGGAGCTGTGGACTGTGGGAGAAGAGGGTAGCTGTGGACTGTGAGAAAAGAGGGGAGCTTCCTTAAACCTGCTTGTGAAGTGGCATGACTTGTACAGACGGTTCACGATGTACTACGGCATTTACAAAGAAAGCAAACATTTCGCAGCCAACTTTTCTTAATGCTTCAAAGACCTAACCGAACTCAAATACAGGGCATGGAGAACTGGGTTCTGCCCTGGGGGATGTGTACCAATGAAAAAAAAAAATAAAAAAAAATATCATCCAGTGATGAGCAGCTCTTTTAGTGATGATTTAATGGCAACATTAAAAATGCACAAATCCTTAACCACTTCAGCTCCTGAAGATTTACCCCCCCCCCCTTCCTGACCAGGCCATATTTTGCAATACTGCACTGCGTTACTTTAACTGACAAGTGCGCGGTCGTGCGATGCTGTACACAAATGTCCTTTTTTTCCCCACAAACAAGGCTTTATTTTGGTGGAACTTTTATCAGTTTTTATTTTTTGTGCTACAAACAAAAAAAGACAGACAATTAAAAACAAAAAAAAAACAATCTTCTTTACTTTCTGCTACAAAACATATCCAATAAAAAAATTTAAAAAATCTAATTTCTTCATCAATTTAGGCCAATATGTATTCTGCTACATGTTTTTGGTAAAAAAAAAAAAAAAGTGTAAATTGATTGGTTTGCGCAAAACTTATAGCGCCTACAAATTACGGCATATATTTATGGAATTTTTATTTATTTATTTTTCTTTTTACAAGTAATAGCGGGGATCAGGACTGCGATATTGTGCCATTCAAATTGGACACTAACTGACACTTTTGACACATTTTTGGGGACCAGTGACACTAATACAGTGATCAGTGCTAAAAATATGCACTTGTCACTGAACTAATGACACTGGCTGGGAAGGGGTTAACATCAGGGGCGATCAAAGGGTTAAATGTGTGCCTAGATGGTGTTTTCTTACTGTGGGGGAGGTGCTTTTACTAGGGGAAGACATGGATCCTTGTCTCTGCTTTGCAGGGACACATGGTTAATGCCTTCCCTACTGACAGAACGGCGATCTACCTTGTTTACATAGACTGATGTTCTCCCTGTGTAACAAATGATCAGCAGGTGCCGGTGGGCATCAAGTCCTCAGTACCCGCTGATTGGCTCCCGATGTGCATTATCCCAGCGGGAGCGAGCCGCCACTGGTGCACATTTAAACCCGTGATCTGGAAATGCGGGATCACGTATATACAGTGTTTAAATGTGAAATTTCTGCGCTGGTCTAAATGATAAAACGGCTGCTACTCAAGACAAGGGATAAAGTAAAAAAAAAATGTATTAATATATATGGAGCGCTATTTCCTGTGTTAAACCATATAAAATGGGACAATATATATTTATAAAGTGATCAGTGTGCATAAGATAATACTTGATGAAAATGTGCTTCAATATAATGAAAATTCATAAAGTGACTGAGGCATAAACCACAATATAAAAACAGTGCTCAAAAAAGTGCAAAATGAATAAACATTCAATAAACTTATTATAAATAATAAGTGCCTTTTGTGACTTTTATGCCTCGTACACACGCTCGGACTTTCCCGCGGGACTAGGTCCGGCGGACAAACCACTGGACCTTCCAGAGGGGCTTCGCCGGACTTTCCGAGCGTGTGGACTTGCCCACACACGCCCCGGACTTCTCCGGCGGACAATCCGTGGGAAAAAGTCCGCTGGACTTTTGAAAATGAACGGACTTGCTCACACATGGAGCAAAGTCCGTTCATTTAGAACGTAACTGCAGGTAGACGGGGCTAGCGAAGGCAGTGAATGCCGCGCTAGCCCCGTCACCTGGTATGGATTTAAAGGGAATCCCCATGCCGAAAAAATGGCGTGGGGGTCCCCCCCAAAATCATCTCAGACCCTTATCCGAGCATGCAGCCCGGCCGGCCAGGAAAGGGGTGGGGACGAGCGAGCCCCCCCCCCCCTCCTGAGCCGTACCAGGCCGCATGCCCTCAACATGGGGGGGTGCCCTGGGGCACGGCCCCCCCACCCCAAAGCACCTTGTCCCCATGTTGATGAGGACAAGGGCCTCTTCCCGACAACCCTGGCCGTTGGTTGTCAGGGTCTGAGGGCGGGAGGCTTATCGGAATCCGGGAGTCCCCTTTAATAAGGGGGCCCCCAGATCCCGGCCCCCCACCCTATGTGAATGAGTATGGGGTACGATGTACCCCTACCCATTCACCTAAGGTGTAAAGTGTAAATAAAAAAAACACACATTTTTTTAAAAATATTTTATTGCACTGCTCCGGGGGTCTTCTTCCGTCTTGGGGGGTCTTCTCGCCGGACTCCTCCGCTATTTTACCTAGCTCTTTTACCGAGCAGAGGAGCATCCTCCGGAATTGTGACATCATAGGGGGGCGGGGTCACCATGTGACATGAGCATGTGACCCTGCCCCCTTGTCTCTATATAAGTCCCAGCACAGCGTGGCTCTGCCATTCCGGCCAGAGACAGCAACGAGTCAACATCGGAAGAAGAAGAAGGCGGCGCGGGAGCGGCGGCGGCAAGAACAAAAAATACCCCGGAAGACCCCCGAAGGCGGATCGAGACCCCCAGATGACGGCGGCGATGACGAAGAAGGTAGCCGGGCTCCTCTTCTTGGTCAAAAAGTCCGCCGGCGCCCACACACGGGAGGATTGTCCGGCGGACTTCAGTCCGGCAGACAATCCCGCAGGAAAGTCCGCTCGTGTGTACGCTGCATTAGTTGCAACACACAGGGGCTGATTTACGAACGGTTTGCGCCTTGAGTTGCGGTGCACGTGGATGCACAACGGCCATTTTCGTATTTACAAAACATTTGCACCTGTAACACAACGCAATTCCCCATTTATTATAGTATTCTCGGCGCACAGGGGGAGGCGATCGGTGCGCCACTATAGACATGGCGCACGGCATCTTCAACTCAAAATTTAAAGAAATACTGTATAACGGCAATACTGTGCTCTGCCCTGCTGACGGCCATCCTCTGTCCTACTGAATCCTCCAACAGAACAGTGTGTAGGGTTCAGTAGGGAAGAGATTCCCCACCATATGCAGAGCAGGGAAGCAGCAGTGACACGCTGCTGTTTGTTCTTCTGGTGCGCTGATAATCACTGGCTCTCCTCTCTCATCCTTCCAGTATGATGCCACACATAAGCACCTTGGATAGACAGGCCAGGAGGGCCAGCCAGGAACAGCACAGCACACTAAGCATGTCGCTTTCCTACGCCACTCTGCAAGCACTTTAAATGGGTATACAGATTGTCGTGTACGGAAAAATGAAAACATGATATAAATAACTGACAGGAACATCATAGTTGTTTGTAGAATGCATCTCAAGATACAAAACAAAATAATTAAATCCAATCAGATCCCTACTATAGAGCATACCTTAGAACTAGTCAATCTACACTATAATTACGAACTCATGTTTGCCTCCAGTAAAGGGTGTATATGGAAAGCACTCGCAGAATGGTCCCTCTGGTCCCGGTGGACCGGAGCAGTAACATTCCTTGATTCCAATCACACTGGATAGTGATTCGTACACACACACCTACACCCGGTATACTTGTGGTCCTTACTGTTTTACTGTTGCATATCTATTTTGGTTAAAGAACTTCAATCTTGAAAAACTATATGTATCTCTGAAAATATTACTTACCGTATATACTTGAGTATAGGCTGACCCGAATATAAGCCGAGGCACCTAATTTTACCACAAACAACTGGGGAAAACTTATTGACTCGAGTATAAGCCTAGGGTGAGAAATGCGCAGCTACTGTAAGTGAAAAAGAGGGTCAACGATGCCCATTTGCAGCCTCACTGTGCCCATGCAGATGGACACAGTTGACCGATTTGGGGCCCTGTATCTCAGGGTCACTTAGTGCTAGGAACCCCATCTTTAGATATGTTGTAGTGCTAATTCCACTGGGTTGGAATACAACATTTGGGGTTCCTAGCTCCAAGTGTCCCCGAGATATGGGGCCCCAAATTCGGGTCAGAAAATGTCAAGCACTTTTCTGCAGCAGAGAATGACATTTTCCGAACCGACTTTGGGGCCCCGTATCTGCTAGGAACCCCATATTTGGATATGTTATAGTGCTAGGTCCATTGGGTTGGCACACCAAATTTGGGACTCCTAGACCCAAGTGGCCCCGAGATATGGGGCCCCAAAGTCGGGTCGGAAATTTTTTTTTTTGCTGCAGAAAAGTGCTTGACTCGAGTATAAGCCGAGGGGGGCACTTTCAGCACAAAAAAATGTGCTGAAAAACTCGGCTTATACTCGAGTATATACGGTACTTGTAACTACACCTAGCCTCAAAAGTTTGAAAACTGTTCATTCTTGTTAAACTTTAAACTTAATAAAAATCTATTGAAGAGAAAAAAAAAAATAATTAGAAATAGTAGTGAAGTTGATAGTCAATACTTAAAATATATAAACAAAAAAATATATATTTATATATATTGTAGAGATGCGCCCCATCTCACAGGTGCATATAAGCAGCACATGCCTGATTTTGGCAGGGATGCTAATTGCACACCTGTGGGCTGGGTTCAAAAACATCCCAGGAAATGCAGTCAGGGCTCAGACCTGGAGACGGCTCCGCCCAGCAGACAGGAAGTCTGGCTAGGAGGTTGGGAGAGTTCCAAGAGGAAGAGACAGGAGCCTAAGACTGGAGGTGGCAGTCTGAAGCAGGCAGGTGTAGCCTGCGACTAAAGCAGCACGAAGCTGACAATGAGTAAGCCGGGAGGCTATCGTTTGGTTATGCATTGATGGTGGAACCCCCTGCGAGGGAAGATTTCTGTTGATTTGAACTTTTTTCGTTTCCTTTAAATAGAAGTGGGCTGTCATGCCCTAAAACACAAGTCTGGAGTGGCACGTTTCTGAAAAATCGCATGCACCACTTGAATCTAATCACCCCGGATCGTCACAATATATAGTAGGTGAGGTTGGAAAAAAGACACAAGTCCATCAAGTCCAATGTCATGTATATCACATGAGCCTAAAATATAATTTAGGGATCAAAATAATAGTAATAATATCAAGAAATAATAAAAAAGGAAAATATACTGTATGTCTAAAATATACCCATAAGGCAGTCACATGAACCTAAAATGTGTATATTATGTAGGCATCACATTAATAGTGTTAATATCAAGAATTATTATAAAGAGAAATATCAAAGCAATAACCTTAAAGAAATTTTCATGAAAAACAACAGAAAAACAATCATGGAAAAAAGAAAAAGCAAGAGGGAAAAAAAAGGCAAAAAAATGAGGGTTGTCACTGGTAAGGAAGTTGGACTTATCTGAAGTTGTGGACACGATTGGGCTAATGCAATTGGGATACCTGTGCTTAGGTTTGATCTGAGTTGTGGGTGACATAAATGGAATAACTTAACTAGACCAGTCCATAAAAGGTTAATTAGAAGAAGGTGAGCATTAGTTGGTTAGGACAGATGTAAAAAAATTATAAGAGACATTGGAGTGCTGCCAATACTTTCTTTATGTTGTCATAAGCATCAGATAACTCTGCATAATGTTTATCCAAGGAGTTCCACTTAATAATTATATTAGAGCTTGAATACTTTTTTGCCTGTAGACAATTTTGAAGGTGAAGCCTCTATGGTTATAAGTAATTTCAAAAATAACCTCAATAACCTCAAAGAGTATCAAATACAATAATCTCACAGAGAAGACAAGACCATGTATTGGCTTGAACAAGTGGATGGGGCCAGAAAGACACCAATGACTGATCACTAGGGATGAGCCCGGTGAGCCCAGAACTATTGGGGCCGCTCGCCTCAAATTTGTGTGATGCGAGCGGCCCCGCAATGCATTGCGGCCCGCGCAGTGCAATGCTGGCTGATGATTGGCCAAGCATGCACTGTGACCCCGCATGCTTGGCCAATCACAGCGCCGGCAGCGAGGAGAGCCATAATTGGCTACAGGCAGGATGCCTGTAGCCAATTATAGTTCAGGGGCTTTAGTACACGCCCCATGGTATAAGAGGCCGCCAAGCCGGCGGCCTCGCATATTCCGTTTCAGTCAGTGTCAGCGTGTCAGTGTGCTGCTGACAATATGTGCTCTATTTCTGGGGATATGTGTGTGCGTGCTGTTAGAACAGCATTGCAGTATCACATCTGGGGGGTGTCTATAGGTGGCCTGTGAAGGGGGGCAGGTTTCCTGTGCTTAGAACTTTCCCTGCAAAAAAGTGTCACTCGAGGCTAATGAATTGATGGCTCCTGTAACACAGAGAACTGTCATTCATTAAAAAAAAAAAAAAAAAAAAGCGTGGGGGTCCCCCCAAATTTAATAACCAGGCCCTTCAGGTCTGGGATGGATATTAAGGGGGACCCCCCAAAAAAAAAAAAAAAAAAAAAAATGGCGTAGGGTCCCCCTCAAAATCCATACCAGACCCTTATCCGAGCACGCAACCTGGCAGGCCGCAGGAAAAGAGGGGGGGACGAGAGCGCCCCCCCCTCCCGCCTGAACCGTACCAGGCCACATGCCCTCAACATTGGGAGGATGCTTTGGGGGTCTAAGACCCCTACAGCACCTTGTCCCCATGTTGATGAGGACAAGGGCCTCTTCCCCACAACCGTGCCCGGTGGTTGTGGGGGTCTGCGGGCGGGGGGCTTATCGGAATCTGGAAGCCCCCTTTAACAAGGGGACCCCCAGATCCCGTCCCCCCCTGTGTGAAATGGTAAGGGGGTACAAAAGTACCCCTACCATTTCACCAAAATAGTGGCAAAAATGGTAAAGATGACAGGAGACGGTCTTTGACAATTCCTTTATTAAAATCTTCTTTCTTCATCCTTCGGTTTGTTCATCTTCTCCTTCCGTCATCTTCTTCCATCTTCTTCTTCCATTTTCTTCTTCCTCCGATCCGCTTCTTCTTGCGCTGGTCTTCTCGTCCTTCTCGTCCGGCATCTTCTTCCGTCGGTGTCGGCGTCGGTGTCTCTGTCTCTTCTTGGGCTGCTCCACGCAATGGGAGGCTCCCGCTGTGTGAGGCTCCGCTCCGTCTGACAGGTCTTTTATAATGGAGGGCACCTGGTGACCCCGCCCCCTCTGACGCACAGGGACGTTATGGGGAATTCCATGATGGCTTTCCCCATGACGTCAGAGGGGGGCGGGGTCACCAGGTGCCCTCCGTTTTAAAAGACCTGTCAGACGGAGCGGAGCCTCACACAGCGGGAGCCTCCCATTGCGCGGAGCGGCCCAAGAAGAGACAGAGACACCGACGCCGACACCGACGGAAGAAGATGCCGGACGAGAAGGACGAGAAGACCAGCGCAAGAAGAAGCGGATCGGAGGAAGAAGAAAATGGAAGAAGAAGATGGAAGAAGATGACGGAAGGAGAAGATGAAGAAACCGAAGGATGAAGAAAGAAGAAAGAAGATTTTAATAAAGGAATTGTCAAAGACCGTCTCCTGTCATTTTTACCATTTTTGCCACTTTTTTGGTGAAATGGTAGGGGTACTTTTGTACCCCCTTACCATTTCACACAGGGGGGGGGCGGGATCTGGGGGTTCCCTTGTTAAAGGGGGCTTCCAGATTCCGATAAGCCCCCCGCCCGCAGACCCCCACAACCACCGAGCACGGTTGTGGGGAAGAGGCCCTTGTCCTCATCAACATGGGGACAAGGTGCTTTAGGGGTCTTAGACCCCCAAAGCATCCTCCCAATGTTGAGGGCATGTGGCCTGGTACGGTTCAGGGGGAGGGGGGGCCGCTCTCGTCCCCCCCTCTTTTCCTGCGGCCTGCCAGGTTGCGTGCTCGGATAAGGGTTTGGTATGGATTTTGAGGGGGACCCCACGCCATTTTTTTGGGCTAGGGTTCCCCTTAAAATCCATACCAGACCTCAAGGGTCTGGTATGGATTTTGAGGGGGACCCTACGCCATTTCTTTTGTTTTTTTGTGGCTGGGGTCCCCCTTAATATCCATCCCAGACCTGAAGGGCCCGGTTATTGAATTTGGGGGACCCCTACGCTTTTTTTTTTTTTTCTTTTTTTATTTTTTATCAATGACTTTTTTTATGAATGAGTTTCATTCAGTCATTCAGACTGTTCTCTGTATTACGGGAGCCGTCAATACACATTAGCCGCGAGTGATTTTAAATAGCTTTTTTACTTGCAAAAATGACACTTTGCGCAGAGACAGTTCTAAACACGGGAAACATGCGCCCCTTCACAGGCATACTATAGACACCCCCCAGGTACGAAATTTAAAGGAATATTACACTTTTATTGTTTCAATTTAAGCATTATTAAAATCACTGCTCCTGAAAAAAAACGGCCGTTTTTAAAAAACTTTTTTTTTGCATTGATACATGTCCCCTGGGGCAGGACCCAGGTCCCCAAACACTTTTTATGACATTAACATGCATATTAGCCTTTAAAATTAGCACTTTTAATTTCGAACGTTCGCATCCATTATAACTAATAGCGTTCTAAAGCTCGCACAGACTTTAGGTCCGTTCGCGGGTTCTGGTGCGAGCCGAACGGGGGGGGGTGTTCGGCTCATCCCTACTGATCACTAGAGTTGAGCGGACACCTGGATGTTCGAGATCGGCGGGTTCGGCCGAACTTCGGAAAAAAGTCCGGGTCGGGACCGAACTTGACCCGAACTTGACCCCGAACTCCAAACCCCATTGAAGTCAATGGGGACCCGAACTTTTGAACACTAAAATGGCTGTAAAAAAGTCATGGAAAGGGCTAGAGGGCTGCAAATGGCAACAAAATGTTGTTCCGAGCATGGCAAGTGCTCTGCAAACAAATGTGTATAGGGAAATAACTTAAAATAACATAAAAAAAATTAAAAAGTTGGTTAGGTTGAAGCCTAGCCAAGCGAGCCTGTGAGGGGCCCTGTTACTATGTGCTACTGTATGTCCACTTGGATGGTGGGGCTTGAACCTGCACTCACTGCCCAGGAGACGTTCATCTTAGGAGATTTTGTGAATCTCCTTGTCCTCCGTACTGCGCAAGCACTGCGCCTGCACAGTAAGTGGCCGGACATTAGCCGATGGCCAGACAGTTTTTGTCAGAACACCGGTATACGTGTCTATTCTGCAGAAGGTACGGACAAGTCCTGTGGGATCCATGCCTGGTTCATTTTAATGAACGTGAGCTTGTCCACATTGGCTCTGGACCGGTGGCAGGCCGCTGCAGGCTCTGTCGCCTACTCACACCTGAGGAAGGTGCTTCACTAGTGCGTGTAGCTGGCACAGATCGACCACGTCCTCTCCTTGCAACAGGAGTGCCACCAGCAGCACCACGACCCGGGCCACGTCCCCTATTTGATGATCTTCTCATATTTTCAAAATTTATGATCTCGCCTTAAATGGGTGTTTTTATCAATAGCAGAATACACGTACAGTGTCTAAAGCGTGTATGAACACGCAGAAAATGCTATTGGGAAAAAAAAAAACACAGCAAAATTAAATTTTTTTGCAATTTTTTTCCAATATCAGAATACACGGACAGTGTCTAAAGCGTGTATGAACACACAGAAAATGCTAAAAGGAATATATAGTCCGCGCTTAGGACAGAGATTAAGGTATGCAGCCTCCCCTGAGTGGACTCCCTAGGGAGCCAGTGAGTAAATGAGTGTGATAAAGGGATAATGGCGCTCCCTACTGCAGAAAAAGTGTATAACTACACTAACCCAACACACCCAGTGCAAATGATATAAAATATATATATGTGAAAAAATGTAGGTTTGAGACCCAATGTTAAGGTTATCATCAGAGGCTAATCAGATGGTTAGCATTCCATGCCATGCACAGCCATCCAACCTGAGGGCACTCAAGAGTAGGTGTACCACCAGGAGACCCCCGGGAGCCTAATGGGAAAAGCTGTTTGGGTCAACCTCTTATATAATTAGTGCATTAAACATTAAATGAATAAATCAAGTGCAGATAAATATAATGCAGTGTGTCCATCAACTTGCATCTCACACCTTCCTAAATGAAATTAGTACACTTATGCATACAAAGAGGCACATCGATAGTGGAAAAATATATACTAAACAGTGAGTCCATCAATTAGCATAAAGAAAAATAAATTAGGTGGAAAAAATGAAAATATAGATAACACGTGAAAAAAAGTTTTGTGTATAAAAGTCCTCCCGGGTTATATGGTCCAATAGGTAAACAGAAAGGACGGGAAAAATAAAAAAGGTGAAAAAGATATAAATATGCAAAGTTCAATAATCAGTGACTGTAGTGACTTCGCTGCTGCAGATAAGGTGACTTCGTGCTGCCCGTATGGTCCCACACTCACCGGATAATACCACCCCTGCAGGGGTAACAGGCATATATGAAGATCCGTCAGTGGTCCCTCTACCAGCACTGGATTTGGTCCCAAAGAACGATATCCCACTCCTCCGTTTCCACAGGAATAGTCTCAGGATCTATATACTGCTATCCAGCGTCAGCACTCCATTATCCAGGATGTTCAGAAAAAATGTCCCTCCATGGCAAAAAGGAAGAAGAAAAATAGGGGACTCATAGCGCAATGTGTAAAAAACAAGTTCACTTTTATTTTAATAAAACCAAAAAAGTATAAAAAATTATATAGCAGAATCCCGGCAAGCTTACATAAAGCTTAAAGCCTAATTGCCCTCTGATACAGGCAATGCGCAGTGGCCGCTCCGCAGCTTGCGTCCCAGTGGCGTTCCAAGCCTCCTGCGCTGACCAGAAGTGATGTAAGTACGCCTTTTGACAAAGTCACATGACGTATCAGAGGGCAATTAGGCTTTAAGCTTTATGTAAGCTTGCCGGGATTCTGCTATATAATTTTTTATACTTTTTTGGTTTTATTAAAATAAAAGTGAACTTGTTTTTTACACATTGCGCTATGAGTCCCCTATTTTTCTTCTTCCTTTTTGCCATGGAGGGACATTTTTTCTGAACATCCTGGATAATGGAGTGCTGACGCTGGATAGCAGTATATAGATCCTGAGACTATTCCTGTGGAAACGGAGGAGTGGGATATCGTTCTTTGGGACCAAATCCAGTGCTGGTAGAGGGACCACTGACGGATCTTCATATATGCCTGTTACCCCTGCAGGGGTGGTATTATCCGGTGAGTGTGGGACCATACGGGCAGCACGAAGTCACCTTATCTGCAGCAGCGAAGTCACTACAGTCACTGATTATTGAACTTTGCATATTTATATCTTTTTCACCTTTTTTATTTTTCCCGTCCTTTCTGTTTACCTATTGGACCATATAACCCGGGAGGACTTTTATACACAAAACTTTTTTTCACGTGTTATCTATATTTTCATTTTTTCCACCTAATTTATTTTTCTTTATGCTAATTGATGGACTCACTGTTTAGTATATATTTTTCCACTATCGATGTGCCTCTTTGTATGCATAAGTGTACTAATGTCATTTAGGAAGGTGTGAGATGCAAGTTGATGGACACACTGCATTATATTTATCTGCACTTGATTTATTCATTTAATGTTTAATGCACTAATTATATAAGAGGTTGACCCAAACAGCTTTTCCCATTAGGCTCCCGGGGCTCTCCTGGTGGTACACCTACTCTTGAGTGCCCTCAGGTTGGATGGCTGTGCATGGCATGGAATGCTAACCATCTGATTAGCCTCTGATGATAACCTTAACATTGGGTCTCAAACCTACATTTTTTCACATATATATTTTATATCATTTGCACTGGGTGTGTTGGGTTAGTGTAGTTATACACTTTTTCTGCAGTAGGGAGCGCCATTATCCCTTTATCACTCTCATTTACACACAGAAAATGCTATTGGGAAAAAAAAACACAGCAAAATTAAATTTTTTTGCAATGTTTTTCCAATATCAGAATACACGGACAGTGTCTAAAGCGTGTATGAACACGCAGAAAATGCTATTGTGAAAAAAAACACAGCAAAATTAAATTTTTTTGCAATGTTTTTCCAATACCAGAATACACACAGACTATGGTGTATCTCTTACTAATATATGCAGTGCAGTGATGGTGCACTGAGCTTGCAGGTAAAACTTTTATATTTTGTCTGGCACTGGCCTCATGGCACTGTTAAAAGACTGTGCACTGCACCCCAGCCAGGGTACAATTGATATAGGAATCTCTTCAATAATTCTCTCTGCCTCTTTCTTTTCCTTAATAAAGAAACTCTCTACTCTAGCTATCTAGATCGCTCACTGATCTAACTAATTTGAAGAAAATTTAAGGAATGTGGACTGACTGACTTTATCACACTAACTCCTAAAATCCTCTCTTAGCAGCACAGGAACCTGTCTATAGCAGAATGACGCTGTGTGCTGTGTGTCTGGACTATATATAGAGGCTGGGTCACATGCTGCACTGCCCAATCACAGCCATGCCATTAGTAGGCATGGCTGTGATGGCTTCTAAGGGCACACTAGTGAAACTAGCGTCGATTGGCTGCCCTGCAGCTTGTAAAAGGCGCCAATACATCGCCGAACACCGGACCCGAACCCGAACATACAGTCAATAGTTCGGGTTCGGGTCTGGGACCCGGACACCCAAAAGTCCGGTACGGACCCGAACTTTACAGTTCGGGTTCGCTCAACCCTACTGATCACAAGATGAAAAGAGATACAAATTAATTATATAACATGAAATGTAGACTATGAAAAAGAGATAGAAAGTAATAAAATAACAGGAAATGTAGACTATGGAAAAGAGATACAACCCCAGCTCTCTACCGACATATGGAAGGCAATGTCTTGGCCTCGTTGGACAGGGCGGTCAGCGGTAAGGTGCATATTAACGCTGATTTATGGTCCAATAGGCATGGACAGGGAGGTTACCTTTCTTTCACGGTGCACTGGGTAACCCTGCTGGCAGCTGGGAAGGATGCAGGACAGGGTGCAGTATTGTTGGAGCTTGTTCCAACACCACGCCTCCAAAATGCTGGTAGTGGTGATTCTGCCACACCGCTCTCCTCCACCCCCTCCTCTTCTTCTTCCTCTATGGCCTCTTCCTGTGCAGATTTGTCCTCGGAACCATTTGCCCGATGGTTGTGGGGGTCTGCGGGCGGGGGGCTTATCGGAATATGGAAGCCCCCTTTAACAAGGGGACCCCTAGATCCCACACCCTGGGTGAAATGATAATGGGGTACAAAAGTAACCCTACCATTTCACAAAAAAAGTGTCAAAAATTTTAAAAATGACAAGAGCCAGGGGTCGCCCCCCTATTTTCCTGCAGCCTGCCAGGTTGCGTGCTCGGAAAAGGGTCTGGTATGGATTTTGAGGGGGGCCCCCATGCCATTTTTTTTTTTGGTGCAAATCCATACCAGACCTGAAGGGCCTGGTATGGAATTTCGGGGGAACCCCACGCATTTTTTTTTCTTAATTTAGTTTTTTTTTCTTAATGCTAACATGACCTGTGTGCAAATATCCTAAAAAAAAAACATAAAAGTGAACCAGCGTAAAAAAAAAAAAAAATCAAGTTGAGAGGTGCGCCCGTTCAACTTATACAAATGAATTTACGTTTCTTGACATTTATTAAGATTTTGCCAGCGCAGTGAACCAAAGCAGTTGAACGTGCGAAAATGCCGCTTGCGCATGCACAGTGCATAAATTGACCTTGCGCAGTTCTAATTGTATTTGCAGGCGCAGCAGGCTTGTTCAAAGAAAGTTACTTTCTTATTCTATTTTGGGCATATTTGTTACTTGGACAGTTATAACTATACTTCCTCATATCACCCCCATAATATTGGCACTTCCAGCTTCTTTAAATTCTGAGTTGAAGATGCCGTGCGCCAGGTCTATAGTGGCGCTCCGATCGCCGCCTCCTGTGCACCGAGAATATAATAGTAATTGTGAAATTGCGCTGTGTTACAGGCGCAAATGTTTTGTAAATAGGAAAACGGCTGTTGCGCATCGGCGTGCGCCGCAACTTACGGCGCAAACTGTTTCATAAATCAGCCCCAATATGTACACTAAAAAGAAAGAAATACAAATGAATGATATAACATGAAATCTAGACTATGGATAATACATACAGAGTACTAATATAATGTGAAATGTAGACTATGGAAAAGACATAACAAGTAATAATATAACATGAAATGTAGACTATGGAAAAGACATACAAAGTAATAAAGTAAAACGAAATATAGACTATAAAAAAGATATACAAACTAATAATAAAACAGGAAGTGTAGACTGTGGAAAAGAGACACAATTAACATTAATCATTTCTGCCTAAATGAATAAATACACGAATACATAGATTTTACTGAACAACGCCCTGACTCCTACTTGCTTACCAGGGCTTAAATTACATTTCCCTAGGCCCCATCAGGTTAACAGAGGGGCCCAGCAGGTGGGAGCAGAGGAAGGACTTTTTCATTTTCGGTGTATAGTTGGATAAAGTCAGTGCTGCTTTTCCACTGCACTCTGGGGGGGGTGGGGGGAGTGTAGGCATGGTTTGGGGGGGCAAAAGGGGGGCTGTATGGGGGCCCCATGATTTCTAACATCAGCCCTGGCCATGTTTAGCAGCATGGGGATGCACAGGTGTTCTATAAATCCCCATGTGGGGGACAAAGCTGCTGCTTCCAATGTGGCCTGTGTGCGGGTGAACAGCCATGGTCATTTGTCACTTCTCTTCAATGAATGTATGACTATGATGGGACTAGACATGTGCGATTCGTTTCGTACAAATTTTTCTAAATTCGTACATTCGTACGAATCCGAATTACGAATTTTTACGAATACGAATTCTGTACGAAATACAAAATTTCGTTTACGAATTTCGGATCCAAATTATCCGAATCCAAACTACCAAATGACGAATTTCAACTAATATGAAAGAAATTATAGCGGATATAGCGAATGATTCGAATTAATTCGACACTCTATAAATAATAACGAATTATCCGAAAACGAATTAACGTTACATAACACAAGTCTATTGTCTATTGTTCACCAATCGCTCAGAGGAAGTACTAAATACGAAATTTCGTAATTCGTAAATTAAATTTCGTATTTCGTACTTCCTCTGAGTGATTGGTGAACAATAGACAATAGACTTGTGTTATCGTTAATAAGTTTTTGGATAATTCGTTATTATTCGTAGAGTGTCGATATTCGTAGCGATTCGTAACGATATTAACGATTCGTACGAATCTGAATTAACTTTCGTACACGAATTACGAATTACAATTTTTTTTTTATACGAAACGGAACAGAACGAAACAAAACAAATTTTTTGACGGCTCCCGTGTCTAGATGGGACCAAAAAAAGGATAAAAAAATCATTTAATTCCATAAACAGCAAATCTACATAATACACTACGGTAAATATAAATTCATAAACTTTCTGTGCCTGTATGTCTTATTCTAGAGCTCCTTAGTGTTGTAGAACTGGTTTCCAGTGTCTCCAAAGAAAGTCCAGGCTGGGAGTAGATGTCACCTCCCAGAGAAGGTGGATTAGACACCAAAATACACCTACCTCATATATAAACCGTATATTACAAGAGGAAGAGTAGACAGCATCACTGATACAGAACACGGTAGGTCTTTTCAGATTTTTCTCTACTTTCGTAACAAAGATCTCTCCACAGCGCGCGTGAGAGAGAGAGATCGTTATTCTTGTTTTTATTATTTTTGTTGAGATAACCTTCTCAGTAAGACGTCTTCTGAACTTTTAAATTCCAAATTTCTTCCAAACTTCAAATTCATTTAGGAATACAAACATCCCACATTGAAATAACAACTTAAAGCGGAGCTCCACCTGAATTATTTTTTTTTTAAGTCAGCAGCTACAAATACTGCAGCTGCTGACTTTTAATAAATGGACACTTACCTGTTCCAGGTTCCAGCAGTGTCGGCAGAAGAGATGACGAGCGATCGCTCGTCTCTCGGCTGCCCCGCTGCCATCCTCTGTCAGGGAATCAGGAAGTGAAGATGCAACGTCTTCACTGCCCGGTTCCCTACTGCGCATGCCCGGTTCCCTACTGCGCATGCGCGAGTCGCACTGCGCGCCTCTATTGGCCCCCGCTGTGTCCTGGGAACTGTGTTTCCCAAGACACAACGGGTCATCTTCGGATAGAGGCGGGGCAGCTCGGATAATTCGTCACAGAAGTGGGTGCAGATACCTGTATTATACAGGTATCTGCACCCCCCTCCCCCCTGAAAGGTGCCAATTGTGGCACCGGAGGGGGGAAGGAATCCGATAAGCGGAAGTTCCACTTTAAGGTGGAACTCCGCTTTAATGAAAAAAATTGAAATGATAATATTTCTGTAGATGTCTTTGACTAAAAATATAAATAAAAAAAAAACAATATATAAAAATATATATAACATAAAAATATAAATACATATATCCTGTGTTCTATCATACCTAAGGGGCAGAGGGCCGGATAGAGGATAAGAAAATGGGAAAAAAAGAGAGTAAAGCCCGTACACACGACCGGACTTTCAAACTCACATCCAACATTTGTTGTTGGAAAAGTCCGATCGTGTGTAAGGGTGACAATGCAATATATTCCTATCCCAGGCATATGCTGTCAGATGATTGTTTATATGTTTAATTGTAGTGTTCTACGTCTGTCGTCTTGTGTTGTGTGTTGTGATATCCGGAGACTATTTGACACAACAGTCTTTGGATACATGTCAAGTTAGTGTCAATATTGCCATCTCCCATTGGGGAGCATAATTAATTTTTTATTCATAAATAAATGATTTATATTTTTCTATTTTTCTCTACATTGTATGCTGTGTCACTCATTTGGTCTTCTGTTTCCTTATTGTCTGGATAAGGACAGCCCCGTTTTTTGATGTATATGCTGTCCTGGGTATCTCATGAGTCTTCATGAGGTATTTAATCCAGATTTTGAAATATATTTTAATGCAATATTAACGAAATATTTTTAAATGCAAAAGTTCATTATTTCTGTTGATTTTTTTGTTTGATTAAAAAAGAAAAAAAATATATATATACCCTATATTACCAAAATATTGGGACATCTGCCTTTACATGCACATGAAATTTAATGGCATCCCAGTCTTAGTCCGTAGGGGTTCAATATTGAGTTGGCCCACCTTTGCTTTGTGCACTGGTCCAAATTATTTGGTGGAGGGGGGATTATGGTGTGGGGTTGTTTTTCAGGGGTTGGGTTTGGCCCCCTAATTTCCAGTGAAGGGAACTCCTAAGGCATCAGCATACCAAGACATTTTGGACAATTTCCTTCTCCCAAATTTGCGGGAACAGTTTGGGGACGGCCCCTTCCTGTTCCAACATGACTGCGCACCAGTGCACAAAGCAAGGTCCATAAAGACATGGATGGAAGGAACATGACTGGCCTGCACCCCCATAGAACACCTTTGGGATGAATTAGAGAGGAGACTGCGAGCCAGGTCTACTCATCTATCATCGGTGCCTGATGACACAAATGTGCTTCTGGAAGAACGGTCAAACATTCCCATAGACACACTCCTAAAGCTTGTGGACGGCCTTCCCAGAAGAGGTGAAGCTGTTATAGCTGCAAAGGGTGGGCCAACTCAATATTGAACCCTACGGACTAAAGCTGGGATGCCATTAAAGTTAATGTGTGTGTAATGGCAGGTGTCCCAATATGTTTGACAATATAGTATATGTGCATACATAAAGTTTTAAAAATAGTGACACTTAAAATAACTATGAATGGATAAATAAAAAATATTAACAATTCATCATATACTAAGGATGTACTCCAAGCAAAATAATGGAACCAAAATAGTCCTTATAGAAAGGGCTTGTAGTGCACAAAAAGTCCAAAAAACAGCATACACCGGTAAATAAATGCCGATTTTCTTCCTCAGACAATCCTTCCAAAGGTCCCAAAGTGCAAATCTAATCCACCCCGTCCCCCACAATGTGCCAGACCTCCACCTCCTAAATGCACTCACCAGATAGATGAGATAAGGAGGTATATAAAACATCCAATCTTAGATCGCCAGGTATTCCTCAGAATCGAAATCCCAGATGGAGGTAAGCATTCTTCTTCATCTTCAGCTCACACCATGGAGCCCACAAAAGAAGTATATAGAGTAGTATTTTATTGCTAAAATTGGCCAATAACATACAACTCAATATTGAACCCTACGGACTAATGCCCCGTACACACGGTTGGAAAATCCGACCACAAAATCCATCGGATTTTTTCCATCGGTGTTTGTCCGACACTGGTGTTGCATACACACGGTTGGACAAAGTTGTCGGAAAATCCGATCATTCCGAACGTGGTGACGTTTGTTGCCTACGACGGGACTACGTAGAGGCTAGTAGCCAATAGCTTTGGTCTTGTAATGTGATCTGAGCATGCGTGGCATTTTGTCCGTCGGAATTCGCTACACACGATCGGAAAAAGTCCGATAGGACTTTGTTGTCGGAAAATTTGAGAGCAGGAGATAAAACTTTGTCCGTCGGAAAATCCGATGGAAAAAGTCCGATGGAGCCCACACACGGTCGGAATTTCCGACAACATTGTCTGATAGGACATTTTCTGTCGGAAAATCCGACCGCGTGTACGGGGCATAAGACTGGGATGCCATTAAAGTTCATGTGTGTGTAAAGGCAGGCATCCCGATACTTTTGGGAATATAGTATTTATACACTGTGTATGTGTATATATATATATATATATATATATATATATATATATATATATATATATATATATATATATATATATATATATATATATATATATATATATAAAATAAAGAACACATACGCATGTAAAAAAGAAACAAAACTGAGATTTGATTCCAAGTTGCATTTCTCTTTTCAAACACCAGAGAAGATATAATAACCAAAGTTTGGTAAAGTTAGAGAATATCTCTGATATTACCTGGTTACTAATATTCATAGTTAATTTTTTGTATAACAGAATAGTATCTTTCTTATTGTAGACCAGCAATGCACAGTACTTGGTATCCTATGGTTTGGATGGGCGCTCTGCTGCTTTGGGGTGAGTTATACTGCAACATTAATTATCTACATTTTTACATTTAACACTTAAGTAATTTTATTTTACTGCTCAATTATATAATTCCAGCATTTTCTGCTGGCTGTGTATATACCAGTGTGTCCTAAAAGACCTCACATACTCTAGGAAATGGCAGCTTGGGAAAGGTAAGTATACCGGGACAAACCTGCTTGTATGACCAAAGTGCCGATTCTAAACAAATTATATTTTTTTGAAATTGCCGGCTCATATTGCTATGAAGTTCAGGCTTAGAATGTCCGATGGTTTTAAAGTTTAAACATTTAACAGACAACCCATTGGTGATCATACCGGGATCACATGCCCTCTCAGACAGACCAACCCTTCTGAAAAATGCCAGATCTGCCAGACAATGGCTACTCTATGACCAATTGTACCAAAGCCAACTATTCGAAAATTATGTTTTGGGTTGTGGGGGGAAACTAGAGCCTCTGGAGAGCCACATAACGGGGGGGGGGGGGGGCATACTAAAGCAGTGCAGGCATGGTCATGGTAGACCCTTTAGCCATTGCAAGCTAAGGGTGCTAACTACCGAACTACAATCCTACATTATAAAATGTTCAATTCCTTTAAATAACGTCTTTGAGGGGTTCCATAAACCTTCCTGTGAAGTGGCGTGATTGTACAGCATGCAATGCCCTACAGAAATTACAAAGAAAGCAAACATTTCCCCGTCAACTTTTTTTTTAATGTCATGGAGACCTTCCCAAAATCAAACAAAGGGCATGGAGAGCTGGGTACTGCCCTGAGGCATATGTACCAATGCAAAAAAAAATAATATCATTCAGTGATGAACAGCTCTTTTAGTGATGATTTAAGGGCACCAATAAAAATACAGAAATCCTTTAAATAACGTGCTTGGGATATGGCTTAAACCTGCCTGTGAAGTGGCGCACATGTTCAACGTACACTCACAAAAGAAATATTTACAAAGGAAAAAATACTATTTAAACTGCAGGCTGCAACACCTATAAACTTCTTATTCCATGGATCAATGAAGTCACGTAAGATATACATAAATAGTATTACTCCATACCTATTAAACGCAGCAAAATTATTGATACCGAGATTATGGAAACAGACTAAATGTCCAACCATACATGATTGGAAGAAGGAAGTCAACCAAATAATGGAGGCCGAGAGATGGATACATAAGAAGGAAAACAGGAAAGAGAGGTTTGGGCAAATATGGACAGAATGGTAATTAAGCCAAGTAGAGACTGAACAATAAAGAACAACAAAGAATTTGCTCAAAGTGCCAAAAAAGATGGGAGGGGTCGCGAGAGGGAGAGGCAAAACAATTTTTTTTTATAATTTTTTTAAATATAATTTTTTTTTTTCTATTTTTTTTTTCTCTCGTTTTCTTTCCTTTCTTCTTCTTCTCCTCTTACACTTATATTCCTTCCCACCCCTGGCTTTTATGTTTATATCTAATTTTTTTATTTTTTTGGTTTAGTCACTTAGGGGGAAATAGGGGGATAGGATAATATGGAATAAAATTGCATTTTGGAACTTTATACACTAAATTTTAAGGGTGAAGTGGATGAATACAAATGTATTTTTTTTTTTTTATATTTCTATTTAATTCTTTTATTTTATTTTATTTTATTTTTATTTATTTTTTTCTTTTTGAGTGGGGGTACTCTTTAAAAACACAATCTATTTCACAATATAAGGGAAAAGGGAGGCTAGTGAAGGAAGGGGATAAAGTAGAAGAGATTAATATGGAATTAAAATTTCTTGTACACTAATTTTTAGGTTATGGGTTTTTTTTTTTAAAGGGGGAAGAAGAGGAGAAGGGAGGAGGGGGGAAGGAAGAGAGAAAGGAAGGACTTTACCTTTTTATTTTTTGTGCTTTTTTTTTTTTTGGGAAGTTTTAGATAATGGGGGGAGGAGGGCAATAGGGATAAAGATATTTTCATATTAAGATGTATGTAAAAATGATAATGGACTTGAAATGGAAATGTTAAAGAAAAACGAATAAAAAATCTGATAAAAAAAAAAAAAAAAAAAAAACTGCAGGCTGCTAAATGACTTGTTCTGTTTGCAATCAAACTAATCAGGGATTCCTTTTATCTATACCAGACCCTTATCCTAAGAAAGGGTCTGGTATGGATTGTAAAACAGAACTCCACAAAAGAAATAGCAAACAAACCAAAAAAAATGGCCTGAGGTCCCCCCAAAATGTTATACCAGACCTGTCAATCTGAAATGTAAATTAACGGATCAGTGACTCCTCCTCAATATACTAAAGTTTTAAGTATCTGAAATACAATTGTTTTTATAAAAACCCACAGTGCTCTGAGATTCCTTTATCATGTTTGTAAAACCAAGAATGTAAAAGTATAGTAAATATGTAGATATAAAATATCAGTTTAAAATCATTTAAAAATGTTTTTATTAAAATTGACCCCCCCAATAGAAATATATATTTGCTCTTTGTTTTTATTTATTTTTTCTTAGGTGCAATAGGGTATGCCAATGGGCGCCCAGTAAGAGAAGACAACAGTGAGTGTGAAAATATAATAAATAAAGAACAATCACTGTGATATATTGCTAAGGTAGACCTGAAATACGGGGAGAGATTCTGATCTGGCTGTGGAATGAATACAGTCAATGTTACCCCGATACCCGCCTAGGTGAACATAAACTGTGTGGGTTAATCCTTATTGTTCTCTTCCAAGATAAGCAGAGCTGATAGCTTTTGATCTACCGTATATACTCGAGTATAAACCAAGTTTTTCAGCACGTTTTTTTGTGCTGAAAATGCCCCCTCGGCTTATACACGAGTCAAGCACTTTTCTGCAGCAGAAAATGACATTTTCCGAAGCGACTTTGGGGCCCCGTATCTCGGGGCCACTTGGTGCAAGGAACCCACAATTTGGTGTGAAAACCCAGTGGAACCTGCACCACAACATATCCAGATACGGGGCCCCAAAGTTGGTTTGGAAAATGTCATTCTCTGCTGCAGAAAAGTGCTTGACATTTTCCGAACCGACTTTGATGTTGTAGTGCTGCTTCCACTGGGTTAGCACACCAAATTTTGGGTTCCTAGCACCAAGTGGCCCCGAGATACGGGGCCCCAAAAGTGGTCAATTGTGTCCACCTGCAGCAATGTCATTTCGGGACCCTTTGGGTCCAGAGACCCCAAATGTTGGCTGCAGCTAGGGGGCATCTAGGAACCCTTAACTACATAGTTTGAAGTTCGGGGAACCTATGGCTGCAAATGGGCACAGTGAGGCATGCAAATGGGCACAGTGAGGCATGCAAAAGGGCACAGTGAGGCTGCAAATGGGCATTGTTGACCCCCTTTTACACTTACAGTATTTCTCACCCTAGACTTATACTCGAGTCAATAAGTTTTCCCATTTTTTTTGTGGTAAAATTAGGTGCCTCGGCTTATATTCGGGTCGGCTTATACTCGAGTGTATACTGTAATTATTATTTTTTTATTATTATTTAATATAGAAAAAATATTTTTAAAGAGTGCATACTGTATATGTGATTCTAATAGCCCTAGGGTTATGTGAACCCTATACTGTAATAAAGCTCCCAGGCACATTTGTCCTCAGAATAAGACCATCGCTTGTAGTAGTTAGAAGTAGATTACTTTTGCTTTGGTTTTATTTACGATCACTTGAGGGAGAGATGATTAGGGATACCCAAACAGCAATTTCCTATCATCAGTAGGTTTAAAGTGGTTGTAAACCCTTACAAACCACTTTGACCTACAGGTAAGCCTAGATTAAGGCTTACCTGTAGGTCCAAGAAATATCTCCTAAACCTACACGGTTTAGGAATTATTTGCAAAAAGACAGTCACCGCTGTCTACGGCGCATGCGCCGTAGACAGCGGCGTGCAGGCGCACTGAGCACGCCGCCGTGGCAATTCGCGTGCGCATGCGCGGGAGTGACGTCAGTGACGTCAGCGAGACCCGGAAGTCAGTCCGGGATACATGGCAGTGATGAAGATGAAGAAGGAGGACCGCTTTGGGGGCTTCGTTCTCAGGTAAGTTATTCATAATGAGCTAGTATGCTATGCATACTAGCTCATTATGCCTTTGCCTTGCAGGGTGCATTTTTTTTCTTGGCTTGACTTCCTCTTTAAAGTGGTTCACTACAAGACCAAAATAATGGCGCTTCAGGTGGGTGACCGACTCTTTACATGTTGTGAACTGGAACCTCAGGGGGCTGCACAGCTCATCTGTGAGATTCAGTAACATTCACAAATCCGGAATATTTCTGCACTCCTTGGTACCTTTATTATAGCATTAAAATGACATCAGTATAGGTTTAACCACTTCAGCCCCTGGAAGATTTGGCTGCTGAATGACCAGGCCATTTTTTGCGATTCGGCACTGCGTCGCTTTAACTAACAATTGTGCGTTCGTGCGACGTTGTACCCAAACACATATAGAGCTTTCTTTTGATGGTATTTGATCACCTCTGCGGTTTTTATTTTTTGTTCTATATAAACAAAAACTTTTTGCTATAATAAATATCCCCCAAAAATATATAAAAAAACAATTGTTTCCCTCAGTTTAGGGCGGTATGGATTCTTCTACATATTTTTGCAAAAAAAAAACGCAATAAGCGTATATTGATTGGTTTGCGCAAAAGTTATAGCTTCTACAAAATAGGGGATAGTTTTATGGCATTTTTTTATTATTATTTTTTTTTAGTAGTAATGGCGGCTATATGTCATCGGGAGCAGTGATCACTGTCATGTCAGTGGAAGCCCATCCCCCCCACAGTTAGAATCACTCCCTAGGACACACTTAACCCCTTCATCGCCCCCTAGTGTTTATCCCCTTCCCTGCCAGTGTCATTTACACAGTAATCAGTGCATTTTTATAGTGCTGTCATTGCTGTATAGATGACAATGGTCCCAAAATAGTGTCAAAAGTGTCCGATTTGTCTGCCATAATGTCGCAGTCACGATAAAAATCGCAGATCACTGTCATTACTAGTAAAAAAAAAATAATAATAAAAATGCTATAATTCTATCCCCTATTTTGAAGACGCTATAACTTTTGCGCAAACCAATCAATATACGCTTATTGCGATTTTTTTACCAAAAATATGTAGAAGAATACATATCGGCCTAAACTGAGGAAAAAAAAAGTTTTTTTATATATTTTTGGGGGATATTTATTATAACAAAAAGTAAAAAATATAGAATTTTTTTCAAAATTGTCGCTCTTTTTATGTTTATAGCGCAAAAAATAAAAACCGCAGAGGTGATCAAATACCACCAAAAGAAAGCTCTATTTGTGTAAAAAAAAAGGACGTCAATTTTGTTTGGGTGCAACGTTGTACGACCGCGCAATTGTCAGTTAAAGCGACGCAGTGTCGAAAGGCAAAAAGTGCTCTGGGGGTGCTCTGGGGGGTAACATCTTCTGGGGCTGAAGTGGTTAAAGAGTTTGACGGCTTTTGGAACTTTGAAAACCTGAACAAGGCAGTTTCCATAGGTTTGGGGCCCATCAGGACAAATGAACACAACCAGTGACAAGAATTTTTCCAAGTAACTACAAAGCCATGCAATGGCATTGTCAGGGCCTGGACTTAAACCTGGGACCTCAGCTCTGTCTAGCAATGATTCTTCTCACTACCTGACAGCACCCTGTCTGATCCATTGGACAACCCTGCCTTGTGCATTGTCTTCTGCTGAACCTTGAACTATTTTTCCTCCCATGAATTTCTTGATATAAGCCAAGGACTGCACTTCCTCTTTGTCAGATTATTGTGCCTTCTCAGCCAGTATCTCGCTTTGCTGCCGTCCATATTTTGCTACCACTCTTTATTGACCCTTGGCTTGTTCCTTAAACCTATGGTCTATAAACTGAAAATATTTAGTAGGCTTTACCTAGAGCTATGGTCTATGACCTGAAAATATTGAGTAGGCTTTACTTGAACCTATGGTCTATAAGCTGAAAATATTGAGTAGGCTTTACTTGAACCTATGGTCTATAAATTTAAAATATTGAGTAGGCTTTACTTGAACCTATGGTCTATAAGCTAAAAATATTGAGTAGGCTTTACTTGAACCTATGGTCTATAAGCTGAAAATATTGAGTAGGCTTTACTTGAACCTATGGTCTATAAACTTAAAATATTGAGTAGGCTTTACTTGAACCTATGGTCTATAAACTGAAAATATTGAGTAGGTTTCACTTAAACCTATGGTCTATAAACTGGAAACATTTTGTTGTTTTTACTTAAAAACTATAGTTCCAGAAAAGTTAAGGTATGTATTCCTAACTTAAAACACTATGGTCTATATAATGAAAAAAATGTGTTGGCTTTACTTAAAACAACAAGGTTTAAAACATGAGAAGTCTAATGTCAGACAAAAATAAGTTTAGTTCACAGTACTTAAAAAGCTGATGCAAATAGTTGCCTCAATTTTTTAGTAGACCCAGCACAATATTTTTTACAGTGTGTGATCCATAGAAGTATAGATAAAATAGCTTTGGCTGTACTTCTCCTTTAATCACCCGATATCAAAAGTGGTGTTCAGATGTGGGCAACAGATGGTGTAAATATCCAGGTCTTCACTCCCACACTGTGTTCATGCCAGGAACGGTTGTTGGCACTTTGTGTGGAAGAGCAACTAGACAAAAAACATTGCATGTTGCAGGCGGTGTACCTGCGGGAAAAGAGAGAAAAGCTCAGAGTGTGTAACTGAGACAATGTCTCCACCAGTATCGGAGATGGTGGGAGAACGGTGGAAATGGCCAAAAATAATGGCAAATCATTATTGTAAAAATCTTAGCAAATTTAGACAATTCTGCCAACAATGATGTAATATTCTACTGAATAATCAATGGAGAATGATACCAAGAAAAGTTCACTTATAGCTGCAACTAGTTTTGCTTTTTATGAGTTCCCTGCCCTTATAAATTATTTTTAATGACATTATACATATTCCTTTTATATCGTTTTTTATATCGCTTTTGTCCGACTAAGGGTAGACACCTGAAAATACGCACCTCATCCCAAGACATAATTTATTTAAAAGAGAGAGAGGATTTGGAAAGGGACTATAGCGGTGCTTATACAGATAATAATAGGAAACCAATCAAAGGTATATAAAATATACATAATTATAAATAAATAAAAATCAATAAGTATAAATATGATAATGATGCACAATGGTATATATACATAAGAAAAGATGAAACTCTATATAATAATGGTGAAAATGGTGTCTAAAATAAACCACTCAATAGATAACACCAAGTGTATAAAGTGCATAAAGTGCATACAATTAATAGTGCATCCAATAAATAATGTCCTGTGGATATATAGATGGTGGTAATTAATAACAGGTATCAGTGTCCAGTGGACAGAATATTGCATGTGATGATGATATCAATAAAGACTGATAATAATGTCCATGCAGTGAGATGGATAAAGATGACAATAAATAAATAAATAAATAAATAAATAGATAAATGTCCGTTGATCCCACAGACGTCTTGTGTATCACAACTACATCAAAGTGAATGGCTATGGCAACTCTGGACTTCTTGGTGAAAGACAGAAATGGGGTGCAGACAGATTAAATCCCAAATTGATACTCCCTAGCCTCTCACCTTAGGGCGGTTGTTTCAAGGCGCTGAAAAGATTAGGGCTTTTATCCAGACTCCTCTCCTCCACTCCGTCCAGGGAATGTGGTTAGGTAATTGGGTTCTACAACAGATGGCTTTCCTCCAATGCCTCCACTAAATTCCTGTGTCTCCTCACTCGCCTCTCACAAACATGCAGGAACCATTCCAAACACCGCTATCCAGCGGAGTGAGCCTCTCATAAAATGGGGGTAAAGAACAAGAGAAGAGGGGTGGGGGGGAGCCCAATAGTGAAGTAGGGGTGGGGGGGAGCCCAATAGTGAAGTACGTTTGGATAAAAAACTCTTTATTAAAACACAAATTGCATCCTTACATTTATGTAGATAAGACTCAGCATATACAGGCGACTAACGCCAGTTGCACATCACTTCCGGTATCCTCCGGTCTCCTCCAATCAGATCAATCCCTACCGGTTACGTCACGCCCTCGTGACTTCATCAGGGGAAAAATCTTTTTTTCCCCTGATGAAGTCACGAGGGCGTGACGTAACCGGTAGGGATTGATCTGATTGGAGGAGACCGGAGGTGCTTAAGGATGGAAAAGGAGGGGCGCCTGAATATAAAAAAACAACTGTCCAATGGAGACGCAGTAATGAGGACTATAGCTAGAAAAAAGGAAAATGGGAAGAATATGTGACGATCCCTTTGAAGTCAAAAACATGCTTCATTTAAATAAACCTATAAACTGTGGAAACAGCATATACAATGCAATGTCACGTAGCAATAGACTATATTCTTTTTATAGTTGATGGTATAAATACAAAAAGCTGTTAAATTTAAAATGATAACTTTGTGCCAATAGGCACATAAGACCAGGGTCTCATTATACCATCGTAAGCTAATAAAGCAAATGACAAAAGTACCGTATATACTCGAGTATAGGCCGACCCGAATATAAGCCGAGGCACCTAATTTTACCACAAAAAAATGGAAAAACGTATTGACTCCAGTATAAGCCTAGGGTGAGAAATGCGCAGCTACTGTAAGTGGAAAAGAGGGTCAACAATGCCCATTTGCAGCCTCACTGTGCCCATTTGCATGCCTCACTGTGCCCATTTGCAGCCATAGGTCCCCCAAACTTGGTAGTTAAGGGTTCCTAGATGCCCCCTATCTGCAGCCAAAATTTGGGGTCTCTGGACCCAAAAGGTCCTGAAATAACATTGCTGCAGATGGACACAGTTGACCGATTTTTGGGCCCCGTATCTTGGGGCCACTTGGTGCACTACAACATATCCAAAGATGGGGTTCCTATTACCAAGTGGCCCCGAGATATGGGGCCCCAAAGTCGGTTCGGAAAATGTCAAGCACTTTTCTGCAGCAGAGAATGACATTTTCCAAACCGACTTTGGGGCCCCGTATCTCGGGGCCACTTGGTGATAGAAACCCCATCTTTGGATATGTTGTAATGTTGGGTCCACTGGGTTTGCACACCAAATTTGCAGAAAAGTGCTTGACTCAAGTATAAGCAGAGGGGGGCACTTTCAGCACAATAAAATGTGCTGAAAAACTCGGCTTATACTCGAGTATATAAGGTAGAAGCAGAAAACAGGTGTAAGAAAAAACAAACAAGAAGGTATGGCTAACATATGGCTATACATATTCCTATTTTTTTTATTTAGAACCATTCTTTCATGATGCTGCGAAGGTTAAAGGTAAGTGATGAAAGGGAATCTCTAGTTTAAATCCTGTATAAGTATATCATGTACTGAATACAGCTTATGGCTCTACGACATATTATCCACTTGACCTCCGGAAGGTTTTACCCCATTCATGACCAGGACATTTTTTGCTATTTAGCACTGCGCTACTTTAACTGGCAATTGCTCAGTCATGCAACAATGTAACCTAAATTAATGTTTACTTTTTTTTCACACAAATAGAACTTTCTTTTGGTGATATTTCATCACCACTGGAGTTTTTATTTTTTATTATATAAATGAACAAGCCTGAAAACTTTGAGAAAAAAATAATAATAATAATAATAATAATAATAATAATAATATTTTCTACCTTCTGTAATAAAACATATCCAATAAAATCGAATTTCTTCATAAACTTAGGCCAAAATGTATTCTGATACATATCTTTGTGTGACATTGGGGGATGTCTAGCTCAGTGGTAGATGCCTTTTCAGTAACTTCACAGCGAACAGGAACTTTAGTTTAAGGGCATGGCAGCCCACTTTTATTAAAAAGGAACAAAAAACAAAAAGGAAAGTTCATGCACTTGGATGCCCACACAGGGGTTCTTCTCCCAAAAACAACAACAACAACACATGGAAAATGCCAAGCCACCTGGCTCTCTTCAGAAGTATTGCCACCTAGGCTTTTACACTTCAGCCCTCTTGGCCATATAACTGTACAACCACTGTACCTCTTTTCAGCTTCCTTGCTGCTCAGGCCTTCCACTTCAGGCTCTCATCTTTCTCCTTAGATGCACAGCTTCAACGCACACAGCGTCTATCTGGAAAGCAGCCCCTCACTGCTCTGATCTTGGGTCTTTGGCTTTCACTAGTGCACACCTGCACTCTGGGTGGAGCCCAGAACCCTAATCCTGACTCTGCTATAAGCCCAGGATCCACCTGTTCAATCAACCAGCCAGACTCCTGGCTGTTCCCAAAACCCGGTCCCAGGATTGGAGATTCCGTCCCACCCATAACGCTATGGAATCTCCAGGCTCCAGGTCCCCAACTGGATTGTACAAACTTTGGAGGAAACTGATAAAACAGATTCCTCCACATTAAATACCCCTGGAGCCCCTCAACCTGCATATTTGAGAACCCTGGGCGACATTTACTAGGACAGGGAACTGTACTGTCACATATCCCCCCCCCCCTGTTTCGAACCAGAGGGCGAAACACATAGTTTCCTTTTGGCACCTATATGCCAACTACAGCTTACGGAAGTCAAACCCTGCCCAACCTCACTTTTAAAGGGGAACTCAACCCACCACTTCCATTGGTGTCGCTCTCTTTGCCCCCCTGTCATTCTGCTATGGGTTTTGAGACCTTCCTGACTCTTCTTCCGGGTGCATTTCCATAAGGTCTTACTCTCCTGAAATTTTAACAGGGTACCCCTGGTCTTTCTACCAACCCTTCTGCCTCCACACTTCAAGTTTCCGGGTTTCCCAAAACATCTCTCAGCATTACTGTTCTGAGACTGTAGGGGGCCCATTTCTATGGTGTTTGTAACGGGATCCCTCCTCTTATTTCTGGTACCGGACTTAGCATTCACTAATTGTTTACCAGGTTTACCTGTACCTTTGGACACCACATTATCATGTACCATTAACACATTACTTGGTTCATCATTGACAGACATATTCAAACCAACATTAGACCTCTCAATATTGCGCATGTCAATACCTTTTCCTCCAGCATTTGCTAGGGCAGAGTCTGCAGAGGGCACCCATACTAGAGGACCGCCATCGCCCACGGGAACCTCACAGGACGTCACCTCCCCTGGGTTCGCCCACTCTGCAGGCAGCTGTCCTACCACTTGACCTGTTCTGATGCCATCTGTATTTTTATCCACCTGAACAGACAAGCTCTCATCTGATCCACATACAATTTTTACCGCACTCCTTATCCATTCCTCATTAGGTTTGTCACCTAAACCAAACATTGGACTGGGGACCCCAGTCTCTTTAACCACCTTCGTTTTAGCCCTGGTCAAGATCTCTGCTTCTTTCGGGTCCACACTTGGCCCTTCCTTCTCATGTGGTTTTTCCACTGGTGCAGCATACGCGCCCTTTACCGACAACTGACCAGCACCACCTTGGACCAAAGCAGCAGAAATGCTTCCCATCTGGCTGTTAGGAGGTGAAACCACAGACATTTTAGGCTCATTTTCCATTTCTCCAAAGTCTCTTTCAAATAATATTTCTTCTGGACGTAATCCAGCAGAATACGTAGTGGCAACTTTTAACAAAAGTAACAAATTCAGGAATAAACCATTCCTGTCCTGTTCTTTGTTCTGTACAGCCTGCCATTCAGTGCTCCACCTAGTGGTACTCCGCAGTACCAGACCGTCAAACTGTGGAGGAGACACACTAGTATAGATTGGCTGTACAACCCAAAGTTCAAGCATCTCTTTTAATGCTTTGGTTATAAACCAGGCCCTTGACTCCAGACCCAAGTCCTTCCTGGGGACTTTCATGACACTGGGGATGCAGAGAGACTCACTTGCTGAGACTTGAAAAGTTGCAACGATTAACGGAACCTCCTCCCAGCTGGAGGTAAACACAGCCTGGTGCTCCACCAGAGCGCTGCCAGGTGTTAGACTCATACCCAACTTCTCAGGCTCAGCATCAGTGAACTGCTCCAGAACATTACCAGTGACGTCACTTTGACACTCCATGTCAACCTCAGTTTTGTGGGTCACGGACAATGTCTCTGCTGTGCGCTTGCCCTTCTTTGGTTCATCCTGCTCACGATGGTTAACCCCTGCAGCAACCACCGCGCCCTCAGGTAGTACAAGCTGTTCTGCAGTCCCTCCTGCTGGCACAGCAGAAATAGTGTCCACCTTATTTTTGTGCATAAAAGCCTTATCTATTAGGGAGACAAGATTTTTAACCCAACTATCCCAATCTATTGTTTGTGTGCTCCCTTCAGCGGTACTCAGCACCGATCCATCTGCCCCAGGAGAGACACACAAGAACAGACTGGCTTAGCTGCAGACTCATTACACCAGTCATTGTAAATCATGTCAGACTGTGGTAACACAGGTTTTAACACAGCAGGTTGCAATACACCATATTCACCACCTTGCTCGGCTGGCGCTTCATAAACCTCACACACCTTTGCATTTTTCACAGGTTGTGTTAACCCACCATTTACCTGCACATTTTTAGTACTAACAGCTTGCACTAATACATTACCATTACACGGTACAGTTCCACTCTGTCCCACCAGAGTGACATCGCAATTGTCCAGGGCAACCTCCGACTCCAATACATGAAGTGCCCTGGAGATTTCTGAGGACAACTGTGCCGTCTTACCACCATTTGCTACAGGCAACAGCCCATTTGTAATAACTTTTGCTCTGAAAGAACCTGGGGTTTTCCCAACAGCAGCAAACTTTTCATTAATAGTAACACTTATAGCATTTTTAGCTTTTGCAGGCTGTCCTAGCCCACTGCCAACTTGAGACTGACAGACATTAGACACAACACTTTTAGTCATCAACACAGGTTCTGTTTGGACTTTAACCCCTGCAGTCCCACTGTACAGGGAAAAGTCATTCTCAAGCGCACATTCAGTGGCCCCACTAACTGGGGTCACTCTCACATCATCATGGACAGTCTCGTAACCAGTCCTTTTATACACGAAATCAGCAGTTCCAGCCATCATTTCATTAAAGACAGTCTTACCCACCGCAGTAGTTGGGGTCCCCGTCTTCATTTGAGTACGTTGTCTTATGAACCAGTCCTCTGCTGCACTTTTACTGGCCAACTTTCCCTGGTGGCCATGGGAGGAAACTACAGCAGGCATCTCCCACTGTTTAGCACCCCCTGCAGGCACAACCGGAAACTCCTTGTTGCTAGGGGTGACTGCAAACATATTTTCACAGGAATCTGGGCCTGCAGAAAAACCTTTTTTCTCAGCAACATTATCTCCAGCTGTCTTCCATAACCTAGGGCAAGAAAACACACCATGCCCCAGCTGGCCACATTCCAGGCATGGTACTGGACGATTTTTTTCCAAAGCGATTCTCTCCTGGCGATTCCCAGCTGGCTGGAATGCATAGGCCTCTCTGTGAGGAGCCCGACTGGCTTCCTCTGCGTTGCTATGGGCAACCACTCTTGGCCTCAGCCTTTGATCAGCCTTTTGGACACTCCTGGGACTCAAATCAGGCTTCCTAAACATTGTTGCAGACCTTTGTCTGGCCTGGTCACCTTGTATTGGAGACTGAGACAAAGGGCACTTGGAGACAACATGCCCCCACTCTCTCCTTGCACTGAGGGTTGGCTTGTTTTCCTCTTTATCTGGGTTCAGTGCTGCTAGGTGCCGCTTGCACCAATCCACTGCAGATTCAAACACTGGTGGACTCTCCATATTCGCAGTCACTCCACTGCACTTTTGTGCCCTCCAGCAAAAAATGAAGCACTGTCACTTTAAAGCAAGTTGCTTTTCACTTCATGCAAGCTTTCCTCACCTGCACAGTGCACACACAGATTGTGCTGTCTCATGCACACAAACAGTTCATAGCAGAGAAAAAAAAAAAGTTTGACTTTTCACTCACAGGTACACAACCTGCAACACGCAATGCCTTTTGCCTGGCTGCACTTCGACACACAGCCAATAGTTCCTGACTTGAACTCACTGTGGAGCAAGGACCCAGATTCCACTGTCTTGTGCCCGCATCCAACAACCACTTGTGACATTGTGGGGGATGTCTAGCTCAGTGGTAGATGCCTTTTCAGTAACTTCACAGCGAACAGGAACTTTAGTTTAAGGGCATGGCAGCCCACTTTTATTAAAAAGGAACAAAACAAAAGGAAAGTTCATGCACTTGGATGCCCACACAGGGGTTCTTCTCCCAAAAACAACAACAACACATGGAAAATGCCAAGCTACCTGGCTCTCTTTAGAAGTATTGCCACCTAGGCTTTTACACTTCAGCCCTCTTGGCCATATAACTGTACAACCACTGTACCTCTTTTCAGCTTCCTTGCTGCTCAGGCCTTCCACTTCAGGCTCTCATCTGTCTCCTTAGATGCACAGCTTCAACGCACACAGCGTCTATCTGGAAAGCAGCCCCTCACTGCTCTGATCCTCGGTCTTGGGTCTTGGGTCTTTGGCTTTCACTAGTGCACACCTGCACTCTGGGTGGAGCCCAGAACCCTAATCCTGACTCTGCTATAAGCCCAGGATCCACCTGTTCAATCAACCAGCCAGACTCCTGGCTGTTCCCAAAACCCGGTCCCAGGATTGGAGATTCCGTCCCACCCATAACGCTATGGAATCTCCAGGCTCCAGGTCCCCAACTGGATTGTACAAACTTTGGAGGAAACTGATAAAAATGATTCCTCCACATTAAATACCCCTGGAGCCCCTCAACCTGCATATTTGAGAACCCTGGGCGACATTTACTAGGACAGGGAACTGTACTGTCACACTTTGGTATAAAAAAAAATCCCAATAAGTGTTATGTGAAAGTTATGCGAAAGTTATGTGAAAACATTCTTTTTCCTTTTTAGCATTTTTCTTTTATATTTTTACTTTTTTTTTAATCCTGTCATCAGAGTAGCTCAGTGTCAACATAGTGACACTACATGACTCTGTAGGGTTATTAGGGATTGTTTTTACACTGGTATTGCTTTCAGTGAAAATCGGTGTATAACAATAGTCTTCGCTTTTGCTTGCTTTTGGATGTGATCTGTGATTGGCCACAGCTAATCACATTGTACAAGTAGTCAGGTACCATGTGGTTGCTTGATGGACACAGCGGGTCACCTGTGATTTCTAACAGCTGCCCTTGATATACTGTATATAATAAATATATATATATATATATATATATATATATATATATATATATATATATATATTGTTGTGCTTTTTAAGGACAGTTTCCCGCACATTTTTATTAAGTAATTTTTAACGAAGATATTTTTAAGATACAAAATCAATCTATATGACACAGTCTATATATGCGAAACTTGTTCACGGAGACGAGTGATCATACTTAATAGTCACATTTATTGGTTGACAGAAAACAAATATTTACATGAAATTAAAATACAGATTGCATTACTTGAACATTTTGACAATTAATGGAAATACCCTAAACTGGGTGTAGTAGTACCTTGGACACAATATCACCATGATAACTTCTTCAGTAGAATCAATAACCTTATACTTGACAATTTAACAGAATGTCTGTATTTTACACACACCCAGCCGTTACTATGCTGCAGGTAAGTAACGTTGAACAATGCGAAAATAATTTAGACATTTGTTTGTCAATAAAATTTGGTAGCTATGCAAAAAGTAATATATAATGAAAAAAATTGAATATTAGAGAAAAATCTAAAAGGCGGTTATTGATTCTGGAGAATGATTATCAATACTAGAATATTCAATACATCAATAATTAAGAGAACATACCAGATAAAATCAACATGTTATATTTACCCATTCCAAAATGGCTATTAGTCTGGATTTAAGATGGTTAACGTTCGGGAATCTCCTTGGAGGTTAAAGCATATTTTCATGCATGGTTGTCAATCTATCTGGGAAGATGTTTCTCCCATTGTCCCTTCCCCCAGGGTGAGGGTGAGCCTCCTCTCAGGTTGGATCCCCTGAGCTGTCTTCTTTCTTTGACTATCTCTCTTGCTTCTTAAATACCCTCTCACACAATAATATTATAAAACTTGTAATATGTTCAGCCCAAAAGGTATGTGTCCCTTTCCTATTGGCAGTCAGACTTAATCACCTTTCCCAGTAGTCTAAATGTTTTTAAGGTAATTGCACCTTCAACCTTTCAGGTGTCTCACATGCGTTTTGGTGCTGCTCTGTAAATTAATATATTTTATTTTATACTGTGTATTGTACCTTAGTGAAAATATCTATATCTTTAGTATTTGGGAATTCTACTAACCACATACTATCAAATTGCTTCGCGTAATTATTGATTAATCACCTGCATAAAATGGTTATATATATATGTATATCACTGTACATATATAAAATTTAGTCCATTTGAAAAGGACACAAGTTATATATATATATATATATATATATATATATATATATATATATATATATATATATATATATATATATATATATATATATATATATATTAATCAACATCACATACAATTTTTATCTATCTGGATACCTGTATAATTTGGGTATCCAATCAATATTTGTTTATCTAAGCATAGTTCAATTCTTATACATTCATATCATGATCATATGTTTGTCTTAATACTAATTTGTTCCTAAAACAATTCTATTAATAACCTTATATTTTCATATGTATTTTTTTTATAACCGATTTCATCAACTCATCGGATACTAAAATTATAGTTTTCTTTTGTGACCTACACATATCACATATACTTTGAATGATTTATATTCACTGTACTTTGAATATATATATATATTTTATATATATAGATTGCATTACTTGAACATTTTGACAATTAATGGAAATACCCTAAACTGGGCGTAGTAGTACCTTGGACACAATAGCCGCCGTGATGTGGAGGAGGAGACGCAGGGGAAGCCCATCACCTGGAGGAAGTGCTGCCCAATAGATGATAGATTGGGTAAGTGCGGGGCTGGTGACCGTCCGACTGACCGGGGGGGTGGCTGTAGATGCATTGGTCACTGCCCCCCCAAAAAATATACCACCAACCTCCATTGGTGAAACCGCTAGCCCCGTGAATTCAGAATTATGGAGATCTGCAGAGCAGTTCAATGGCAATGTTGAAGAGGGAAGAGGACAACCTTGGCATGTACCTTTGGTGAGTGGGAATGTCAGGGGACATGAAATCAGGGGTAACAAAGCGGGAAGTCAGAGAGGCGTACATCTTTTGGACAAAGTGACCAAATGACCATAAACAGCCAGGAGAAGCTAATGTTGTTGAAAGCCTTCTCTGCATCCAGCAAAGTATTAGTTGTGTCATGGTCATAGTGAATCCTAGCGAATTCAAGGACCAAGAGGAGTTCAAGAATATTAAGGGTTGCGGAATGCCCCGGGACAAAACCTGATTGGACCTGGTGGAGGATTGATGGAAGGAGGCGGCGCGATACGTGATGCATCAATTTTAGAGAGAATTTTGACATCAAGGTTAATAAGTGATATGGGCTGATAGGAGTCGGGGAGAAGGGGATCTTCCCTTTTCTGGCTATTAGTTTGATATGTGCTTGAGAGCAAGAGGGTAAATATGGGTCCTCCGCCAACATCGCCTTGTAGACATGTCACAGGGTATCTGGGATGAACTCTGACGTCAATTTGTAGAATTGGATGGTGAACCCATCATTGCCAGGGAATTTCCTTGTAGAGAGGGATTTAATGATAGAGGAAATGTCCTCAAGGGATATAGGGGCATTTAAGGTCTCCAACTGGTCAGGAGATAGAGCTGGCAGTTGTATTCCCACAAGTAAATTATTACTTAATTAGTAAGAAGGGTGCTAATCTCAGATGGCACATTAACAATATCACCCTTAGGTGATCGTAGAGCTCCAATATGAGTAGGTGTGTGGCAACCAGAGCATAGTTTCGCCAGGAACTTGCCTGCTTCATTACCATATCTGTAGAATGAAGAGCGGAGTATGATTGCCTAGTGATCTCCTGCTGTGTGGACCAATGGTCGAAGGCAAGCGTAATAACTGTAGTATGGTTTAGAGTCAAGGCACGGTGAGCCAGTCATAGAGGCTCACTTGCCTGCAGATATTGGAGGCAAGTTTGTTTTTTGAGTTGGGATTTGTAGGAAATAATGCATCCTCTGGGAAAAGCTTTCCCTGCATCCCCGAACAAATTAGAGGTGGACAAATGAGCCCCATTGGTTTCAGCAAATTCAGCTAAGCAGAGTGAAGGGCATGTTTAAAATCATCGTTGTTAGCCAGAAATGAGGGGAAATGTCAAGTGCCCTAGTGGCAAGGGAATGCAATACCATAAAACTGTACATTAATGGGGGAGTGATCCGAAATGACCATGTCCTCGATAGTCGACAAGGTCACCAATGGGAGTGTGCCCGGCGACCAAAAAAAATAGTCGATAGCAGAGAATGAGTTATGGGAAGGGGAGAAAAGGTGTATTCTCAATCAGTGGGGTGGGAAGTACATCAGATACCCATAAGGTGGAGTGAGGAGATCGATTGAGCTAGCATAGTAGTGCATCAGCCAAGGGGATTCACCTTGTGGACCCCGGGGAGCGATCCTCATATAAGTGCATGACTGAATTAAAGTTCCCACCAATAATATGGAGGTGTTTAGGAACCTGCAAGACCCAGCAGATTAAGTCTTGAAAAGAAGACTGTCCCAGGGAGTTAGGGGCATAGACATCTAAAGTCTAAATCTAAACATCTAAATGGAGAGGATTGTGTGGTGGAGGTTCTTGTGGTGGAGCGTCCCACAGATGGGGAGCCAAAAACTTTATTTATCCACAATTAACCGAGAGGAGAGAGATCATTTGTGGTCAGGTGAGTCTCTAGTAGGAAAGGGACATCCGCCCGTAGAAAGACTCCTTTCATAGAAGCAGACTAGTCGGGATGAGTCTGATAATAAGTTTCCATTGTAACTACAATATCTGGCGATTACCACTGAGTTATCCCCTTAAATTATGTTGTAGATACTCCTGGACAGAATATACCTTATTGCATTGGCTCCATTTGTACTTTTAAGTATCATCTACTCAACCAATATAACTTATGGATCTATGGGACCCTGTTTGTAGGGAAACTTTCTTTCTTTTTTTTTTTATTAAAATTTATAACCATTATTATTCTTGGGGTTCCAAATATGTGGAGAGGCTTTAACTTGTTGTATTTCACTAATAAATGTATGATTTAATCTACATTCTATATAAAGACATATCTTTCTTTCCATATTGAAGGCAATTGTACTGTTCGTATACCTCCGGAGTCTATGAGCGACCTTTCTCCTTTAGACAGGTGTAAATTTGTGCGTAAGTATGTGTGATTGAACATATGAGCTTATTTTGGAGGAAAAAGTTACTTTATTATTGTCCGGGATGTAGAAGCTGTGTGGGAGTTGAAATTTTGACCGAAACCAGAGAGATCGATAAACATTCAGATGATTTAGACTCACTCCGAGCAAAGAAATGTTATAATACACAGGACATCTCCTAAATAAAACCAAAACAATATAATATTACAACAGAATAACAATCCCCCCTCACCCGTTTTGCATATAAACTTTTCACAGACTAATTTATATATGTTTACATTTATATTTTCACTTTTATTTCTATATACTACAGGCGTCATTCTACCAATAGGAATAGAATTCATTGCATCTGGTTACATATGTGAGTATACATACTATTATTAACACCTTCAGCCCCGAGCCTCCTTTTGAGATTTGTTGTTTACAAGTTAAAATCATTTTTTTTGCTAGAAAATTACTTAGAACCCCCAAACATTATATATATTTTTTTCCAGACACCCTAGAGAATAAAATGGCGGTCATTGCAATACTTTATGTTACACCGTATTTGTGCAGCGGTCTTACAAGAGCAATTTTTTGGGAAAAAAATACACTTTTTTGAGGTAAAAAATAAGACAACAGTAAAGTAAGCACAATTTTTTTCTATATTGTAAAAGATAATGTTACGCTGAGTAAATTGATACCCAACATGTCACGCTTTAAAATTGCGCCTGCTCGTGGAATGACGACAAACTTAAAAATCTCCATTGGCGACATTTAAACATTTTTACAGGTTACCAGTTTTGAGTTACAGAGGAGGTCTAGTGCTAGAATTATTGTTATCGCTCTAACAATCGTGGCTATAACTCACATGTGTGGTTTGAACACCGTTTTCATATGTGAGCGCAACTTACGCTTCTGCGCGTGAGCTTGGTGGGCAGGGGGCGCTTTAAAATAAAATTCTTATTTATTTATTTTACTTTTACATTTTTATTTTTACACTGTCCTTTTAAAAAAAAAAATTGGGAAAACATCCCTTGTAATAGAAAAAAGCATGACAGGACCTCTTAAATGTGAGATCTGGGGTCAAAAAGTCCTCAGATCTAACATATACACTTAAATACAATAAAAAAAATAAAATGAAATGTAATTTAGAAAAAAAAATCTCCCTTTAAGAGCTTGGGCAGAAGTGACGTTTGAATGTTATGGAGCCGAGTGGGGGCCATCATTCCCTCACTCGGCATCCAGGTTCAGAGGGGAAAGAACGCGTTCTTCTCCGCCACTAATGGCTGCTCCCGTAAGCTGCGGAGACGACCGCAGAGGGAGGGGGGTGCCCTCTCCTGGCCACCGATAAAAGTGATCTTGCAGTGAATCCGCTGCAGAGACCGCTTTAAAGGAGTCTCTTGTGTAAAACCCTGACGCGTTTCGTCATGTGTTTTCGTCATGTGTTTTCGTCACGCGTTTTGTCACTTCGTCTGAGTCAGGAAGTGACGAAACGCGTCAGAGTCGTGACCTACAACCGGAAGTGACGACGTGCGCCTCAGCGTGCGCTCCAGGCGGACTCAGCTACCAGGAAACACAGCACAGTTCTATACAGCGGTGTTACACAAGCGGAGTTCCGGCGGATGCTGCATGATCAGGCACAGTGCACTTTATGCTTTAATTGTGTTCAACCGTACGCAGTTTGTACTAGGGGGGGGGGCTTCTTTGATGTTTCAATAAAATACCTATATTTTTAAAAAAACTGTACTACGCTATGCACCTTATTTTTCTTCCTGCATGAGGCTAATTGGATGGCTTGCTTCTGAGAGGAGACAGTAAGGACAGGAGCGGTGGTGCTGATGATTTATTGAAGGGCCTATTTTTATCTAATTTCTGGTGAGTGCATCTCCATAGGGGAATCTGGATCTCACGTGGTGGATTCTTGGTGCATAACAATCGGTGGAAGCTTTTCTATGATTTTCACACAAGAGACTATTGTGCTCATTTTACCAGACTATTACTGTTCGTGGATTCATTTGTATCTTTACCGCAAGTCCTCGTGGAATAGGGACAATAGCGCTGCTGCAATATTCATATAGACTTTTTATTACAAAAAGACTGGTTTTAGATTATTGCCACATTCTCATACTCTGTATTTTAAAGCAGCTGCTTGTACCTTTTAATGGGTGTATATTTATAGCAATTTTATCCAGTATATATATTTTTAAGAGTACACATCCAACTAAGCGCGGAGGGGTGAACCTCAGGGCGGTTTTCAGGTTTCATCCTTCTAGTCAGTATTATTATTATATTATTATACACAATGTATATAGCGCCAAGAGAGGAAGTGACGAGTTTAGCCTAGGCTATGGAAGAGGCAGATTTCGTGGGACCACCTAGCAACCAGGAGAAATAGGTAAGTGAAAAATTTTTTTTATCCAATTAATTTTTATTAGCTCATTTACTGCACATAGGTTAAAACTTGTAATTTTGGGGGAAACACCACTTTAATGCTGGAATGCTTACAACCTCCACAAACTTGTCTTGCTGTTCTTTACACCTCACTTCCAGATTGATCTCCCCGCCTCTTATCCCTCCCTCCCCCATAATCTGATTTTCCTGCCTCCTATCACTCCCTCCCCCATAATCTGATCTCCCTGCCTCCCATCACTCCCTCCTCCATAATCTGATCTCCCTGCCTCCTATCACTCCCTCCCCCATAATCTGATCTCCCTGCCTCCTATCACTCCCTCCTCCATAATCTGATCTCCCTGCCTCTTATCACTCCCTCCCCCATAATCTGATCTCCCTGCCTCCTATCACTCCTTCCCCCATAATCTGATCTCCCTGCCTCCCATCACTCCCTCCCCCATAATCTGATCTCCCTGCCTCCCATCACTCCCTCCTCCATAATCTGATCTCCCTGCCTCCTATCACTCCCTCCCCCATAATCTGATCTCCCTGCCTCCTATCACTCCCTCCCCCATAATCTGATCTCCCTGCCTCCTATCACTCCCTCCCCCATAATCTGATCTCCCTGCCTTCTATCACTCCCTCCCCCATAATCATATCTCCCTGCCTCCTATCACTCCCTCCTCCATAATCTGATCTCCCTGCCTCCTATCACTCCCTCCCCCATAATCTGATCTCCCTGCCTCCTATCACTCCCTCCCCCATAATCTGATCTCCCTGCCTCCTATCACTCCCTCCTCCATAATCTGATCTCCCTGCCTCCTATCACTCCCTCCTCCATAATCTGATCTCCCTGCCTCTTATCACTCCCTCCCCCATAATCTGATCTCCCTGCCTCATATCACTCCCTCCTCCGTAATCTGATCTACCTGCCTTCTATCACTTCCTCCCCCATAATCTGATCTCACTGCCCCCTATCACTCCCTCCTCCATAATATGATCTCCCTTCCCCTCTCCTCTCTTTCACAATCTTTATAAGGATCCTTATTTTTACTCATGTGGCTGCTTTTCAGTTTGCTGATGTAATATTCTACTGAATAAACAACACATAATGATACAAAGAAAATGTTAATTAGAGCTGCAACTATTTTTTTCTTTCTTACTAGACCTTAAAAGTTATTTTTATTAAATAATTTATTTCATTTAGTGTCAAACATGAAATTCCTACAGAGGCTCCTTTTAAGTGATGGAAAACAAGGTTCTAGTGTATAATGTCTATTAGTATATAATGTATAGAATACAATTAGTTATGAATAATTGCTCCATTAAAGGTTTGGTTTGGGATTTTATTCAATTTCGACTTTCAAATAATGTGCTGATATATTTATCATTTTAGCACTTTGACAAAAGAATATATACGTTTTTTGTTTGTTTTGTTAGAATTGAATTTAGAAAGAAGATCAATGTACATCAGAGAAAGCGGGTATGTTTTCTGTGGAAGCTGCTGAACTAAATAAAAGAAATAACAAAGAACCCAGACTGAGAATACCTGATCCTGCAGAATGGATAATCATGATGAATACATTTTTAGTAACTAGCTCAACTCAACAAACATGAGTTTATTTCAAGCTAAATATATCCATATTCCTTTAAAAAAAAATACTAAACCTAAATACTTTTTTAAAGTTTTGTCTTTGCACAAAGAAGAACAATACCAGATGCTTTAACTGCTTGCAAAAAAATAATAATATGAATACATAAATAATAATAATAATAATCAATTTGAAAAATATTATTGTATTCCTATTTTATAATATAAAACATATTATGACCTACCCTCTTACTCTGTTCTATGCTCCCTAACTCACATCTTTAATCTCTCCTTTTCTACTGGCAACTTCTCCTCCCCTCTAAAGCATGCACAGATTACTCCCATACTTAAAAAAGCCCTCATTGGGCCCCGACAACCTTAGCAACTTAAGACCCATCTCAATGCTCCCATTCACGTCTGAACTTATAGAATGCTTAGTTTACAATCTTATGAGCTCCTCCCTCATTGAAAACAACCTACCCCTTACAGTCTGGCTTTCTCTCACAGCACTCCACAGAAACGGTCTTGCTAAAACTCACTAATGATTTACTAACTGATAAAACCAATGGCCACTACTCCATACGCCTACTATTTGACCTCTCTGTGACCTTCTATACTGTTGACCACCCGCTGCTTCTCAATAAACTCTGTTCCCTTGGCCTCTAGGATTCTGCTCCACCCTGGTTCTCCTCCTACCTATTATAGCATTGCTTCAGTGTTACCTACAACTCTGTCTCTTGCTCTCCACTTCCTCTTTCTGTAGGGGTCCCCCAAGGCTCTGTTTTTGGACCCCCTTCTCTCCTCCATTTACACTTCCTCCCTTGGATCTCTTGATAACCTCCCACAGCTTCCAATACCATCTCTATGCTGATGACACTCAAATCTGCCTGTCTAATCCTCACCTCTCTTCAGTCTCCTCTCGCATTACTAACTGACTAACTGTATCAGCATGGATGTCGCACAACTTCCTTAAACAAAATCTCTGGTAATATTCCCCCGTGCCCCCCTCCGTGACATTTCCAACAAGGTCAATAATGCAACCATCAATTCCTCCCCTCATGCCAGGGTACTAGGTGTAATCCTGGACTCTGACCTATCCTTTCAGTCCCAAATCCAATCGTTGTCAAAAGCCTGTAGACTTCAGCTTCCGTAACACCTCTAACATTTGCCCCTTTTTAACCAATGAAACCAGCAAGCTACTCATTAACGCCATTGTTATCTCTCACCCTGTCGATTGCAACTCCCTTCTAATTGGACTACCTTTCCATATGCTATCCCCTCTTCAGTCTATCATGAATGCTGCTGCCAGACTCATCTACCTTACCAACTGATTAGTGTCTGCCACCCTTCTCTGCCAATCCCTACAATGGCTTCCGATCGCCCAGCAAATTAAATTCAAAGTACTAACTACAACATGCGAAGCCATTCACAACTCTGCCCCGAGCTACATCACCAATCTTGTCTCTAAATATCACCCAAACCGCCCTCTCCGCTCCTCCTAAGTCCTCCTACTCTCAAGCTCTCTCGTCTCCTCCTCCCATACTTGTCTCCAGGACTTTTCCAGAGCCTCTCCCATCCTCTGGAACTCTCTACCTCAATCTGTCCAGCTAGCTTCTACTCTGGCTGCCTTGAGGCGATCCCTGAAAGCTCATCTCTTCGGGGAAGCCTCTCTCGCCTCCAACCAATCTTTTATCACTTCCATCAGTTCATCCCCCACAGTTACAAACTTTTGTACCGCCTGCCCCACCCTATTAGATTGTAAACTCGTATAAGCAGGGCCCTCTTAACCCTCTTGTGTTTTATTGTATTGTAACTGTACTGTCTCCCTTTTATATTGTAAAGCGTAACATGTTGGAGCTATTTAAATCCTGTATAATAAAAATAATAATTAATAAAAAAAGTAATGAATACAGAGCAATGTAATAATGTATGTATTTTATATCTGCCTGCAGCTTATAACAGCTGACACAATTTTTTTTCATTATTTTTTTTACAGTCTGTATATTTCTTTACCAATGCAACCTCCTGTGGGTGCTCTTTTTTTTATTTAACTTGTCTTTAAACAAACCCATGTTATTACTATGATTGACACATATATACAGTAAGGCGTGTTAGTGTGGTAGCCATATGCTATGCCATATGTTGTGACTTTTGCAGGAATATATTCTGTATATGGACATTTTAAATAAATGTATAATGATTTGTTCTGAAAAAAAACAAACAAAAAAAAAAACAATTTTTGACTGTATTTTCCAATTCTCAACTACAGGCAAGGAAACTCTGCCCATGGAATTTGAAGCTGAATATCAGAGGGAAATAAAAGAGATTAAAAATTTTGTTGCTAATAAATTTGTGGAATATAAAGGAATAAATCTGAAACATCTGAATACTTGGGTGGATTTATCTGTCAAATGTATTTCCAAACAATGCAAATCACCTAACTAATCAAAATAAACCCAAAACTTGAATCTGAAAGTGTTATCATCATTGTCTAAATGTAAACTATCATACTTGTTTTTGAGCTTTTATAATAATCATTCATCCATATTAAAAATTAACAGGAAATGTCGATGAATCTGCAGGAAATCCTCATTTCATTGTAGAACTTAAAGGGCCATTTCACCCAAAAGTGATATTTCAGTTAGAGCCGGGGGATGGTAGGCGCTGTCACCTACTGGCTTCTTAATCCTAATGCAGACTTTAGCAGTGTGGTCCGCCTACCATACTTCCTGCCTCTAGGAGTAGAATTGGGCCAAACACCCCCCGCAAAAGTTTGGACCCCGAAACACAAACCCTACTGAAGTCTATGGGACCTGTACTTGAAAAATCAAAAGTGCCCATTCTGAAGGCTTATATGCAAGTTATTGGTCAAAAAAGGGTACTGCCTGGGGGACATGTTTTAATGCCAATTTTTTTTTTAAAGATTTTTTTTTAAAGGACCAGTGTTTTAAAATGTTTAAAAATAAATAATACAAATAAAAATATAGTACCTGTGGGGATCCCCTTAGTCCTACATGTAAAGTGGTGCATCTGTACCATGTATAGAACTGATACAAAATAAGTGCAGCGCTATACCAAAAATCAAAAATCAAATGTGCATATACAGAATTATATCCAATGTGCATATACAAAAATTATATCTATAAAAAGTGCACTATTCTGTAAATTTCCTGATACTATTCAAAATAAATAATTATATGCCTTAAAACTAGCAATAAAGTGCAATGAAGGAGTACACTCAGTGTCCGTTTAATTCCAATCAATCGTGCATAAAAGAACGATCGTGGAAAAAACAACAAAAGAGAATGATCGTGCAAAAAACAAACAAACAGTCCATTTGGTGACCTGTGATATCAATAGATGAATAAAGGTAAATATCTTCACTCTAATCCACCTCTGTGCATATATATTTATCCTCGTGTCACCGTCACCAGTTGTGCCCTCACCTTATAGGCTTAATAGCTACGCCTTTAGATTACAATCAATCCTCTGTTTGGCCTCTTTAGATTTTTCTCCTAAAAAGAGGCGCTTATTTTGCACTTATTTTGTAACATTTTGGATTTTCACATATTTTGGAAGTGTGGGAAGTGCCGGCAGCTTTTTGGTACTCTATAGCAGCTCACAAGGTTTTATCTAAATGTATAGAACTGGCTGCAGCAAAACTGACATATATATAAAGAAAAAAAATGACATTTAACCACTTGCCGACCAGCCGCCGTCATTATACAGCGGCAGGTCAGCCGCGAACTGATGTAGCGGTACGTCGGTCCCTTTAAGTGGGATAGCAGGCGCAGCAAGGGTGCCGATGATTGTGACAAGTGGTCGCGATAACTGCCGGCCACCAGCGATTGCAAGCATGGGAGGAAGAACAGGAACATTGTGTGTGTGTAAACACACATCCCAGTTCTGTAAGGAGAGGAGAGACAGATTGTGAGTTCCTACGAGCTGGGAACCACAATCTGTCATATAGTGCCTATAGTCAGTCCCATCCCCCACAGTTAGAACACTCACATAGGGAACACAGTTAATCCCTTGATCCCCCCCCTAGTGTTAATCCTTTCCCTGCCAGTGACATTTACATAGTAATCAGTGCATTTTTATAGCACTGATTGCTGTGTAAATGCCAATGGTCCCAAAAATGTGTCAAAAGTTTTCAATATGTCCGCCATAATGTTGCAGTCCCAATAAAAATTGCACATCGCCGCCATTACTAGTAAAAATAATAATAATAAAAATGCCATAAATCTATCCCCTATTTTGTAGACGCGATAACTTTTGCGCAAACCAATCAATATACGCTTTTTGTGATTTTTATTACCACAAATATGTAGAAGAATACATATCGGCATAAAATGAGGAAAAAAAATGGGGCTATTTATTACAGCAAAAAGTACAAAATATTGTGTTTTTTTTCGAAATTTTCACTTTTTTTGTTTATAGCGCAAAAAATAAAAAACGCAGAGATGATCAAATACCACCAAAAGAAAGCTCTATTTGTGGTAAAAAAAAAAGGATGTCAATTTTGTTAGGGTACAACGTCGCACAACCGCGCAATTGTCAGCAAAAGGAACAAAGTGCAGTATAGCAAAACATGGGGCGGTCATTGAGCAGCCAATTCTTCTGGGTGGTTAAATTTATTTACCCTGCAAGCTTTTTTTTATTTTGTAAACAACGGCTTGGGAAGCCAGTCTTTATGATGAGACCACAATTTAGTGGTCTCGGAACAAGAGTAGAAATTTTTTTGGATAAATTCGGGTCTCCCTTTGGCAGATTTTGGATGGAAAATAACAAAGTTTTGCACCTCAGTGAGCGAGCCTTATGTGAAAAAGCCAAATTATACTACACTTAGGCCAATATTAACAATGTTTTTTTTTTTTAGATAAAGTCTGGTGTCTCTTTCGCAGACTTTGGATAGAAGTAACAGGTAGACATGTGCGATTAGTTTCGTACGAATCGGAAATTCGTACAAATTTTTCTAAATTAGTATGAATCCGAATTACGAATTTTTACAAATACGAATTCTGTACAAAATACGAAATTTCGTTTACGAATTTCGGATCCAAATTATCCGAATCCAAACTACCAAATGATGAATTTCAACTAATATGAAAGAAATTATAGCGGATATAACGAATGATTCCAATGAATTTGAGATTCAGTATATCGAATCGTTACGAATCGTAACGAATATTGACACTCTACGAATAATAACAAATTATCCAAAAACATATTAACGTTACATAACACATAAGTCTATTGTCTATTGTTCGAATGATTCGAATGAATTTGAGATTCAGTATATCGAATCGTTATGAATCGTAACGAATATCGACACTCTACGAATAATAACAAATTATCCAAAAACGTATTAACGTTACATAACACAAGTCTATTGTCTACGAAATACGAAATTTCGTATTCGTAAACGAAATTTCAGATTTCGTACTTCCTCTGAGTGATTGGTGAACAATAGACATTTATAGACTTGTGTTATGTAACGTTAATACGTTTTCGGATAATTCGTTATTATTCGTAGAGTGTCGATATTCGTAACGATTTGTAACGATTTGTAACGATTCGTAATGATTTGTAACGATTCGTACGAAATTCATATTTCGCACGAATCCGAATTAAATTTCGTACACGAATTACGATTTTTTTATACGGAACGAAACGAAACGAAACAAATTTTTGGACGGCTCCCATGTCTAGTAACAGGTGTGGAAACAGGTTTGGGTGTTGGTTGTGCCTTCAGACCGTAACCCTATAGAGGTACTCTTGAAAACAAACAGTTTTCTCAAAACATACAACAGTGTCCAACAATAACCTCAAAAGAGAAGTTTCTAAATAAATTTACAAAACTAGATTAGAAATTGCTTTATTCTCTCAGCTCTCCATCTTCTTCCTCTTCTACTCCTTGTATATACAATACATTATTGCACCTTATTAGAACTTTTCCAAGATGTCCAGACAATGCCCCATCAACATACTCTTCTGTATTGGTGAGCTGCATGTTCATGTAGCCGTCCACAGACACCAGGTAACCCTTGTAATCATTCCTCCACTTCAGTTTCACCATTACTGGCATACCAGTAAGACCATTAAAAACTTCCAGACCGCCCGCTGTCGTTACGTCAGCACTTTGAAGAGGAATATTGTTGTTATGGCAGCAGCTAGCTGCCATAACCCCAGTATCCTCTTCTTCAGTGACCGGTCCGATTTCAGATAAAAGTGGTCTCTCTGGTGGATTTGCCACAAGATCACTTTTATCGGTGGCGGAAGAGGGCCACCCTCCTGCAGCTTCCCGGAGCCATCGGCAGCGGCGGAGGCGATCAGATCCTTCTCCCTGTGTGGTATGGAGCTGAGGGAGGGGAAGATGGCCCCCATCTGGCTCCGTACCATTGCAGGGCGGAAGCAACGTCAAAACTTCACTTCCGCCCATAGCTCTTAAAGGAACATTTTTTTTTAAGTGACTTTTTTTTATTGCGTTTTAGTGTAAATATGAGATCTGAGGACTTTTTGACCCCAGATCTCCTATTTAAGAGGTCCTGTCATGTTTTTTTTTCAATTACAAGGGATGTTTTAAGGGATTATTCCTTGAAATAGAAATGAAAGTGACAACATTTAAAAAAAAAAAAAAAAAAGAACAGTGTAAAAAGTAAAAAAATAAAAAGTAAAATAAATAAGAAAAACAATGATTTTTTTTAGCTTGCCCTGCCCTGCAGAGCTTGCATGCAGAAGCGAACGCATACATGAGTAGCGCCCACATATGAAAACGGTGTTCAAACCACACATGTGAGGTATTGCCGCAATCGGTAGAGTGAGAGAAATAATTCTAGCCCTCCTCTGTAACTCAAGACATGCAACCTGTAGAATTTGTTAAACAGCACTTATGGAGAGTTTTAAGGGTAAAAGTTTGTCGCCATTCCATGAGCGGGCACAATTTTGAAGCATGACATGTTGGTTATTAATTTACTCGGCGTGAAGTGAAGTGAAGCATTACAACTTAAGTCACTTAAAAGAATGCTATACCAATGTCAATTGATAGATAGCTGGAGAATCCAAAATCCTAGAGAGAGATTCTACTCCTCAGTGCATGGGTCGTATTCAAGACTGGAATATATACTAGTAGAACATAGGTTATTAGATATAATAGGAAAACATCTATTGAAGCAATCACTTTGTCTGATCATGCACGTACAGAATAAGACAAATATTTGGAGACTAAATAAGACACTAATACAAGATCAGGAGATAAAAGAAAAAAATAGAGAAAGAATTGGAATAATACTGTAAGATAAATAAGACTTAGGAGTTATCAGAGGCCACGGTATGGGAAGCCCATAAGGCCTATATACGGGTATCCTGATATTAATTGGCACTCAAAAAAATTAGCTAGGACAAATGCATAAAAAAGGGAAAAGAATATATATACAACATCTGTCTGTGTATTAAACATACAAGCCTAATAAAAAGTAAAGTGACTCAGCGCATAGTATAAATATAACATCAAGTGTTCATGATGAATTAATCATAAATAATGATAAAAACAAGGTGAAAAAATACGTAAAAACAGAGGACTAAATACACCAAAAAAATGTGTCCAAGTAAAATAATTAATCCGTGCCAGGAATGCCGGTGTAGATAAATAGAGTGGGGCTCCGGTGCTTAACTTCTAGTCTCTATTAGTGTAACACAGAAGCAAATGGAAGACTGCCACAGATATCCTCAATTAGGCTCACAGGACTCTCACCTCCAGATTTCTTTAGTACTGCAAATAGCCACTTTCTTTTACTGCTGGTTAGACTCCTCCACACGCTGGACTGCGTCCTTTAAATGCCCCGGTCTATTGGTCCAATCCGCTAGAAACCTCATCAAACAGAGAGACAAGGGGGAAGGAGGGCAAAGAGGACTTCCATAGTGTAGTAGTTTAAAAAGTAAAGTGTTTATTTATAAGTAAAAATTGCGCCCTTACATCTAAAATAATAATAACAGGCAAGGAATCAAACGAAGCGCTGTTACACGCTATTCTCACTGCACTTCCGGTTGCGTCCGTCCAGACCACTCCCTACGCGTTACGTCACACGTGACTTCTTCATCCCCTGAAGAAGTCACAAGTGACGTAACGCGTAGGGAGTGGTCTGGACGGACGCAACCGGAAGTGCAGTGAGAATAGCGTGTAACAGCGCTTCGTTTGATTCCTTGCCTGTTATTATTATTTTAGATGTAAGGGCGCAATTTTTACTTATAAATAAACACTTTACTTTTTAAACTACTACACTATGGAAGTCCTCTTTGCCCTCCTTCCCCCTTGTCTCTCTGTTTGATGAGGTTTCTAGCGGATTGGACCAATAGACCGGGGCATTTAAAGGACGCAGTCCAGCGTGTGGAGGAGTCTAACCAGCAGTAAAAGAAAGTGGCTATTTGCAGTACTAAAGAAATCTGGAGGTGAGAGTCCTGTGAGCCTAATTGAGGATATCTGTGGCAGTCTTCCATTTGCTTCTGTGTTACACTAATAGAGACTAGAAGTTAAGCACCGGAGCCCCACTCTATTTATCTACACCGGCATTCCTGGCACGGATTAATTATTTTACTTGGACACATTTTTTTGGTGTATTTAGTCCTCTGTTTTTACGTATTTTTTCACCTTGTTTTTATCATTATTTATGATTAATTCATCATGAACACTTGATGTTATATTTATACTATGCGCTGAGTCACTTTACTTTTTATTTTCATTTAAGTGTGTTTGTGCACATGTTAGATTCTGCGGCAGGTAGCAATTTTTATAACACAACATTTTTATCCATTTAAATTTTTTTGATGTTTATCACATGTATTTTTATCACCTTTATTTGATTCACTATAATTAGCATTTGCACTTTAGCACTTGTAGTGATTAATTATTATATGATTATATAGCGGCTCAAAGGACACATTACACTTTATACAAGCCTAATAGAGGAGCTTCCAGGTTCACAGCCAGGTTACTCCGAACTTGGGTGAAACACCATCAGAAAAAAACACCGCTCTATAGTAGTGCCTAAAGTTAGGGAGCCCAAGCTGCCCTTTGACATGGGGAGTGGCAGAGTAGCCTTCGCTATACCTTCCCAGCCCAAAGGAACATGATGAGGAGTTGCATCAATCTTATCAAAGAAGACCTTAGGCATCAAGACCAAAGTACTACAAAACACATACAGGAATTTAATTAAAAAGGTCACCTTTATCAAATTAACCCAGCCCACCAGTGTCAAGGCAGGTTTTTCCACATCTCACATTTATGAGTACCGTATATACTCGAGTATAATCCGACCCAAATATAAGCCGAGGCACCTAATTTTACCACAAAAAAATGGGAAAACTTATTGACTCAAGTATAAGCCTAGGGTGAGAAATGCGCAGCTACTGTAAGTGGAAAAAAGGGTCAACAATGCCCATTTACATGCCTCACTGTGCCCATTTGCATGCCTCACTGTGCCCATTTGCAGCCATAGGTCCCCTGAACTTCAAACTTGGAAGTTAATGGTTCCTAGATGCCCCCGAGCTGCAGCCAAAGGGTCCTGAAATGACATTGCTGCAGATGGACACTTTGGGGCCCTGTATCTCGGGGCCACTTGGTGCTCCATTTGGATATGTCGTGGTGTTAGTTCCACTGGGTTTGCACACCAAATTTGGGGTTCCTACCACCAAGTGGCCTGAGATAAGGGGCCCCAAAATCGGGTCGGAAAATGTCAAGCACTTTTCTGCAGCAAAGAATTACATTTTCCGAACCGACTTTGGGGCCCCGTATCTCGGGGCCACTTGATGCTAGGAACCCCTAAATTTGGATATGTTGTGGTGTTGGTTCCACTGGGTTAGCACCAAGTGGCCCCGAGATACGGGGCCCCAAACTCGGGTCGGAAAATGTCATCTCTGCTGCAGAAAAGTGCTTGACTCCAGTATAAGCCGAGGGGGTCACTTTCAGCACAAAAAAATGTGCTAAAAAACTCGGCTTATACGCAAGTATATACGTTAAGTTGAGTCAAAACTGGTTGAAAATTATTAGTATCTAAAAACTAGGTAAAATTGGATGTTTTACGACAAGTCCCTGATATGAAATTTGGGTGACCCAAAAAAATGGCAAACTAACAGGTGGAGGAGGGATACTGTACCTGATGCCAGAGAAAACAAAACAGTTTTGTCCCAATTCACTCACATTTGTAATCTGGAGAACTCCTAAACTAAGCAATGAGGGATAAAGCTGCCAACAAGGATGAGCTTGCATCCTTTAGAAACAACAAGAAAAAAATTACCCTGGGGATCAGTGACACCCTTGTCTCATTCCCCTAAACACAGGGAAAAACGGGGATAGCAGCTCACTGGTTCTCAATCTGGCCATAGGGTTAGCATCGAGAAGTTTACCCCAATCAACAAAGTTACGCCCGAAAACAAATTTCCACAAAATGATCCATAGATACTCCCATTTAACAGAATCAAAGGTCTTTTCTGCATTGAGTGAGGCCACCACTCCAGCGCAAGAACCAAATCATGCACTAGATATGACCTTATGGAGCCAAGGTTAGTACCTTTACCTGGCATAAACCCATATTGAACTCAATGAATCAAGGTAAGGATAATAGAATTTAACTGGTGGACCAGCACCTTGGTGACTGGTATGTGAAATTGGGACATAGGAGAGGCATACAGACGGGTCCTTGCCCAGTTTTGGAACCAACACTATAACTTCTTTTGCCATCGAAGGCAGAAGACGCTTCTCAGTGAACACAAATTAAAGGGTCTCATAGAAGTATGGTAGAAGTAGATCAGCATGGATCTTATAAAACTCTGTAGGTAAGCCATCTATCTCAGGAGTTTCCCAGCCTGCAGGGAAGAGGGAGCTCTTTTAACCTCATCAAGCGTGGGGGCATCCAATTTTTGCATAGCCGGCCCACAAATTTACACATCCTTATTACACAGGTTAGTTAGCATAGGTTTTAAGAGGGGATAGGGGCCATTTTTAAGAGCTACCTTTTTGCCCAAAATTCTACTTTAATGTATTGATGTTTGTATGATTATTAGTAATGTAGAAAATAATATGCAAGCCCTCAAATGACCTGAACAGGCAACCTCAATGAAAATATATAGTTAATTAGTTAAAGTGAAAATCAAAAAGTGAAGCCTCCTGGTTTTCTCCCTCCCCCCAGCCTGTTACTGAGTTATGTTTTTTTTCTGATTTTTATTGATACCTGCTCCCCCTTTCACAATCCTCGCCTAGGCAAGAATGTTGTCTCTTGTTCGCCCCCTTCTTCAGACCCCTAGTGCTCTGTCCCTGAAAGCTGCAGGACCATTAACAGAGCACCATTTGAGCTCACACATGGTGTAGTGAGGAGCTTGGTTATGGTTCTTCAGGAAGCCCCAGCTGGCTTCCGTATCCAAGATAGCTAAGATAGGTAAGAAGAATACGCTGTGTGAAGGCAGTTCTGGATGCCAGCCTGCATAAGTATCTGAATTTAAGGGAGCATGCATCCATGCCTCGTGTGAGGTTCATGTTTACTGGCCCGGAGATGCACAGGTGTTCTATGAACCCCTATGAAGGTAGTCCCATTCTTCAAAGAATGTTTGACTATGATGGGACCAAAACAAAGATCCGTTTTAATGATCAAAAACATGTAATTTCATAAACAGCAAAACTATATAGTAGAATAAATATAATCTCATACCGGCCTGTATATCTTATTCTAGACTTGGCAGATTTGTAGAACTGGTTTACAGCATTTATGAAGAAAGCCCAGGCTGGGAGTAGATTTCACCTTCCAGAGAAGGTGGGTTAGACACCAACAAAATACACTTACCTCGGATATAAACTTTATATTACAAGAGGAAGAGGAAGGGTAGACGGCATCACTGATACAGAACCAGACTTTATTCATAATTAGGGATGGTCCCGATGTTCGAGTCGAATGTAAGTTTGACTCGAATGTCGGGTGTTCGCCTGTTTGCCGAATAGCGAACAATTTGGGGTGTTCATGGCAAATTTGAAAGCCCCCTGCCCACAGACCCCCACAACCACTGGGCAAGGGTTGTGGGGATGAGGCCCTTCTCCCCATCAACATGGGGACAAGGTGCTTTGGGGGGCTTTTTTTTTTTTGTTTTGGTTAGGGGTTCCCCTGTGGAAGAAATCCCATGCCGTTTTTATCAATGAACTTTTATGTGTATTGCCGGGACCGACAATTCATTATAGCTGCAAGTACTTTTAAATGACTTTTTTCCTTTAGCATTGTAATTTTGCTCTCAGACTGTTCTAAACACGGGAAACATGCACCACTTTACAGGCTATAGACACCCCCAGGTACAAAATTTAAAGGAATATTACACTTTTATTGTTTCACTTTAAGCATTATTAAAATCGCTGCTCCCGAAAAATACAGACATTTTTAAAACTTTTTTTGCATTGATACATGTCCCCTGGGGGAGGACCCAGGTCCCCAAACACTTTTTAAGACAATACCATGCATATAAGCACTTTCGATTTTTCATGTTCGTGTCCTATAGACTTTAACGGTGATCGCGCGTTCGAACAAATTTTTTGCCTGTTCTGGTGTGAACCGAACGGGGGGGTGCCCATCCCTATTCATAATTTTCATCTACATTCATGACAATGCTCTCTCTACAGCTTAAACTGAACAATATATATATATATATATATATATATATATATATATATATATATATATATATATATATATATATATATATATATATATATATATATATACATACATACATACAGTTGTGCTCATAAGTTTACATACCCTGGCTGAATTTATGATTTCTTGGCCATTTTTCAGAGACTATGAAAAACAGAAAAACATGAGAACACAAAAAGATTTCTTTCCCTCGTGGTTATTGTTTGGCTGAAGCCATTGATTATCAATCAACTGTGTTTACTCTTTTTAAATCATAATGACAACAGAAACTACCCAAATGACCCTGATCAAAAGTTTACATGTCCCAGGTCTTATAAATTTTTTGCAGTATTGCGACATTGCGATGGGCAGATCGGACACTTTTGACACATTTTTGGGACCATTGTCATTTATACAGCGATCAGTGCTATAAAAATGAACTGATTACTGTGTAAATGTCACTGGTAGGCAAGGAGTTAACACCAGGGGGCGATCAAGGGGTTAAATCTGTGTTCCCTCACTGTGTTCTAACTGTATGGGGATAGGACTGAGTAGGTGAGGAGACATATCGCTGTTCCTACTTACTAGGAACAAGCAACATGTCTCCTCTCCTCTGACAGCACAGGAATTTGTGTTGCTGGCACTCGTGAATGCGATGGCGCGTGGCCGGCGGCGCGCACGTGCCCTCTGGCGGCTCTTAAAGGAAACCCTGTACGGGTATGGGATTTTGTGCAGGGTGCCATTCTGCCCCCCTATAAATAGACGTGAGCCGGTTGGGAACCGGTTAACAAGCCTTTAAGTGAAACGTTAAAAGTGTTCAATTCCTTTAACTACCATGCTTGGGAGCTTCCTTAAACCTGCTTGTGAAGTGGCATGACTTGTACAGACGGTTCACAATGTACTACGGCATTTACAAAGAAAGCAAACATTTCCCGGCCAACTTTTCTTAACGCTTCAAAGGCCTAACCAAACTCAAATAAAGGGCATGGAGAGATGGGTTCTGCCCTGAGGGATGTGTACCAATGAAAAAAAAAAAAAAAAAAAAAAAAGAATATCATCCAGTGATGAGCAGCTCTTTTAGTGATGATTTAATGGCAACATTAAAAATGCACAAATCCTTAACCACTTCAGCTCCTGAAGATTTACCCCCCCCCCCCCTTCCTGATCAGGCCATATTTTGCGATACTGCACTGCGTTACTTTAATTGACAAGTACGCGGTTGTGCGATGCTGTACACAAATAAAATGTATGTCCTTTTTTTCCCCCACAAATAGGGTTTTATTTTGGTAGAACTTTTATCAGTTTTTATTTTTTGTGCTATAAACAAAAAAAGACTGACAATTAAAAACAAAAAAACAACAATCTTCTTTACTTTCTGCTACAAAACATATCCAATAAAAAAAAATGTAAAAAATCGAATTTCTTTATCAATTTAGGCCAATATGTATTCTGCTACATGTTTTTGGTAAAAAAAAAAAAAAAAGTGTAAATTGATTGGTTTGCGCAAAAGTTATAGCGCCTACAAATTCTGGCATATATTTATGGAATTTTTATTTATTTATTTATTTTTCTTTTTACAAGTAATAGCGGGGATCAGGACTGTGATATTGTGCCATTCAAATTGGACACTAACTGACACTTTTGACACATTTTTGGGGACCAGTGACACTAGTACAGTGATCAGTGCTAAAAATATTCACTGTCACTATACTAATGACACTGGCTGGGAAGGGGTTAACATCAGGGGCGATCAAAGGGTTAAATGTGTGCCTAGATGGTGTTTTCTTACTGTGGGGGAGGTGCTTTTACTAGGGGAAGACATGAATCCTTGTCTCTGCTTTGCAGGAACACGCGGTTAATGCCTTCCCGGCGATCTACCTTGTTTACATAGACTGCTGTTCTCCCTGTGTAACAAATTATCAGCGTGTGCCGGTGGGCATCAAGTCCTCAGTACCCGCTGATCGGCTCCCGATGTGCATTATCCCAGCGGGAGCGAGCCGCCACTGGTGCACATTTAAACCCGTGATCTGGAAATGCGGGATCACGTATATACAGTGTTTAAATGTGAAATTTCTGCGCTGGTCTAAATGATAAAACAGCTGCTACTCAAGACCAGGGATAAAGTTAAAAAAAAAATGTATTAATATATATGGAGCGCTATTTCCTGTGTTAAACCATATAAAAATGGGACAATATATATTTATAAAGTGATCATTGTGCATAAGATAATACTTGATGAAAATGTGCTTCAATATAATGAAAAGTCAGAAAGTGACTGAGGCATAAACCACAATATAAAAACAGTGCTCAAAAAAGTGCAAAATGAATAAACATTCAATAAACTTATTATAAATAATAAGTGCCTTTTGTGACTTTTAGTTGTAACACACAGGGGCTGATTTACGAACGGATAGCGCCCTTGAGTTGCGGCGCACGTGGATGCGCAACGGCCATTTTCTTATTAACAAAACATTTGCACCTGTAACACAACGCAATTCCCCATTTATTATAGTATTCTCGGCGCACAGGAGGAGGCGATCGGTGCGCCACTATAGACATGGCGCACGGCATCTTCAACTCAAAATTTAAAGAAGCTGGAAGTGCCAATATTATGGGGGTGATGTGAGGAAGTATAGTAATTACTGCCCAAGTAACAAATATGCTCAAAATAGAATGAGAATGTAACTTTCTCTGAACAAGCCTGTTGCGCCTGCAAGTACACTTAAGCCCCATACACACGGTCGGATTTTGCGATGGAAAATGTCCTATCGGACAATGTTGTCAGAAATTCCGACCGTGTGTAGGCTCCATCTGACTTTTTCCGTTGGATTTTCTGACGGACAAAGTTTTATCTCCTGCTCTCAAATTTTCTGACAACTAAGTCCTATCGGACTTTTTCCGATCGTGTGTAGCGAATTCCGATGGACAAAGTGCCACGCATGCTCAGATCACATTACAAGACCAAAGCTATTGGCTACTAGCCTCTACGTAGTTCCGTCGTAGGCAACAAACGTCACCACGTTCAGAATGATCGGATTTTCCGACAACTTTGTCCGACCGTGTGTATGCAACACCAGTGTTGAACAAAATCCGTCGGAAAAAATCCGATGGATTTTGTGGTCGGATTTTCCGACCGTGTGTACGGGGCATTACTGTTTTACTGTTGCATATCTATTTTGGTTAAAGAACTTCAATCTTGAAAAACTATATGTATCTCTGAAAATATCGCTTACTTGTAACTACACCTAGCCTCAAAAGTTCATTCTTGTTAAACTTTAAACTTAATAAAAATCTATTGAAGAGAAAAAATAATTAGAAATAGTAGTGAAGTTGATAGTCAATACTTAAAATATATAAACAAAAAAATATATATTTATATATATATATATATAGTAAAGATCAAAAGGGGAGAGCAACGGGGGTTGGTGAGGTAGGTGACTAGGTGAGGTTGAAAAAAGACACAAGTCCATCAAGTCCAACGTCATGTATATCACATGAGCCTAAAATACAATTTAGGGGTCATAATATCAAGAAATAATAAAAAAGGAAAATATACTGTATAATGTCTAAAACATACCCATAAGGCAGTCACATGAACCTAAAATGTGTATATTATATTATGTAGGCATCACATTAATAGTGTTAATATCAAGAATTATTATATAGAGAAATATCAAAGCAATAATCTCAAAGAAATTTTCATGAAAAACAACAGAAAAACAATCATGGAAAAAAGAAAAAGCAAGAGGAAAAAAAAGGCAAAAAAAAAATGAGGGTTGTCACTGGTAAGGAAGTTGGACTTATCTGAAGTTGTGGACACGATTGGGCTAATGCAATTGGGATACCTGTGCTTAGGTTTGATCTGAGTTGTGGGTGATATAAATGGAATAACTTAACCAGACCAGTCCGTAAAAGGTTAATTAGAAGAAGGTGAGCATTAGTTGGTTAGGACAGATGTAAAAAAATTATAAGAGACATTGGAGTGCCGCCAATACTTTCTTTTTTGTCATAAGCATCAGATAACTCTGCATAATGTTTATCCAAGGAGTTCCACTTAATAATTATATTAGAGCTTGAATACTTTTTTGCCTGGAGACAATTTTGAAGGTGAAGCCTCTATGGTTATAAGTAATTTCAAAAATAAGCTCAATAACCTCAAAGAGTATCAAATACAATAATCTCACAGAGAAGACAAGACCATGTATTGGCTTGAACAAGTGGATGGGGCCAGAAAGACACCAATGACTGATCACAAGATGAAAAGAGATACAAATTAATTATATAACATGAAATGTAGACTATGAAAAAGACATAGAAAGTAATAAAATAACAGGAAATGTAGACTATGGAAAAGAGATACAACCCCAGCTCTCTACCGACATATGGAAGGCAATGTGTTTGCCTCGTTGGACAGGGCGGTCAGCGGTAAGGTGCATATTAACGCTGATTTATGGTCCAGCAGGCATGGACAGGGACGTTACCTTTCTTTCACGGTGCACTGGGTAACCCTGCTGGCAGCTGGGAAGGATGCAGGACAGGGTGCAGTATTGTTGGAGCTTGTTCCACCACCACGCCTCCAAAATGCTGGTAGTGGTGATTCTGCCACACCTCTCTCCTCCACCCCCTCCTCTTCTTCTTCCTCTATGGCCTCTTCCTGTGCAGATTTGTCCTCGGAACCCTTGCCCAATGGTTGTGGGGGTCTGCGGGCGGGGGGCTTATCGGAATCTGGAAGCCCCCTTTAACAAGGGGACTCCCAGATCCCACCCCCCCCGGGTGAACTGATAATAGGGTACAAAAGTAACCCTACCATTTCACAAAAAAGTGTCAAAAATTTTAAAAATGACAAGAGCCAGGGGGCGCCCCCCTATTTTCCTGCGGCCTGCCAGGTTGCGTGCTCAGATAAGGGTCTGGTATGGATTTTGAGGGGGACCCCCATGCCATTTTTTTTTTTTGGTGCAGGGTTCCCTTTAAAATCCATACCAGACCTGAAGGGCCTGGTATGGAATTTCGGGGGAACCCCACACATCTTTTTTTCTTAATTTTTTTTTTTTTCTTAATGCTAACATGACCTGTGTGCAAATATCCAGTTGAACTTGCGCAAATGCCGCTTGCGCATGCGCAGTGCATAAATTGACCTTGCGCAGTTCTAAGTGTATTTGCAGGCGCAGCAGGCTTGTTCAGAGAAAGTTACTTTCTCATTCTATTTTGGGCATATTTGTTACTTGGACAGTTATAACTATACTTCCTCACATCACCCCCATAATATTGGCACTTCCAGCTTCTTTAAATTCTGAGTTGAAGATGCCTTGCGCCATGTCTATAGTGGCGCTCCGATCGCCACCTCCTGTGCACCGAGAATATAATAGTAAATGTGAAATTGCGCTGTGTTACAAGCGCAAATGTTTTGTAAATAGGAAAACGTGCGCCGCAACTTTTGGCGCAAACCGTTTCATAAATCAGCCCCAATATGTACACTATGTAAAAGAAATACAAATTAATGATATAACACGAAATCTAGACTATGGATAATACATACAAAGTACTAATATAATGTGAAATGTAGACTATGGAAAAGACATACCAAGTAATAATATAACATGTATACTAAAAAAACTGCGCTGGACCAAGAAAAAATGTAAATTAAGCAGCAAACCACATGTGATAAACAAAAATAAACATAGAAAGGAAAGGTTGCGCTATGAAAAGTGTTGGCAAAATAACGTGAGTAGTATATGACAGTGGTTATCCACAGATAACAGATAATATGTGTCAGTGATTATCCATAAATATCAGTTATATCTCAAACATGTGTCAAACCATTATGTGACGCAGCAGAATAAATTTAATTATCCTCTAATTTTCATCAACATTAAAAATAATAGTGAAAAAAAAACATCCATATAAGCATTATAATAGAATATATGTGCTGGTAATAAACAGTCCACAAAGATATCCAAGTATAGCTGGAAATCCAGTCAAAGTGACATCAGTGTGATCAGTGACTTTTCCAGGTTAACATCCGTGATAATGTGACTTGTTTCACAGTGATCCCACCACCAGGTAAATTGAAGGCTTACCAAATGAAGCTAAAGAAATCGCATGCGGCTACAACCCAGCCAGGGCCTTTTCCTCTGGCTTGCCTAGGTACCACAAAACTCGGCGTCTGTGTCTTTAACAGGAATACCTCGATCGCTCCAGGTTCACACAGATATGTAACTCACCGAATGCTGGGTCTCCAAAATGGCCAAAAACAGGAAAGAAAAGGGGCACACCATGGGTAGGATCCAACAGGTTTATTTTTGTAAAAACCGCCGAAGGCGTATGAACATCCAAACTTAAAAAAGCAAAAATGTAAAAATCGCGGCCGGCCGGCTGCTTGTGGGCGTAGAACGCGGTGACGTCAGCACGTCACTCCTCCCTACGCGTTTGGTCACAGAAATGGCGTAATCATGGGGCGCTGGCGGCGTACTGACGCACCGCCATAAATACAATGAACCAAGCCTCGATCTGAGTGGCAATTGGCTATTTCCCCTGACTCCAACTTGGAGTCTGGCAAAGAAGGGATATTACATCTGGCAACTATATGCTACCAATCTAGACCATCTATCTATCTACGTAGGGAGGAGCGACGTGCTGACGTCACCGCGTTCTACGCCCACAAGCACGGGCGTTGTGTTATTGCAGCCGGCCGGCCGCGATTTTTACATTTTTGCTTTTTTAAGTTTGGATGTTCATACGCCTTCGGTGTTTTTTTACAAAAATAAACCTGTTGGATCCTACCCATGGTGTGCCCCTTTTCTTTCCTGTTTTTGGCCATTTTGGAGACCCAGCATTCGGTGAGTTACATATCTGTGTGAACCTGGAGCGATCAAGGTATTCCTGTTAAAGACACAGACGCCGAGATTTGTGGTACCTAGGCAAGACAGAGGAAAAGGCCCTGGCTGGGTTGTAGCCGCATGCGATTTCTTTAGCTTCATTTGGTAAGCCTTCAATTTACCTGGTGGTGGGATCACTGTGAAACAAGTCACATTATCAAGGATGTTAACCTGGAAAAGTCACTCATCACACTGATGTCACTTTGACTGGATTTCCAGCTATACTTGGATATCTTTGTGGACTGTTTATTACCAGCACATATATTCTATTATAATGCTTATATGGATGTTTTTTTTCACTATTATTTTTAATGTTGATAAAAATTAGAGGATAATTACATTTATTCTGCTGCGTCACATAATGGTTTGGCACATGTTTGAGATATAACTGATATTTATGGATAATCACTGACACATATTATCTGTTATCTGTGGATAACCACTGTCATATACTACTCACGTTATTTTGCCAACACTTTTCATAGCGCAGCCTTTCCTTTCTATAACTATAATAATATAACATGAAATGTAGACTATGGAAAAGACATACAAAGTAATAAAGTAACATGAAATATAGACTATGAAAAAGACATACAAACTAACAGGAAGTATAGACTGTGGAAAAGAGACACAATTAACATTAATCATTCCTGCCTAAATTAATAAATACATGAATACATAGATTTTATTGAACAACGCCCTGACTCCTACTAGCTTACCAGGGCTTAAATTACATTTCCCTAGGCCCCATCAGGTTAACAGAGGGGCCCAGCAGGTGGGAGCAGAGGAAGGACTTTTTCATTTTCGGTGTATAGTTGGATAAAGTCAGATGCACAGGTGTTCTATAAATCCCCATGTGGGGACAAAGCAGGAAAAAAAAGGATTAAAAAAATAATTTAATTCCATAAACAGCAAATCTACATAATACAAAAAATATAAATTCATAAACTTTCTGTGCCTGGATGTCTTATTCTAGAGCTCCTTAGTGTTGTAGAACTGGTTTCCAAAGTCTAGGCAGTCCAGGCTGGGAGTAGATGTCACCTCCCAGAGAAGGTGGATTAGACACCAAAATACACCTACCTCATATATAAACCGTATATTACAAGAGGAAGAGTAGACAGCATCACTGATACAGAACACGGTAGGTCTTTTCTGATTTTTCTCTACTTTCGTAACAAAGATCTCTCCACAGCGCGCGCGAGAGAGATCGTTATTCTTGTTTTTATTATTTTTGTTGAGATAACCTTCTAAGTAAGACGTCTTCTGAACTTTTAAATTCCAAATTTCTTCCAAACTTCAAATTTATTTAGGAATACAAACATCCCGCATTGAAATAACAACTTAAAGCGGAGCTCCACCTGAAAAAAAAAAATGTAAAAGTCAGCAGCTACAAATACTGCACCTGCTGACTTTTAATAAATGGACACTTACCTGTTCCAGGTTCCAGCGGTGTCGGCAGAAGAGATGACGAGCGATCGCTCGTCTCTCGGCTGCCCCGCCGCCATCCTCTGTCAGGGAATCAGGAAGTGAAGACGCAACGTCTTCACTGCCCGGTTCCCTACTGCACATGCGCGAGTCGCGCTGCGCGCCTCTATTGGTCCCTGCTGTGTCCTGGGAACTGTGTTTCCCAAGACACAACGGGGCATCTCCGGATAGAGGTGGGGCAGCTCGGATAATTTCTCATGGAAGTGGGTGCAGATACCTGTATTATACAGGTATGTGCACCCCCCTCCCCCCTGAAAGGTGCCAATTGTGGCACCGGAGGGGGGAGGAATCCGATAAGCGGAAGTTCCACTTTAAGGTGGAACTCCGCTTTAATGAAAAAAATTGAAATGATAATATTTCTGTAGATGTCTGACTAAAAATATAAATAAAAAAAAAACAATATATAAAAATATATATAACATAAAAATATAAATACATATATCCTGTGTTCTATCATACCTAAGGGGCAGAGGGCCGGATAGAGGATAAGAAAACGGGAAAAAAAGAAAGAGTAATGCCCGTACACACGACCGGACTTTTAAACTCACATCCAACATTTGTTGTCGGAAAGTCCGATCGTGTGTACGGGGCATAAGGGTGACAATGCAATATATTCCTATCCCAGGCATATGCTGTCAGATGATTGTTTATCTGTTTAATTGTAGTGTTCTACGTCTGTCGTCTTGTGTTGTGTGTTGTTATATCCGGAGACTATTTGACACAATAGTCTTTGGATACATGTCAAGTTAGTGTCAATATTGCCATCTCCCATTGGGGAGCATAATGAATTTTTATTCATAAATAAATGATTTATATTTTTTCTATTTTTCTCTACATTGTATGCTGTGTCACTCATTTGGTCTTCTGTTTCCTTATTGTCTGGATAAGGACAACCCCGTTTTTTGATGTATATGCTGTCCTGGGTATCTCATGAGTCTTCATGAGGTATTTAATCCAGATTTTGAAATATATTTTAATGCAATATTAATGAAATATTTTTAAATGCAAAAGTTCATTATTTCTGTTGATTTTTTTGTTTGATTAAAAAAGAAAAAAAATATATATATACCCTATATTACCAAAAGTATTGGGACATCTGCCTTTACATGCACATGAAATTTAATGGCATCCCAGTCTTATGTACACACGGTCGGAAAATCCGACCACAAAATCCATCAGATTTTTTCCGACGGATTTAGTCCAACACTGGTGTTGCATACACACGGTCGGACAAAGTTGTCGGAAAATCCGATCATTCTGAACGTGGTGACGTTCGTTGCGTACGACAGGACTACGTAGAGGCTAGTAGCCAATAGCTTTCGCCTTGTAATTTGATCTGAGCATGTGTGGCACTTTGTCCGTCGGAATTCGCTACATATGATCGGAAAAAGTCCGATAGGACTTTGTTGTCGGAAAATTTGAGAGCAGGAGATAAAACTATGACGGAAAAAGTCCGATGGAGCACACACACGGTCGGAATTTCCGACAACATGGTCCGATAGGACATTTTCCGTCGGAAAATCCGACCGTGTGTACGGGGCATCAGTCCGTAGGGTTCAATATTGAGTTGGCCCACCCTTGCTTTGCGCACTGGTCCAAATTATTTGGTGGAGCGGGGATTATGATGTGGGGTTGTTTTTCAGGGGTTGGGTTTGGCCCCCTAAGTTCCAGTGAAGGGAACTCCTAAGGCATCAGCATACCAAGACATTTTGGACAATTTCCTTCTCCCAACTTTGCGGGAACAGTTTGGGGACGGCCCCTTCCTGTTCCAACATGACTGCGCACCAGTGCACAAAGCAAGGTCCATAAAGACATGGATGGAAGGAACATGACTGGCCTGCACCCCCATAGAACACCTTTGAGATGAATTAGAGAGGAGACTGCGAGCCAGGTCTACGCATCTAACATCAGTGCCTGATGACACAAATGTGCTTCTGGAAGAACGGTCAAACATTCCCATAGACACTCCTAAAGCTTGTGGACGGCCTTCCCAGAAGAGTTGAAGCTGTTATAGCTGCAAAGGGTGGGCCCAACTCAATATTGAACCCTACGGACTAAAGCTGGGATGCCATTACAGTTCATGTGTGTGTAATGGCAGGTGTCCCAATATGTTTGACAATATAGTATATGTGCATACATAAAGTGTTAAAAATAGTGACACTCAAAATAACTATGAATGGATAAATAAAAAATATTAACAATTCATCATATACTAAGGGTGTACTCCAAGCAAAATAATGGAACCAAAATAGTCCTTATAGAATAGGCTTGTAGTGCACAAAAAGTCCAAAAAACAGCAGATACCGGTAAATACATGCCGATTTTCTTCCTCAGACAATCCTTCCAAAGGTCCCAAAGTGCAAATCTAATCCACCCCCGTCCCCCACAATGTGCCAAACCTCCAACTCCTAAATGCACTCACCAGATAGATGAGATAAGGAGGTATATAAAACATCCAATCTTAGATCGCCAGGTATTCCTCAGAATCGAAATCCCAGATTGAGGTAAGCATTCTTCTTCATCTTCAGCTCACACCATGGAGCCCACAAAATAAGTATATAGTGTAGTATTTTATGGCTAAAATTGGCCAATAACATACAACTCAATATTGAACCCTACGGACTAATGCCCCGTACACACGGTCGGAAAATCCGACCACAAAATCCATCAGATTTTTTCCAACGGTGTTTGTCCGACACTGGTGTTGTATACACACGGTTGGACAAAGTTGTCGGAAAATCCGATCATTCCGAACGTGGTGACGTTTGTTGCCTACGACGGGACTACGTAGAGGCTAGTAGCCAATAGCTTTGGTCTTGTAATGTGATCTGAGCATACGTGGCATTTTGTCCGTCGGAATTCGCTACACATGATCGGAAAAAGTCCGATAGGACTTTGTTGTCGGAAAATTTGAGAGCAGGAGATAAAACTTTGTCCGTCGGAAAATCCGATGGAAAAAGTCCGATGGAGCCCACACACGGTCGGAATTTCCGACAACATTGTCTGATAGGACATTTTCCGTCGGAAAATCTGACCACGTGTACGGGGCATTAGACTGGGATGCCATTAAAGTTCATGTGTGTGTAAAGGCAGGCATCCCGATACTTTTGGGAATATAGTATTTATACACTGTGTATATATATATATATATATATATATATATATATATATATATATATATATATATATATAATAAAGAACACATACGCATGTAAAAAAGAAACAAAACTGAGATTTGATTCCATGTTGCATTTCTCTTTTCAAAAACCAGAGAAGATATAATAACCAAAGTTTGGTAAAGTTAGAGAATATCTCTGATATTACCTGGTTACTAATATTCATAGTTTCTTTTTTGTATAACAGAATAGTATCTTTGTTATTGTAGACCAGCAATGCACGGTACTTGGTATCCTATGGTTTGGATGGGCGCTCTGCTGCTTTGGGGTGAGTTATACTGCAACATTAATTATCTACATTTTTACATTCAACACTTAAGTAATTTTATTTTACTGCTCAATTATATAATTCCAGCATTTTCTGCTGGCTGTGTATATACCAGTGTGTCCTAAAAGACCTCACATACTCTAGGAAATGGCAGGTTGGGAAAGGTAAGTATACTCTAGGAAATGGCAGGTTGGGAAAGGTAAGTATACCGGGACAAACCTGCTTGTATGACCAAAGTGCCGATTCTAAACAAATTTTATAATTCACACTTTTTTTTTGAAAATTTTAGAGCAGGAGATACAACTTTGTCCATCGGACAATCCGATGGAAAATGTCCGATGGTGCCTACACATGGTCGGAATTTCCGACAACATTGTCCGATAGGACAGAATCCATCGGAAAATCCGACCGTGTGTATGGGGCTTTAGAATGTCCGATGGTTTTAAAGTTTAAACATTTAACAGACAACCCATTGGTGATCATACCGGGATCACATGCCCTCTCAGACAGACCAACCCTTCTGAAAAATGCCAGATCTGCCAGACAATGGCTACTCTATCACCAATTGTACCAAAGCCAACTATTCAAAAATTATGTTTTGGGTTGTGGGGGGAAACTAGAGCCTCTGGAGAGCCACATCACGGGGGGGGGGGGGGCATACTAAAGCAGTGCAGACATGGTCATGGTAGACCCTTTAGCCATTGCAAGCTAAGAGTGCTAACTACCAAACTACAATCCTACATTATAAAATGTTCAATTCCTTTAAATAACGTCTTTGAGGGGTTCCATAAACCTTCCTGTGAAGTGGCGTGATTGTACAGCATGCAATGCCCTACAGCAATTACAAAGAAAGCAAACATTTACCCGCCAACTTTTTTTTTAATGTCATGGAGACCTTCCCCAAATCAAACAAAGGGCATGGAGAGCTGGGTACTGCCCTGAGGCATATGTACCAATGCAAAAAAAAAGAAAAAAGAATATCATTCAGCGATGAGCAGCTCTTTTAGTGATGATTTAAGGGCACCAATAAAAATACAGAAATCCTTTGAATGACATGTTTGGGATATGGCTTACACCTACCTGTGAAGTGGCGCACATGTTCAACGTACACTCACAAAAGAAATATTTACAAAGGAAAAAATACTATTTAAACTGCAGGCTGCTAAATGACTTTTCCCGGCCCCTTTGTTTTGTTTGCAATCAAACTAATCAGGGATTCCTTTTTATCTATACCAGACCCTTATCCTAAGAAAGGGTCTGGTATGGATTGTAAAACAGAACTCCACAAAAGAAATAGCAAACAAACCAAAAAAAATGGCCTGAGGTCCCCCCAAAATGTTATACCAGACCTGTCAATCTGAAACGTAAATAAACGGATCAGTGACTCCTCCTCAATATACTAAAGTTTTAAGTATCTGAAATACAATTGTTTTTATAAAAACCCACAGTGCTCTGAGATTCCTTTATCAGGTTTGTAAAACCAAGAATATAGAAGTATAGTATATATAAAATATCAGTTTAAAATCATTAACAAAAATGTTAATTAAAATTGACCCCCAATAGAAATATATAATTGCTCTTTGTTTTTATTTCCTTTTCTTAGGTGCAATAGGGCATGCCAATGGGCGCCCAGTAAGAGAAGACAACGGTGAGTGTGAAAATATAATAAATAAAGAACAATTACTGTGATACATTGCTAAGGTAGACCTGAAATACGGGGAGAGATTCTGATCTGGCTGTTGAATGAATCCAGTCAATGTTACCCCGATTCCCGCCTAGGTGAACATAAACTGTGTGGGTTAATCCTTATTGTTCTCTTCCAAGATAAGCAGAGCTGATAGCTTTTGATCTAATAATTTTTTTTTAATTATTATTTAATAGAGAAAAAATATTTTGAAAGAGTGCATACCGTATATGTGATTCTAATAGCCCTAGGGTTATGTGAACCCTATACTGTAATAAAGATCCCAGGCACATTTGTCCTCAGAATAAGACCATCGCTTGTAGTAGTTAGAAGTAGATTACTTTTGCTTTGGTTTTATTTATGATCACTTGAGGGAGAGACGATTAGGGATACCCAAACAGCAATTTCCTATCATCAGTAGGTTTAAAGTGGTTGTAAACCCTTACAAATCACTTTGACCTACAGGTAAGCCTAGATTAACCACTTACCCACTGGGCACTCTCTCTGGGTGCTCTCGCACTTTGAATGACAATTACTCAGTCATGCAACACTGTACCCAAATTATTTTTTTGTCCTTTTTTTCACACAAATAGAGCTTTCTTTTGGTGGTATTTAATCACCACTGGGTTTTTTATTTTTTTACGCTATAAATCAAAAAATACAAAAAAATGGAAAAACTTATTGACTCCAGTATAAGTCTAGGGTGAGAAATGCGCAGCTACTGTAAGTGGAAAAGAGGGTCAACAATGCCCATTTGCATGCCTCACTGTGCCCATTTGCAGCCTCACTTGGTAGTTAAGGGTTCCTAGATGCCCCCTATCTGCAGCCAAAATTTGGGGTCTCTGGACCCAAAGGGTCCTGAAATAACATTGCTAAAGATGGACACAGTTGACCGATTTTGGGGCCCCATATCTTGGGGCCACTTTGTGCACTACAACATATCCAAAGATGGGGTTCCTATTACCAAGTGGCCCCGAGATATGGGGCCCCAAAGTCGGTTTGGAAAATGTCAAGCACTTTTCTGCAGCAGAGAATGATATTTTCCGAACCGACTTTGGGGCCCGTATCTCGGGGCCACTTGGTAATAGGAATCCCATCTTTGGATATGTTGTAGTGTTGGGTCCACTGGGTTTGCACACCAAATTTTCAGAAAAGTGCTTGACTCAAGTATAAGCCGAGGGGGGCGCTTTCAGCACAATAAAATGTGATGAAAAACTTGGCTTATACTCGAGTAGACATGTGCACAATAGAAAAATTAGTTTAGTTTAGTTTTGTTTCTGTTCGTTTCCGTTGATTCGTAACGATTCGTAATTTCGTAAGTCGTCGGTGTTCGTATTCGTAACAATTCGTAAATTCGTAAGTCGTCGGTGTTCGTATTCGTAACGATTCGTATTTTCGTAAGAGTTATTTTTTCGGTGATTCGTTTTTCCGTTTAATTTTCGTTTATTTAAAATTCGGACGCATTCGTATTTTCGTAGATTTAGTTACATTCGTACTTTCGTTAGATTGATTTATTCGTACTTTCGTAACATTGTTTTCGTAGATTCGTAATCGGAGCATAATTCATAATTTTATGTAATGTGTATGCTATTATTACATTGTAAGAGACACGGAAAATTACGAATCAAAAAAAAAAGTTACGAATGTACGAATTTTTTGGTTCAATCCATTCGAAGCACGTTAAGCAGCGCCATTGTAAGAGACACGGAAAATTACCAATTCAACAAAAAAAAAAGTTACGAATGTACAAATTTTTTCGTTCATTTTGATTTTCGTTGTTCCTGTTTTGGTTTTTTGGATTTTCTTTTTTCGTAGTTTTGTTGTTTCTAATTTGGTTATTTCGGATTTTCGTTGTTTTTCATATTCGTTCGACTCGATAATTCGTTATTCGTTAAAATTTTTAGCGAATCATTCGTTCATTCGTACGATAACGAATGAACGAATATAACGAATTTTAACGGAAAACGAAAAAAAACGAAACGAATTTCACATGTCTATACTTGAGTATATAAGGTAGAAGCAGAAAACAGGTGTAAGAAAAAACAAACAAGAAGGTATTAGCCATACCTTCTTGCTTGTTTTTTCTTACACCTGTTTTCTGCTTCTACCTTATATACTCGAGTATAAGCCGAGTTTTTCATCACATTTTATTGTGCTGAAAGTTCCCCCCTCGGCTTATACTTGAGTCATATGGCTATACATATTCCTATTTCTTTTATTTAGAACCATTGTTTCGTGATGCTGCGAAGGTTAAAGGTAAGTGATGAAAGGGAAGCTCTAGTTTTTATCCTGTATAAGCATATCATGTACTGAATACAGCTTATGGATCTACGACATCCGGTATTATCCACTTGACCTCCTGAAGGTTTTACCCCATTCATGTTCAGGACATTTTTTGCTATTTAGCACTGCGCTACTTTAACCACTTGCCGACCGGCGCACGACGATATACGTCGACAGAATGGCACGTACAGGCAGGAGGGCGTATATATACGTCCCTCCTTTAGCCTGTCCGTGCCATCGGGAGCGCGCCGGTCGGAACCCCCGTGAGTCCGGCCGCGGTCCCCGCGGACTCGATCGCCGCGGGGACTCCCGCGATCGTCTCACGGAGCGGCTAAACGGGGAGATGCCGAGATAAACAGCATCTCCCCGTTCTGCCTAGCAACTAGTGACGCCGATCTCTGCTCCCTGTGATTGGAGCAGAGATCAGCATTCACTAGCTGACAGCCACGCCCCCCCACAGTAAAAAAAAACACCCCTAGGCCTACTTAACCCCTACACTGCCACCTTGTGGTTAACTCCTAAACTGCCAGTGTCATTTATACAGAAATCAATGCATTTAAATGCATTAATTGCTGTAAAAATGACAATGGTCCCAAAAATGTGTCAAAAATGTCCGATGTGTCCGCCATAATGTCGCAGTCACAAAAAAAATCGCAGATCTCCGCCATTAATAATAAAAAAAAAATTATTAATAAAAATGCTATAAAACTATCCCCTATCTTGTAAACGCTATAACTTCTGCGCAAACCGATCAATAATCGCTTATTGCGATTTTTTTTACCAAAAATATGTAGAAGAATACGTATCGGCCTAAACTGAGGAAAAAAAAAATGTTTTTTTATATATTTTGGGGGATATTTATTATAGCAAAAAATAAAAAATAATGCATTTTTTTCAAAATTTTCGCTCTATTTTTGTTTATAGCGCAAAAAATAAAAACCGCAGGGGCGATCAAATACCACCAAAAGAAAGCTCTATTTGTGGGAAAAAAAGGACGTCAATTTTGTTTGGGAGCCACGTCGCACGACCGCGCAATTGTCAGTTAAAGCGACGCAGTGCCGAATCGCAAAAAGGGGCCTGGTCCTTTGGCTGCAAATTGGTCCGGTCTGAAAGTGGTTAACTGGCAATTGCTCAGTCATGCAACAATGTAACCTAATTTAATTTGTTTACTTTTTTCACACAAATAGAACTTTCTTTTGGTGGTATTTGATCACCATTGGGGTTTTTATTTTTTATTATATAAATGAACAAGCCTGAAAACTTTGAAAAAAAAATAATAATAATATTTTCTACATATCCAATAAAATCGAATTTCTTCATAAACTTAGGCCAAAATGTATTCTGCTACATGTCTTTGGTATAAAAAAAAATCCCAATAAGTGTATAATAATTGGTTTATGTGAAAGTTATGTGAAAACATTCTTTTTCCTTTTTAGCATTTTTCTTTTATACTTTTACTTTAATTTTTGCATCCTGTCATCAGAGTAGCTCAGTGTCACCATAGTGACATTACATGACCCTGGAGGGTTATTAGGGATTGTTTTTACACTGGTATTGCTTTCAGTGAAAATTGGTGTATAAGCAATAGTCTTCGCTTTTGCTTGCTTTTGGTCGTGATCTGTGATTGGCCACAGCTAATCACGTTGTACAAGTAGTCAGGTACCATGTGGTTGCTTGATGGACACAGTGGGTCACCTGTGATTTCTAACAGCTACCCTTGATATACTGTATATAATATATATATATATATATATAAAAACAAAAAATGCAGCGCTACCGTGATAGACTTGCTGTGACAAGTGAATCAAAAACAAATAATTAGTGACAGTGTTACAATTGGTCAAAACCACCAAAAAGTGAAATGACATTCACAGTGTAACAACAGTGAATGAAGAGTGTAAATATATTAGACACTTAAAAATAAAACATGTGTGAGGTCCGCCTCTCATCAAACTAGCTATACTGAGTGAATCAGAGACAGCAAAAAAGGTGAAAGCATAAAACTAAATCAGAACCACCTAAAAAATATATAACAATCACAATGTAACAACAATCAATAAAAAATGTTACTAAATAGAAAAAAAAAGAAAAATAATATATGCAAAGTCCACCGTGAAGCGTTGAAACATATATAATGTGGCATAGAAGTCCAAGCCACAGTGACGGGACTATAAAAGACAATGACGTCCTTTGTGTGATAGGTCTAACCCATCCAATGCATGAGAGTATTCCAAACTTCACAGAAATTGCATCACATATAATCGCAAACTTGGAGATGCATCTCAATTGGCAACCAAGAGGCAATGACAAGGGCTGGTAGGGAGAAGGTAATAAAAACTCTTACCCTTAGATGTGGACCCACACACCTTGATGGTGGGTCAGTCAGGCAAAGGGTAGAGATCTGCAACCAACGATCCTCATCTGCAACAGATGATCCTTCCAGTTGGATGGTCAAACGGCACTCTGTGGTCTGTATAGCCAAGGTGTTCAATATAAGGTGTCCTCACCGAATATTCCAGGGAACATGCAATCATCCACTCGTAGGCAAATTCATAGAAGGAATAAAGAAAAAAAGGCTCCCCATAGAGTAGATCACTCCGGTACAAAATGTATTTGGATAAAAAATTAAAATATTGTCGTACAACAACATCAATCAAGATGTGTGTAAATAAAAAAGTTTAAAAAAGCGTGTAAGTCCAGCCAGCAGGCTATGTACCCGACATGTTTCGCAACAAAGTACTTCAACTGGGGCACAAAGGCTTTTATGCCCCAGTTGAAGTACTTTGTTGCTGTTCTTTAGCCCTCATTTCCACAATGAGATCACTCCCTCCCTCATAATTGGATCTACCTGCCTCCTATCACCCCCTCCTCCATAATCTGATCTCCCTGCCTCCAATTCTCCCTCCTCCATAATCTGATCTCCCTGCCTTCTATCACTCCCTCCTCCATAATCTGACCTCCCTGCCTTCTATCATTCCCTCCTCCATAATCTGATCTCCCTGCCTTCTATCACTCCCTCCTCCATAATCTGATCTCCTGGCCTCCTATTACTCCCCCCTCCATAATATGATCTATCTATCTCCTATCATTCCACACTGACACAGTTTTTTTTTTTTACAAAAGAAAAATCCATTTTGCACTTGAAATTGCACTGAAAGTACACTTGGAAGTGCAGTCGCTGTAAATCTGAGGGGTAGACCTGGAATGAGGGGAAGCACTGCTGATTTTATCATCCAATCATGTGCAAGCTAAACTTTGTTTTTTATTTTACTTGCATATTCCCTTTGGATCTACAGTGACCGCACTTCCAAGTGCACTTTCAGTGCAATTTCAAGTGCGCTTTGCAATTGTAGTGCAAAGTGGATTTGCCTTTCGTAAATAACCCCCAAGTTCTCCGCCAGTGTTGGATATGGTGGGAGAACAGTTGATATGGCTGAAAATTATGGCAAGTCATTATTGCAAAGCGTTGGCAAATTCAGACAATTCTGCTATCAATGACATCATAGTCTACTGAATAAACAATGGAGAATGATACCAAGAAAAGGTCAGTTATAGTTGTAATTAGTTTAGTTTTTCTATGAGTTCCTGGCTTTTACCAATGATTTTTATGAAATGATACATAATCCTATTTCTTTTATTTAGCATCGGTCTTTGATGATGTTGATGAGGTTTCATGTAAGTGATGAAAGGGAAGCTCTAGTTTATATAATGTATAAGTATATCATGTATTATTGAAAACAGTTTATAGATCTACGACACCCTGTATTATCCACTTGACTGCAACAAAGGTTTACCCCCTCCATGACTTGGCCATTTTTTGCTATTCAGCTCTGCGCTACTTAAACACCTTCCCAACCAGGTTATTGTGCAATGATGGCTGGTCGGAAGCACTTATTTTCTGGGAGGATGTCTCATATCACTTCCTCCTCCATAATATGATCTCCCTGCCTTCTATCACTCCCTCCTCCATAACCTGATCTCTCTGACTCCTATGACTTCCTCCTCTATAATCTTATCTCCCTGCCTCCTATCACTCCCTCCTCTATAATCTTATCTCCCTGCCTCCTATCACTCCCTCCTCTATAATCTTATCTCCCTGCCTCCTATCACTACCTCCTCCATAATCTGATCTCCCTGCCTCCTATTACGCCCATAATCTGATCTCCCTGCCTCCTATCACTCCCTCCTCCATAATCGGATCTCCCTGCCTCCAATCACTCCCTCCCACATAATCTGCTCTCCCTGCCTCCTATCACTCCCTCCTCCATAATCTGATCTCCCCACCTCCTATCACTCCCTCCTCCATAATCTGATCTCCCTCCCTCTTATCACTCCCTCCTCCATAATCTGATCTCCCTGCCTCCTATCACTCCCTCCTCCATGATCTGAACTCCCTGCCTCCTATTACTCCCTCCTCCATAATCTGATCTCCCTGCCTCCTATCACTCCCTCCCACATAATCTGATCTCCCTGCCTCCTATCACTCCCTCCTCCATAATCTGATCTCCCTGCCTTCTATCACTCCCTCCTCCATAATCTGAACTCCCTGCCTCCTATCACTCCCTCCTCCATAATCTGAACTCCCTGCCTCCTATCACTGTCTCCTCCATAATCTGACCTCCCTGCCTCATATCACTCCCTCCTCCATAATCTGATCTCCCTGCCTCCTATCACTCCCTCCTCCATAATCTGATCTCCCTGCCTTCTATTACTCTGATCTCCCTGTCTCCTATCTCTCCCTCCTCCATAATCTGATCTCCCTGCCTTCTATTACTCCCTCCTCCATAATCTGATCTCTCTGCCTTCTATCACTCCCTCCTCCATAATCTGATCTCCCTGCCTCCTATCACTCCCTCCTCCATAATCTGATCTCCCTGCATTCTATCACTCCCTCCTCCATAATCTGATCTCCCTGCATTCTATCACTCCCTCCTCCATAATCTGATCTCCCTGCCTCCTATCACTCCCTCCTCCATAATCTGATCTCCCTGCATTCTATCACTCCCTCCTCCATAATCTGATCTCCCTTCCTCTTATTACTCCCCCTCCATAATCTGATCTCCCTGCATTCTATCACTCCCTCCTCCATAATCTGATCTCCCTGCCTCCTATCACTCCCTCCTCCATAATCTGATCTCCCTGCATTCTATCACTCCCTCCTCCATAATCTGATCTCCCTTCCTCTTATTACTCCCCCTCCATAATCTGATCTCTCTGCCTCCTATCATTCCCTATAGTGTGGAACTTACACAGTTTTTTTTTTTTTTTTTTTTTTACGAAAGGCAAAGCCACTTTGCACTACAAGTGCAAACTACAAGTGCAAAGTGCACTTGGAATTGCACTGAAAGTGCACTTGAAAGGGCAGTCACTGTAAATCTGAGAGGTAGATCTGAAATGAGGGGAAGCACTGCTGATTTTATCATTCAATCATGTGCAAGCTAAAATGTTGTTGTTTTTTTTATTTTCCTTGCATGTCCCCCTCGGATCTACAGTGACTGCACTTCTAAGTGCATTTTCAATGCAATTTCAAGTGCACTTTGCACTTGTAGTTTGCACTTGTAGTGCAAAGTGGATTTGCCTTTCGTAAATAACCCCCAAGTTCTCCGCCAGTGTTGGAGATGGTGGGAGAACAGTTGAAATGGCTGAAAATTATGGCAAATCATTATTGTGAAATGTTAGCAAATTCATACAATTATGCTATCAATGCCATCATAGTCTACTGAATAAAAAATGGAGAATGATACCAAGAAAAGGTCAGTAATAGCTGTAATTAGTTTAGTTTTTCTATGAGTTCCTGGCCTTTACCAATGATTTTTATGAAATGATACATATTCCTATTTCTTTCATTTAGCGTCGCCCAATGATGAATTTTTGGTGGCTTTAAGTAAGTGATGAAAGGGAAGCTCTAGTTTATATAATGTATAAGTATATCACATATTATTGAAAACAGTTTATAGATATATGACACCCTGAAAAAAGAAGATTTTGTTGGGCAAGTAGGTGGAAAAGCGAGTGGTCTATCGCATCCCAGGTTATATATAGAATGAATTTAACAATAGGCCATAATGTGCATAAAGCATAGGCCAATACCCCAAAGGGATGCTTGGAGTGAAGATAGACACTTTAAAGAGGTGTATGCATGTAATAAAGTAAATATTTATTCAAATTATACAAAATATACAGGGAATGCTCAGTGAGGCATGGTATGTTTACATACAGGAAATAGAATCAATTGATACAGTTAATAGCATGTCAATAGCAAAAACATACAAAGCATTGTGACAATGATAGAAACTTGCTTGGTACATATGGTAAGGAAGATGCCAACATGTTTCGGACTTTGGTCCTTTATCAAGGCAACAGGGTATCCTTTAGATTCTCATCTAAATGTATGAGGAATCATAGAATTAATCTCAGTAAGATATAGCATGTTTATACTGTCAAGATATACATTGCTAGATACAATTGGTATAGTAAGTAGGTGGTCGGTGGGATACTCACATGTCCTGCCAATGCTCACTTGTATGCCACATGGGGGAGCCACTGAGCGTGGTTTCCAACGGTATCAAAGGGGTGTATAGAGTAAAAACAAGATGAACTTGACCACTTAATGTGGGAAGCTTGCTGGAGAACCCTCTCAGGCTACAAGGTCCAAAGTACAGGGCTGGGGCAGGGGGCCCGGGTCCTGTATCAGGCACAATAAGCCAAACAGTGTGTCACTGTAAGAATAGAGTATACGAGAGTAATGAGGAAGGGTATCTAAAATTAAAATGTGTGGCCAAACAAACAAGCCATGTATTTACCTGAGTATAAGGCATGAGCAGTAAATAACAGGTCATCTCTGGGCGGTCAGCAGCATGTACTGAGGCTAGAGTCTGGGAGGTATAAATAGGGTCAAATAATGAACATCAGCTGAAGAGGGGTGTGAGTATTCAGCCGAGGCATTGCGCTGGTTGGCTGATGTGTCTGTGGGAAGAAAGGCGCCAAAAAGCACCAAGGTATACTTCCTGATGTGGACCTCTGACGGGGCGGCGCCGGGCGCGGCCGCGTCATGACGGCGGGGTCACGTCCGGCGTCGTGACGTCACCGACGCGGGAAAGGAAGCCGCCGACATCCTGGTGCGCTCCAAGTTGGAGCGCAAACAGGAAGCGGACATGATGTGGAGTCCGAATAGACGGCGGACATGTGGCGCATGCGCGGAAGAACAGTCGCGCATGCTTGCCAGGTCTTACCCGCGCCGGGTATTCTGATGAGGGGGAGCAAGCTGAGTAAATGGATGTAGATCCATGTGGAGGCATAATAGTAAAGTGAGCAGAGGGGAACAAGTGGGTGACTGGCATGACAAAAAAATATATTGCATATTACAATATTAAATATTATATGGCATATGTACATTGGGTTGAAGGGACAGGCATATGATTACACATACATGGTATATAATGCATATGATACAAATAGCAGGATTTTATGTGGGTGCTTAACGTGGGGGACCAGATTATAGGTCTAATTCACAAATTCCAGTCTCAAAACCCTCAAGGTAGGGTTTAAAATTGAAAGCCTCGTTGAGGCCGGGGGGTAGGGTGGCATTCAGATGGAAGATCCATCGAAGTTCGCTCTGTAGGAGCGCTTTATTATAGTCACCCCCTCGACTAGGAGGTGGAATATGGTCCAAAGCTTTGAACGAAATTTTTGGAGTAGTATCTGGATGAACGATAGAGTCGTGTCGTCCCAACGGTAAATCGGGATCTCTTTGGTTTATGCTAGTGATATGGCCATATATTCGTTTCCAGAATGGTAGTTTGGTCTTACCCACGTAAAAGCACCCACATTCACACTCCAAAAGGTAAACAATACCAATAGAATGGCAATTTACATAATGTTTAGGAAAAAGACGTTGACCATTAGGTAAAACATTGTGTAGGTTAGATTTAGGTAGATATTTGCAATAGTTGCAATTGCCACATGGAAAAGTACCTTTAAGCTGTCTCTGGGATTTGTTACTACTTTTGTATTCACTAGTGATAAGTTTATCACGAAGGGATGGAGCACGTCGATAAGTGATCAAGGGTTTAGGCGGAACAAAGGGGGAAAGTGTCCTGTCTGTAGAGATGATGTGCCAGTGTTTAGAAAGTATTTGAGTAATTTCATTGTGTTGTTGAAATTACTCAAATACTTTCTAAACACTGGCACATCATCTCTACAGACAGGACACTTTCCCCCTTTGTTCCGCCTAAACCCTTGATCACTTATCGACGTGCTCCATCCCTTCGTGATAAACTTATCACTAGTGAATACAAAAGTAGTAACAAATCCCAGAGACAGCTTAAAGGTACTTTTCCATGTGGCAATTGCAACTATTGCAAATATCTACCTAAATCTAACCTACACAATGTTTTACCTAATGGTCAACGTCTTTTTCCTAAACATTATGTAAATTGCCATTCTATTGGTATTGTTTACCTTTTGGAGTGTGAATGTGGGTGCTTTTACGTGGGTAAGACCAAACTACCATTCTGGAAACGAATATATGGCCATATCACTAGCATAAACCAAAGAGATCCCGATTTACCGTTGGGACGACACGCCTCTATCGTTCATCCAGATACTACTCCAAAAATTTCGTTCAAAGCTTTGGACCATATTCCACCTCCTAGTCGAGGGGGTGACTATAATAAAGCGCTCCTACAGAGCGAACTTCGATGGATCTTCCATCTGAATGCCACCCTACCCCCCGGCCTCAACGAGGCTTTCAATTTTAAACCCTACCTTGAGGGTTTTGAGACTGGAATTTGTGAATTAGACCTATAATCTGGTCCCCCACGTTAAGCACCCACATAAAATCCTGCTATTTGTATCATATGCATTATATACCATGTATGTGTAATCATATGCCTGTCCCTTCAACCCAATGTACATATGCCATATAATATTTAATATTGTAATATGCAATATATTTTTTTGTCATGCCAGTCACCCACTTGTTCCCCTCTGCTCACTTTACTATTATGCCTCCACATGGATCTACATCCATTTACTCAGCTTGCTCCCCCTCATCAGAATACCCGGCGCGGGTAAGACCTGGCAAGCATGCGCGACTGTTCTTCCGCGCATGCGCCACATGTCCGCCGTCTATTCGGACTCCACATCATGTCCGCTTCCTGTTTGCGCTCCAACTTGGAGCGCACCAGGATGTCGGCGGCTTCCTTTCCCGCGTCGGTGACGTCACGACGCCGGACGTGACCCCGCCGTCATGACGCGGCCGCGCCCGGCGTCGCCCCGTCAGAGGTCCACATCAGGAAGTATACCTTGGCGCTTTTTGGCGCCTTTCTTCCCACAGACACATCAGCCAACCAGCGCAATGCCTCGGCTGAATACTCACACCCCTCTTCAGCTGATGTTCATTATTTGACCCTATTTATACCTCCCAGACTCTAGCCTCAGTACATGCTGCTGACCGCCCAGAGATGACCTGTTATTTACTGCTCATGCCTTATACTCAGGTAAATACATGGCTTGTTTGTTTGGCCACACATTTTAATTTTAGATACCCTTCCTCATTACTCTCTTATACTCTATTCTTACAGTGACACACTGTTTGGCTTATTGTGCCTGATACAGGACCCGGGCCCCCTGCCCCAGCCCTGTACTTTGGACCTTGTAGCCTGAGAGGGTTCTCCAGCAAGCTTCCCACATTAAGTGGTCAAGTTCATCTTGTTTTTACTCTATACACCCCTTTGATACCGTTGGAAACCACGCTCAGTGGCTCCCCCATGTGGCATACAAGTGAGCATTGGCAGGACATGTGAGTATCCCACCGACCACCTACTTACTATACCAATTGTATCTAGCAATGTATATCTTGACAGTATAAACATGCTATATCTTACTGAGATTAATTCTATGATTCCTCATACATTTAGATGAGAATCTAAAGGATACCCTGTTGCCTTGATAAAGGACCAAAGTCCGAAACATGTTGGCATCTTCCTTACCATATGTACCAAGCAAGTTTCTATCATTGTCACAATGCTTTGTATGTTTTTGCTATTGACATGCTATTAACTGTATCAATTGATTCTATTTCCTGTATGTAAACATACCATATATGACACCCTGTGTTATACACTTGATCGCCAGAAAGTTTTACCCCCTCCATGACCAGGCCATTTTTTGCTATTCAGCACTGCGCTACTTAAACACCTTCCCACCCAGGTTATTGTGCAATGACGGCTGGTCAGAAGCACTATTTCTCTGGGAGGACGTCTCATATCACTCCGTCCTCCATAATCTGATCTCCCTGCTTTCTATCACTCCCTCCTCTTTAATCTGATCTCCCGGCCTCCTATCACCCCCTCCTCCATAATATGATCTCCCTTTCTCCTATCACTCCCTCCTCCATAATCTGATCTCCCTGCCTCCAACCACTCCATCCTCCATAATCTGATTTCCCTGCCTCCAACCACTCCCTCCTCCATAATCTGATCTCCCTGCCTGCTATCACTCCCTCCTCCATAATCTGATCTCCCTGCCTCCTATCACTCCCTCCTCCATAATCTGATCTCCCTGCCTCCTACCACTCCCTCCTCCATAATCTGATCTCCCTGCCTCCAACCACTCCCTCCTCCATAATATGATCTCCCCGCCTCCTATAACTCCCTCCCCCATAATCTGATCTCCCTGCCTCCTATCACTCCCTCCTTTATAATCTGATCTCCCTGCCTCCTATCACTCCCTCCTCCATAATCTGATCTCCCTGCCTCCAACCACTCCCTCCTCCATAATATGATCTCCCCGCCTCCTATAACTCCCTCCCCCATAATCTGATCTCCCTGCCTCCTATCACTCCCTCCTCCATAATCTGATCTCCCTGCCTCCTATCACTCCCTCGTCCATAATCTGATCTCCCTGCCTCCTATCACTCCCTCCTCCATAATCTGATCTCCCTGCCTCCAATCACTCCCTCCTCCATAATATGATCTCCCCGCCTCCTATAACTCCCTCCCCCATAATCTGATCTCCCTGCCTCCTATCACTCCCTCCTCCATAATCTGATCTCCCTGCCTCCTATCACTCCCTCCTCCATAATCTGATCTCCCTGCCTCCAACCACTCCCTCCTCCATAATCTGATCTCCCTGCCTCCTATCACTCCCTCCCCCATAATCTGATCTCCCTGCCTCCTATCACTCCCTCCTCCATAATCTGATCTCCCTGCCTTTTATCACTCCCTCCTCCATAATCTGATCTCCCTGCCTCCTCTCCCTCCTCCATTCCCCTATCTCTCCTCCTCCCTCCTCCATAATCTGATCTCCCTGCCTCCTATCACTCCCTCCTCCATAATCTGATCTCCCTGCCTCCTCTAACTCCTTCCTCCATCAGTTGGCCTTTCCTCCCCACCCCCATCCTGCACAATCTGGTATTCTAAGGATCCTTATTTTCAGACACATGGCTTTTATTTTCAGTTTGTTAAAAATAATGGCAAATCATTTTATCACTCCCTCCTCCATAATCAGATCTCCCTGCCTCCTAACACTCCCTCCTCCACATAATCTGATCTCCCTGCCTCCTCTAACTCCTTCCTCCATCATTTTTTTTCATCATTTTTTTTGCAAAATCTTAGCAAATTGAGACAATTCTGCTACCAGTGATGTAATATTCTACTGAATAAACAATGGATAATGATACCAAGAAATTGTAAATTATAGTTGCAAATATTTTTTTTTTATGTGTTCCTGGCCCTTTCTATGATTTCTATGAAATTATACATACTGTATTCCTATTTCTTTAATTTAGCATCGGCCATTGGCGATGATGAGGAGGTTTTATTTAAGTGATGAAAGGGAAGCTCTAGTTTACAGTATATATTTCTTTAGGTGTTCCTGGCCCTTTAAAAAATGTTTAATGAAATTATATTTCTTTAATTTAGTAAACAAGGAGTCTTTTTCTACAAAGGGTAAGTAATGAAAGGGAAGCTCTAGTTTATAGTGTGTATTCTTATATAATATACAGACTAGTTTGTGGATCTATGACACCTTTTTTTATTGATGGACTACTTGTTTGAATTTTTTTAATTGTATTTGAATTGAAAATGATGACCATATCCTACACTCTGGGGCCCATTAATATGGTTGTGTAGCTGTAAAGTGCATGTTGCCGCACACATTACCATAACACACATATCATGGCATGCTATGTGTATTGTTGCACTATGGTGTCGGTCATTTTGCATGCAATGCATCTTCATAAAGCACCAGCGTTGCAGCACAATGCAAGGCACGGTAAGGCATTCCTGTGTGTTCTGGTGATCTGTCTTTCAAAAATGGTTCAGGAGTTTTTAGTGCATTCTGTCAACCTATTCAAATGGATGGACGTTCTTGCAACAATACATATTCACCACTTCAATACCAGGCACTTTCACCTCCTTCCTGCCCAGGCCAATTTTCCGCTTCCACCGCTGTCACACTTTGAATGACAATTGCGCGATCATGCAGAACTGTACCCATATGACATTTTTATTAAAAAAAATTCACACGAATAGAGCTTTCTTTCAGTTGTGTTTAATCATCACTGGGTTTTTTTTATTGTGTGCAATATAAATTAAAAAATTCCAATTAAAAAAAAAACATGTATTTTTTTCCTTTTCTGGTATAAAACTTTGCAAATAAATAATCTTTCTTGATAATTTTAGGCCAAAATGTTTTTTGCTACATTTCTTTGGTGATAATAACCCAAATCAGTGTATATTATTTAGTCTGTAGGAAAGTTATAAAGTCCACAAACTATGGGATATACAATGCTGTGAAAAAGTATTTGCCCCCTTTCTGATTTTAATTATTTTTTACATATTTGTCACACTTAAATGACTCAGATCATCAAACTAATTTTAATATTACACAAAGATAACCCGAGTAAATACAAAATGCAGTTTTTAAATGATAGTTTCATTTATTAAGGCAAAAATGCTGTCCAAACCTGCTTGGCTTTATGTGAAAAAGTAATTGCCCCCTAAACCTAATAACTGGTTGTGCCATCCTTGGCCGCAATAACTGCAATCAAACATTTGTGATAGACATGTGCAATTAGTTTCGTACGAATCGGAAATTCGTACGAATCCGAATTACGAATTTTTACGAATACGAATTCTGTACGCAATACGAAATTTCGTTCACGAATTTCGGATCCAAATTATCCGAATCCAAACTACCAAATAACTAATTTCAACTAATATGAAAGAAATTATAGCGGATATAACGAATGATTCGAATGAATTCGAGATTCAGTATAACGAATATCGACAACCTACGAATAATAATGAATTATCCGAAAACTTATTAACGTTACATAACACAAGTCTATTGTTCACCAATCTCTCAGAGGAAGTACGAAATATGAAATTTCGTATTCGTAAACAAAATTCCGTATTTCGTACTTCCTCTGAGTGATTGGTGAACAATACACAATAGACTTGTGTTATGTAACGTTAATACGTTTTCGGATAATTCGTTATTATTCGTAGAGTGTCGATATTCGTTATCCAAATTAACGATTCGTATGAAATTCGTATTTCGTACGAATACGAATTAAATTTCGTACACGAATTAAGAATTTTTTTTATACGAAACGGGACGGAACGAAACAAAACAAATTTTTTGACGGCTCCCATGTCTAATTTGTGATAACTAGCATAAAGTCTTTCACATCGCTGTGGAGGATTTTGGCCCACTTTTCTTTGCAGAATTGTTTTAATTCAGCCACATTGGAGGGTTTTCCAGCATTAATGGCCTGTGTAAGGTCATGATACGGCATCTCAATTGGATTTAAGTCCAGGCTTTGTCTAGGCTACTCCAAAACCAAAATGTTGCTTTGTTTGAACCATTTGGAGGTGGACTTGCTGTTGAGTTTCAGATCATTGTCCTGCGGCATAACCCAAGTGCACTTGAGCTTGAGGTCAAGAAACTGATGGCCGGACACCACCACTAACACCACCATGTCTGACTGTTGTTATGATATTCTTGTTATGAAATTCTGTATTCGTTTTCTGCCAGATGTAAGGGGACGCACACATTCCAAAAAGTAACATTTGTGTCTCATCAGTCCACAGAATATTTGCAGAAAAATCTTGGGGATAATTAAAATGTTTTTTGGTAAATGTGAGATGAGCCTTTATGTTCTTCTTGGTCAGTAGTGGCCTTAGAATTCTCCCATGGATGCCATTTTTTCCCAGTTTCTTTCTTATTGTTCTGGGATATGCAATTAGCGGACCTAATCACAGTCCCATCATGCCTCTGCCTCTGGGTGTCATGCTTGTGGCTGTCAGATTCCTGCATTGCCTCATGGGACTTGTAGTTCTGCAACAGCTGGGGGTCCGCTAATTGCATATCCCTGTTATTGTTGAATCATGAACACTGATCTTACCTGAGGTAAGTGAGGCCTGCAGTTCTTTAGATGTTGTTCTGGGTTCTTTTATGACCTCCTGGATGAGTCGTCATCATGCTCTTGGAGTAATTTTTGGAGGCCGGCCACTCCTGTGAAGGTTTACCTTGTTCTCCATTTGTGGATAATGGCTCTTTCCGTGGTTCACTGGAGTTCCAAAGCCTAATGCCATGTACACATGAGCGGAATGTCCGACAGAAAAAGTCAGTGTGTATACCTCATCAGACTTTTTTTTTCGAAAATTCGGACGGACCTAGAAATGGAACATGTTTTAAATATTTCCGATGGAACCAAGTCCCACGGGAAAACCTCTCGTCTGTATGCTGTTCAAACGGACCTGTGGATTGTGGCATGATGTGTGGCTTTTTGTGATCTGCTAGCGTGCTTCACCTTTTCAGACAGCTACTATATATGTGATTTCTTGCTTCATCAGGTCTGGCAGTAATCAGGTCTGGGTGTGACAAATTAAATTTAACTCAGATTTCCAAAAAATTGTGGTTAATCACAGTTCATTCATGATTTAGCATTTTTACTTTGGGCCAGGCAGGTTTGACCAGCTTTTTAACCATGATAAATGAAATAACAATTTAAAAACTGCATCTTGGATTTACACGGTTTATCTTTGTGTAATATTAAAATTGTTTGATGATCTGTGAGAAATATGCAAAAAAAGAAAAAGTCAGGAAGGGGGAGAATACTTTTTCACAGCACAGCACTGAATATATTTCATTTATTAAGGCAAAAATGCTGTCCAAACCTGCTTGGCTTTATGTGAAAAAGTAATTGCCCCCTAAACCTAATAACTGGTTGTGCCATCCTTGGCCGCAATAACTGCAATCAAACATTTGTGATAGACATGTGCGATTAGTTTCGTACGAATCGTAAATTCGTACGAATCCGAATTACGAATTTTTACGAATACGAATTCTGTACGTAATACGAAATTTCGTTTACGAATTTCGGATCCAAATTATCCGAATCCAAACTACCAAATAACTAATTTCAACTAATATGAAAGAAATTATAGCGGATATAACGAATGATTCGAATGAATTCGAGATTCAGTATAACGAATATCGACAACCTACGAATAATAACGAATTATCCGAAAACTTATTAACGTTACATAACACAAGTCTATTGTTCACCAATCTCTCAGAGGAAGTACGAAATATGAAATTTCGTATTCGTAAACAAAATTTCGTATTTCGTACTTCCTCTGAGTGATTGGTGAACAATACACAATAGACTTGTGTTATGTAACGTTAATAAGTTTTCGGATAATTCGTTATTATTCGTAGAGTGTCGATATTCGTTATCCAAATTAACGATTCGTATGAAATTCGTATTTCGTACGAATACGAATTAAATTTCGTACACGAATTAAGAATTTTTTTTATATGAAACGGGACGGAACGAAACAAAACAAATTTTTTGACGGCTCCCATGTCTAATTTGTGATAACTAGCATAAAGTCTTTCACATCGCTGTGGAGGATTTTGGCCCACTTTTCTTTGCAGAATTGTTTTAATTCAGCCACATTGGAGGGTTTTCCAGCATTAATGGCCTGTGTAAGGTCATGATACGGCATCTCAATTGGATTTAAGTCCAGGCTTTGTCTAGGCCACTCCAAAACCAAAGTGTTGCTTTGTTTGAACCATTTGGAGGTGGACTTGCTGTTGAGTTTCAGATCATTGTCCTGCGGCATAACCCAAGTGCACTTGAGCTTGAGGTCAAGAAACTGATGGCCGGACATTCTCCTTTAGGATTTTCGTGGTAGAACTCAGAATTCATGGTTCCATCAATTATGGTAAGTCGTCCAGGTCCCGAAGCTGCAAAGTAGCCCCAGACCATCACACTAACACCACCATGTCTGACTGTTGTTATGATATTCTTGTTATGAAATGCTGTATTCGTTTTCTGCCAGATGTAAGGGGACGCACACATTCCAAAAAGTAACATTTGTGTCTCATCAGTCCACAGAATATTTGCAGAAAAATCTTGGGGATAATTAAACTGTTTTTTGGTAAATGTGAGATGAGCCTTTATGTTCTTCTTGGTCAGTAGTGGCCTTGGAATTCTCCCATGGATGCCATTTTTGCCCAGTCTCTTTCTTATTGTTCAGGGATATGCAATTAGCGGACCTCCAGCTGCTGCAAAACTACAAGTCCCATCATGCCTCTGCCTCTGGGTGTCATGCTTGTGGCTGTCAGATTCCTGCATTGCCTCATGGGACTTGTAGTTCTGCAACAGCTGGGGGTCCGCTAATTGCATATCCCTGTTATTGTTGAATCATGAACACTGATCTTACCTGAGGTAAGTGAGGCCTGCAGTTCTTTAGATGTTGTTCTGGGTTCTTTTATGACCTCCTGGATGAGTCGTCATCATGCTCTTGGAGTAATTTTTGGAGGCCGGCCACTCCTGTGAAGGTTTACCTTGTTCCAAGTTATCTCCATTTGTGGATAATGGCTCTTTCCGTGGTTCACTGGAGTTCCAAAGCCTAATGCCATGTACACATGAGCGGAATGTCCGACAGAAAAAGTCAGTGTGTATACCTCATCAGACTTTTTTTTTCGAACATTCGGACGGACCTAGAAATGGAACATGTTTTAAATATTTCCGATGGAACCAATTCCCACGGGAAAACCTCTCGTCTGTATGCTGTTCAAACGGACCTGTGGATTGTGGCATGATGTGTGGCTTTTTGTGATCTGCTAGCGTGCTTCACCTTTTCAGACAGCTACTATATATGTGATTTCTTGCTTCATCAGGTCTGGCAGTAATCAGGTCTGGGTGTGACAAATTAAATTTAACTCAGATTTCCAAAAAATTGTGGTTAATCACAGTTCATTCATGATTTAGCATGGGAGGGGGGAAATTACTTTTTTGCTTTGGGCCAGGCAGGTTTGACCAGCTTTTTAACCATGATAAATGAAATAACAATTTAAAAACTGCATCTTGGATTTACACGGTTTATCTTTGTGTAATATTCAAATTGTTTGATGATCTGTGAGAAATATGCAAAAAAAGAAAAAGTCAGGAAGGGGGAGAATACTTTTTCACAGCACAGCACTGAATATATATATATATATATATATATATATATATCTATATATATATATATATATATATATATATATATATATATATACAGTGCCTTGCGAAAGTATTCGCCCCCTTGAACTTTTCAACCTTTTGCCACATTTTAGGCTTCAAACATAAAGATATAAAATTTTAATTTTTTGTGAGGAATCACCAACAAGTGGGACACAATTGTGAAGTGGAACAAAATCTATTGGATTGTTGAAACTTTTTTAACTAATAAAAAAATAAAAAGTGGGGCGTGCAAAATTATTCGGCCCCCTTGCGTTAATACTTTGTAGAGCCACCTTTTGCTGCGATTACAGCTGCAAGTCACTTGGGGTATGTCTCTATCAGTTTTGCACATCGAGAGACTGAAATTCTTGCCCATTCTTCCTTTCAAAACAGCTCGAGCTCAGTGAGGTTGGATGGAGAGCGTTTGTGAACAGCAGTTTTCAGCTCTTTCCACAGATTGGATTTTAGGTCTGGACTTTGACTTGGCCATTCTAACACCTGGATACGTTTATTTGTGAACCATTCCTTTGTAGATTTTGCTGTATGTTTGGGATAATTGTCTTGTTGGAAGATAAATCTCCATCCCAGTTTCAGGTCTTTTGCAGACTCCAACAGGTTTTCATCCAGAATGGTCCTGTATTTGGCTGCATCCATCTTCCCCTCAATTTTAACCATCTTCCCTGTCCCTGCTGAAGAAAAGCAGGCCCAAACCATGATGCTGCCACCACCATGTTTGACAGTGGGGATGGTGTGTTGAGGGTGATGAGCTGTGTTGCATTTACGCCAAACATATCGTTTTGCATTGTGGCCAAAAAGTTTGATTTTGGTTTCATCGGACCAGAGCACCTTCTTCCACATGTTTGGTGTGTCTCCCAGGTGGCTTGTGGCAAACTTTAGATGAGACTTTTTATGGATATCTTTGAGAAATGGCTTTCTTCTTGCCACTCTTCCATAAAGGCCAGATTTGTGCAGTGTACGACTGATTGTTGTCCTATGGACAGACTCTCTCACCTCAGCTGTAGTTCTCTGCAGTTCATCCAGAGTGATCATGGGCCTCTTGGCTGCATCTCTGATCAGTCTTCTCCTTGTTTGAGCTGAAAGTTTAGAGGGACAGCCAGGTCTTGGTAGATTTGCAGTGGTCTGATACTCCTTCCATTTCAAAATAAATCGCTTGCACAGTGCTCCTTGGGATGTTTAAAGCTTGGGAAATATTTTTGGTACCAAATCCGGCTTTAAACTTCTCCACAACAGTATTACGGACCTGCCTGGTGTGTTCCTTGGTCTTCATGATGCTCTCTGTGCTTTCAACAGAACCCTAAGAGTATCACAGAGCAGGTGCATTTATACAGAGACTTGATTACACACAGGTGGATTCTATTTATCACCATCAGTCATTTAGGACAACATTGGATCATTCAGAGATCCTCCCTGAACTTCTGGAGTGAGTTTGCTGCACTGAAAGTAAAGGGGCCGAATAATTTTGCACGCACCACTTTTCAGTTTTTTATTTTCTAAAAAAGTTTAAAATATCCAATAGATTTCGTTCCACTTCACAATTGTGTCCCGCTTGTTGGTGATTCTTCACAAAAAATTAAAATTTTATATCTTTATGTTTGAAGCCTGAAATGTGGCAAAAGGTTAAAAAGTTCAAGGGGGCCGAATACTTTCGCAAGGCACTTATATATATATATATATATATATATATATATATATTTAAACTTTATATATGTAAATCATACATACATCATCTGATCTCCCTGCCTTCTATCACTCCCTCCTCCATAATCTGATCTCCCTGCCTTCTATCACTCCCTCCTCCATAATCTGATCTCTCGGCCTCCTATCACCCCCCCCCCCCCCTCCATAATCTGATCTCTCTATCTCCTATCATTCCCAACTGACACTGTTTTCTTAAAAAATTTTTACGAAAGGCAAATCCATTTTGCACTACAAGTGCAAAGTGCACTTGAAATTGCACTGAAAGTGCTCTTGGAAGTGCAGTCGCTGTAAATCTAAGTGGTAGACCTGAAATGAGCTGATTTTATCATCCAATCATGTGCAAGCTAAAATTTATTTTTTTATTTTACTTGCATTTCCCCTTCGGATCTACAGTGGCTGCACTTCCAAGTGCACTTTTAGTGTAATTTCAAATGCGCTTTGCAATTGTAGTTTGCACTTGTAGTGCAAAGTGGATTTGCCTTTCGTAAATAAACCCTAAGTTCTCTGCCAGTGCTGGAGATGGTGGGAGAACAGTTGACATGGCTGAAAATTATGGCAAGTCATTATTGCAAAACATTGGCAGATTCGTACAATTCTGCTATCAATGACATCATAGTCTACTAAATAAACAATGGAGAATGATACCAAGAAAAGGTCAGTTATAGCTGTAATTAGTTTATTTTTTTTATGTGTTCCTGGCCTTTACCAATGATTTTTATGAAATGATACATATTCCTATTTCTTTAATTTAGCGCCGGGCTTTGATGGTGTTTTCGAGGCTTTATGTAAGTGATGAAAGGGAAGCTCTAGTTTATATAATGTATAAGTATATCATGTATTATTGAAAACAGTTTATAGCTCTATGACACCCTGTATTATTCACTTGACCACCACAAAGTTTTACCCCCTCCGTGACTAGGCCATTTTTTGCTATTCAGCACTGCGCTACTTAAACACCTTCCCACCCAGGTTATTGTGCAATGACAGCTGGCCGGTAGCACTATTTTTCTCATATTACTCCCTCCTCCATAAACCGATCTCCCTGCCTCCTATCACTCCCTCCTCCATAATCTGATCTCCCTGCCTCCTATCACTCCCTCCTCCATAATCTGATTTCCCTGCTTCCTATCACTCCCTCCTCCATAATCTGATCTCTCTGACTCCTCTGACTCCCTCCTCTACAATCTGATCTCCCTGCCTCCTATCACCCCCTCCTCCATAATCTGATCTCTCTGACTCCTCTGACTCCCTCCTCTACAATCTGATCTCCCGGCCTCCTATCACCCCCTCCTCCATAATCTGATCTCCCTTCCTTTTATCTCTCCCCCTCCATAATCTGATCTCTCTGCCTCCTATCATTCCCTATAGTGTGGAACTGACACTGTTTTATTTTTTATTTTTTACGAAAGGCAAATCCACTTTGCACTACAAGTGCAAACTACAAGTGCAAAGTGCACTTGAAATTGCACTGAAAGTGCACTTGGAAGGGCAGTCACTGTAAATCTGAGAGGTAGATCTGAAATGAGGGGAAGCACTGCTGATTTTATCATCCAATCATGTGCAAGCTAAAATTTAGTTTTTTATTTTACTTGCATTTCCCCTTCGGATCTACATTGACTGTACTTCCAAGTGCACTTTTAGTGCAATTTCAAGTGCGCTTTGCAATTGTAGTTTGCACTTGTAGTGCAAAGTGGATTTGCCTTTCGAAAAATAACCCCCAAGTTCTCTGCCAGTGCTGGAGATGGTGGGAGAACAGTTGACATGGCTGAAAATTATGGCAAATCATTATTGCAAAACGTTGGCAAATTCAGACAATTCTGCTATCAATGACATCATAGTCTACTAAATAAACAATGGAGAATGATACCAAGAAAAGGTCAGTTATAGCTGTAATTAGTTTATTTTTTTTATGTGTACCTGGCCTTTACCAATGATTTTTATGAAATGATACATATTCCTATTTCTTTCATTTAGCGTCGGGCTTTGATGATGCTTTCGAGGCTTTATGTAAGTGATGAAAGGGAAGCTCTAGTTTATATAATGTATAAGTATATCATGTATTATTGAAAACAGTTTATAGCTCTATGACACCCTGTATTATACACTTGACCGCCAGAAAGTTTTACCCCCTGCATGACCAGGCCATTTTTTGCTATTCAGCACTGCGTTACTTAAACACCTTCCCACCCAGGTTATTGTGCAATGACGGCTGGTTGGGAGCACTGTTTTTTTGGGATGACGTCTCATATCACTCCCTCCTCTATAATCTGATCTCCCTGCCTCCTATCACTCCCTCCTCTATAATCTGATCTCCCTGCCTCCTATCACTCCCTCCTCCATAATCTGATCTCCCTGCCACCTATCACTCTGTCCTCCACAATCTAATCTCCCTGCCTCTTATCACTCCCTCCTCCAGAATCTGATCTCCCTGCCTTCTATCACTCCCTACACAATTATCTGATCTCCCTGCCTCCTATCACTCCCTCCTCCACAATCTAATCTCCCTGCCTCTTATCACTCCCTCATCCATAATCTGATCTCCCTGCCACCTATCACTCCCTCCTCCATAATCTGATCTCCCTGCCTCCTATCACTCCGTCCTCCACAATCTAATCTCCCTGCCTCTTATCAATCCCTCCTCCATAATCTGATCTCCCTGCCTTCTATCACTACCTACACAATTATCTGATCTCCCTGCCTCCTATCACTCCCTCCTCCATAATCTGATCTCCCTGCCACCTATCACTCCGTCCTCCACAATCTAATCTCCCTGCCTCTTATCAATCCCTCCTCCATAATCTGATCTCCCTGCCTTCTATCACTCCCTACACAATTATCTGATCTCCCTGCCTCCTATCACTCCCTCCTCCATAATCTGATCTCCCTGCCTTCTATCACTCCCTACACAATTATCTGATCTCCCTGCCTCCTATCACTCCCTCCTCCACAATCTAATCTCCCTGCCTCTTATCACTCCCTCCTCCATAATCTGATCTCCCTGCCACCTATCACTCCCTCCTCCATAATCTGATCTCCCTGCCTCCTATCACTCCGTCCTCCACAATCTAATCTCCCTGCCTCTTATCAATCCCTCCTCCATAATCTGATCTCCCTGCCTTCTATCACTACCTACACAATTATCTGATCTCCCTGCCTCCTATCACTCCCTCCTCCACAATCTAATCTCCCTGCCTCTTATCACTCCCTCCTCCATAATCTGATCTCCCTGCCTCCAATCACTCCCTCCTCCATAATCTGATCTCCCTGCCTCCAATCACTCCCTCCTCCATAATCTGATCAGTTGGCATTTCCTCCCCACCGCCTCCTCCACAATCTGGTATTATAAGGATCCTTATTTTCACACACATGTTTTTTTTTTCAGTTTGTTAAAAATAATGGTAAATCATTTTTGCAAAATCTTAGCAAATTGAGACAATTCTGCTACCAATGATGTAATATTTACTGAATAAACAATGAATGATGATACCAAGAAAAAGTAAATTATAGCTACAAATATTTTTTTTTTCATGTATTCCTGGCCCTTTCTAAGATTTCTATGAAATTATACATATTCCTATTTCTTTCATTTAGCATCATCCATTGGCGATGATGAGGAGGTTTTATTTAGGTGATGAAAGGGAAGCTCTAGTTTAAAGTATATATTTCTTTAGGTGTTCCTGGCCCTTTAAAAAATGTTTAATGGAATTATATTTCTTTAATTTAGTAAACAAGGAGTCTTTTTCTACAAAGGGTAAGTAATAAAAAAAGGAAGCTCTAGTTTATAGTGTGTATTCTTATATAATATACAGACTAGTTTAGTTTTTCTATGAGTTCCTGGCCTTTACCAATGATTTTTTATGAAATGATACATATTATATACACAATATATATATAAATATATATATATATACATATTGTACAGGGCGCCAAGGTTGCCAGCAGTTGGGTTGTGGTCCCTTTAAGGGAGTCACGGTAGTGTTCAGGGGGTCACCCAGAATGGGTGAGGAATTCCGGGAGTAGTCAATCAGGAGAGGACTGACTCGCAGTCCTCTCTATCATCTTCTATCTTTTCATGTGAGTGTACAGCTTGTATAACAGTGTAAATTTTCTGTCCCCTCAAAATAACTCAACACACAGCCATGTCTAAACCACTGGCAACAAAAGTGAGTACACCCCTAAGTAAAAATGTTCAAATTGGCCCAATTAGCCATTTTCCCTTTTCGGTGTTATATGACTCATTAGTGTCTCAGGTGTGAATGGGGAGCAGGTGTGTCCAATGTGGTGTTATCGCTCTCACTCTCTCATACTGGTTACTGGACGTTCAACATGACACCTCATGGCAAAGAACTCTCTGAGGATCTGAAAAAAAGAATTGTTGCTCTACATAAAGATGGCCTAGGCTATAAGAAGATTCGCAAGACCCTGAAACTGAGCTGCAGCATGGTGGTCAAGACCATACAGCGGTATAACAGGACAGGTTTCACTCAAAACAGGCCTCGCCATGGTCGACCAAAGAAGTTGAGTGCACATGCTCAGCATCATATCCAGAGATTGTCTTTGGTAAAAAATGTATGAGTGCTGCTAGCATTGCTACAGAGGCTGAAGGGGTGGGGGTCAGCCTGTCAGTGCTCAGACCATACGCCGCACACTGCATCAAATTGGTCTGCATGGCTGTCGTCCCAGAAGGAAGCCTCTTCTAAAGATGAATCACAAAGCCTGCAGTTTGCTGAAGACAAGCAGACTAAGGACATGGATTACTGGAACCATGTCCTGTGGTCTGATGAGACCAAGACAAATGTATTTGGTTCAGACGGTGTTAAGCGTGTTTGGCGGCAACCAGATGAGGAGTACAAAGACAAGTGTGTCTTGCCTACAGTCAAGCATGGTGGTGGGAGTGTCATGGTCTGGGGCTGCATGAGTGCTGCCAGCACTGGGGGGCTACAGATCATTGAGGGAACCATGAATGCCAACATGTAGTTTAACATACTGAAGCAAAGCATGAACCCCTCCCTTTGGAGACTGGGCCGCAGGGAAGTATTCCAACATGATAACGACCCCAAACACACCTCCAAGATGACCACTGCCTTGCTAAAGAAGCTGAGGTTAAAGGTGATGGACTGGCCAAGCATGTCTCCAGACCTAAACCCTATTGAGCATCTGTGGGGCATCCTCAAATGGAAGGTGGAGGAGCGCAAGGTCTCTAACATCCACCAGCTCCGTGATGTCATCATGGAGGAGGGGAAGAGGACTCCAGTGACAACCTGTGAAGCTCTGGTGAATTCCATTCCCAAGAGGGTTAAGGCAGTGCTGGAAAATAATGGTGGCCACACAAAATATTGACACTTTGGGCCCAATTTGGAAATTTTCACGTAAGGGTGTATTCACTTTTGTTGCCAGCGGTTTAGACATTAATCGCTGTGTGTTAAATTATTTTGAGGGGACGGCAAATTTACACTGTTATACAAGCTGTACACTCACTACTTTACATTGAAGAAAAGTGTAATTTCTTCAGTGTTGCCACATTAAAAGATAGAAGAAAATATTTACAAAAATGTGAGAGGTGTACTGCCTTTTGTGAGATACTGTGTGTGTGTGTGTGTATATATATATATATATATATATATATATATATATATATACATACACAGTATATATTTATTTGCTCTATTTTTTTGTTTTCTTAGGTGAAGAAGGCCATGCCAATGGGCGCCCAGTAAGAGGAGTCAGAGGTGAGTGTGAAAATATAAGAAATGAAGCACAATCACTGTGATGAATTACTAAGATAGGCAAGAAATATGGTGAGAGTCTCTAAACTGGCTGTTGAATGAATCCAGTCAATATTACACCTATACCCGCCTAGGTGAACATACATTTTGTGGGTTCATCTTTATTGTTCTCCCCCAAGATAAGCAGAGTTGATTTTTTTTTTCCATTATTTAATATAGAAACAAATATTTTTAAAGTGCACATACTGTATATGTGATTCTAATAGCCCTAGGGTTACGTGACCCCTTTACTGTAATAAAGCTCCCAGACATATTTGTCCTCCGAATAAGACCATCACTTGTCGTAGTTAGAAGTAGATTACTTTTGCTTTGGTTTTATTTATGAGCATTTGAGGGCGAGAGGGTTAGGGGTACCCAAAAAGCCATTTCCTATCATCAGTAGCTATAAAGTGGTTCACTACAAGGATTAGACCAAAATAATGACGCTCCAGGTGAGTGACCCGAACCCAGGGGGCTGCACAGCTCATCTGTGAGATTCAGTAACATTCACAAATCCGGAATATTTCTGCACTCCTTGGTATCTTTATTGACACATTAAACTGTCAGGAACATTAAAAGGTGACGCGTTTCGTGCTAAATTCCCGGCCGGCTCAAACCCCCCAGGTTTTTGAATGACGTCAGCTGAATACCAGTCACAGAAGTGCAGAACGAAGTGCTCTCCTGTGATCCATAGGAGAAGTACAGCCAGACGAGCTTTCCCCGTACTTCTCCTTTATTCACCCGACATCACAAGTGGTGATCAGATGTGGGCAACATATGGTGGAAATATCCAGGTCTTCACTCCCATGGGGTGTTCATGCCAGGAACGGTTGTTAGAAGTTTGGAAGAGCGACCAGGCAAAAAGCATTGCATGTTGCAGGCGGTGTACCTGCGGGAAAAGAGAGAAAAGCTCAGAGGGTGGAACTGAGACAATGGGGGATATTTACTAAAGGAAAATACACTTTGCACTACTTGAAAGTGCAGTCGCTGTAGATCTGAGGGGGACATGCAAGAAAAATAGCATTTTAGCTTGCACATGATTGGATGATAAAATCAGCAGAGCTTCCTCTCATGTCAGATCTACCCTTCAGATTTACAGCGACTGCACTTCCAAGTGCACTTGTAGTGCAAAGTGGATTTGCCTTTCGTAAATAACCCCCAATGTCTCCGCCAGTGTCGGAGATGGTGGGAGAACGGTGGAAATGGCTGAAAAATTATGGAAAATCATTATTGTAAAATCTTATCAAACTGAGACAATTCTGCCACCAATGATGTAATATTCTACTGAATAATCAATGGAGAATGATACCAAGAAAAGGTCACTTATAGCTGCAACTAGTTTTGTTGTTTATGTGTTCCTGGTCCTTAAAAAGAATTTTCATAAAATTATACATATTCCTATTTCTTTCAATTAGAACCAATCTTTGATGATTCTGCAGAGTTTTCAAGTAAGTGATGAAAGGGAAGCTCTAGTCCTGTATAAATATATCATGTAGTGAATAAAGCTTATGGATCTATGACATCCGGTATTATCCACCTCTGGACGGTTTTATCCCCTCCATGGCTAGGCTATTGTTTGCTATTCAGCACTGGACTACTTTAACTGGTAATTGCATGCAACACTATAACCAAATTAAATTTATATAATTTTTTCACACAAATAAAGCTTTTTTTTGGTGTTATTTGATCACCATTTGTTTTTTTTTTTTTTATATATATTATATAAACAAAAAAAGATTAAAGATTTTGAAATAAATATATATATTTTCTACTTTCTATTATAAAAACATATCCAATATGTAAATGTAGGCCAGAAAGTATTCTGCTACATATCTTTGGTATAAAAAAAAAATCCCAACAAGTGTATATTAATTGATTTGTGTGAAAGTTATAGTGTCTACAAACTATGGGATATATATATGAGCAGAGGCGGCTCTTTAATTAGGCAAATTAGGCGGTCGCCTAAGGCCTTGCACTCCTAGGGGCCTCGCGGCCACCTAATTTGCCTACCGTGTGTTGGAGTGATGTCCCCTGGTCGGTGCCCTCAGAGCCTTTAAAGGGGTTGTAAAGGCAGAAGGTTTTTCTTATCTTAATGCATTTCATGCATTAAGATTGAACACCTTCTGTGTGCAGCAGCCTCCCTCAACCTCCCTAATATTTACCTGAGGTCCCTCTCTGTCCAGCGATGTCCACGAGTGTTTTAGATGTCCTGATTCTCCTTCCTTATTGGCTGAGACACAGCAGTGATGCCATTGGCTCACGCTGCTGTCAATCAAATTCAGCTAGCCAATCTCTTGTATGATGTCTGCTGTCTCTGACCATCCCCTGTATCACGTCTGCATTATTTTCTGCGGTAATTTCTATCGCTTGAATAATTTTTTCCATAATGGGAGTGAGTGGGGCCTCATGTCTAAGGTTTGCCTAAGGCCTCACAAAGCCTAGAGCCGCCTCTGTATATGAGAATTGATCAATCCTAATGTACTGACGGCCGATCTCAAAACCCCAAATTAATTATCTCAGAAAATATGAATATTACATAAGACCAATTTAAAAAAAAAGGATTTTTAATACAGAAATGTTGGCTTAGTGAAAAGTCTGTGGGGCATCCTCAAATGGAAGATAAGGAGCGTCGTCATGGAGGAGGGGAAGAGGACTCCGGTGACAACCTGTGAAGCTCTGGTGACCTCCATGCCCAAGAGGGTTAAGGCAGTGCTGGAAAATAATGGTGGCCACACAAAATATTGACACTTTGGGCCCAATTTGGACATTTTCACTTAAAGGTGTGCTCACTTTTGTTGCCAGCCGTTTAGACATTAATGGCTGTGTGTTGAGTTATTTTGAGGGGACGGCAAATTTACACTGTTATACAAGCTGTACACTCACTACTTTACATTGTAGACAAGTGTCATTTCTTCAGTGTTGTCACATGAAAAGAGAGAGGAAAAGATTTACAGAAATGTGAGGGGTGTACTGCCTTTTGTAAGATACACACACAGTATATATTTATTTGCTCTATGTTTTTGTTTTTCTTAGGTACAGTAGGCAATGCCAATGGGCCCCTAGTAACAGGAGTCGAAGGTGAGTGTGAAAATATAAGAAATGAAGCACAATCACTGTGATGAATTGCTAAGATAGGCAAGAAATATGGTGAGAGTCTCTAAACTGGCTGTTGAATGAATCCAGTCAATATTACACCTATACCTGCCTAGGTGAACATACACTCTGTGGGTTCATCTTTATTGTTCTCCCCCAAGATAAGCAGAGCAGATTTTTTTTTCATTATTTAATATAGAAACAAATATTTTTAAAGTGCTCATACTGTATATGTGATTCTAATATCCCTAGGGTTACGTGACCCCTTTACTGTAATAAAGCTCCCAGGCATGTTTGTCCTCAGAATAAGACCATCACTTGTCGTAGTTAGTAGACATGTACAATTCGTTTCGTTTTTTTTTTTTTTTCGTTTTTCGTTTTTTTCGTTTGTTCATTTTCCTACGAATGAACGAATCGTTCGAATCGAACGAATCCGAATAACGAATCGTTCGAATCGTACAAATCCGATTAACGAATTGTTCGAATCGAACGAATCCGAAAAACAACGAAAATCCGAAAAAAACTAATTAGAAACAACGAATGTACGAATGAAGAAAATCCGAAAAACAAAAGAAGGAACAACGGAAATGAACGAAAAAATTCGTACATTCGTAACTTTTTTTTTTGTTGAATTGGTAATTTTCCGTGTCCCTTACAATGGTGCTGCTTAACGTGCTTCGAATAGATTGAACGAAAAAATTCAGACATTCGTAACTTTTTTTCGATTCGTAATTTTTTTTTTTGATTCGTAAATTTTTTATTTTTTGTTGAATTTGTAATTTTCCGTGTCCCTTACAATGGTGCTGCTTAACGTGCTTCGAATAGATTGAATGAAAAAATTCGGACATTCGTAACTTTTTTTTTCGATTCGTGACTTTTTTTTTCGATTCGTAAATTATTAAAATGTAATAATAGCATACACATTACATAAAATTATGAATTATGCTCCGATTACGAATCTACGAATGTTACGAATGTACGAATAAATACGAATGCGTCCGAATTTCGAATAAACGAAAATTAAACTAACGAAAAAACGAATCAACGAAAAAATAACTTTTACGAATGTACGAATCGTTACGAATCCGAACACCGACGACTTACGAATGTACGAATCGTTACGAATCCGAACACCGACGACTTACGAATGTACGAATCGTTACGAATCAACGGAAACGAAAAAAACGAAACGAAAAAAAACGAATTTTTTTCGGAAACGAAACGAAAATAAACAAATTTTTTTGTTGTGCACATGTCTAGTAGTTAGAAGTAGATTACTTTTGCTTTGGTTTTATTTATGAGCACTTGAGGGCGAGAGGGTTAGGGATACCCAAAAAGCCATTTCCTATCATCATTAGCTATAAAGTGGTTCACTACAAGGATTAGACCAAAATAATGAGGCTCCAGGTGAGTGACCTGAACCCAGGGGGCTGCACAGCTCATCTGTAAGATTCGGTAACATTCACAAATCCTGAATATTTCTGCACTCCTTGGTATCTTTATTGACACATTAAACTGTCAGGAACATTGAAAGGTGACGCGTTTCGTGCTAAATTCCCGGCCAACTCAAACCCCCCAGGTTTTTGAATGACGTCAGCTGAAAACAAGTCCCAGAAGTGCAGAATGAAGTGCTCTCCTGTGATCCATAGGAGAAGTACAGCCAGACGAGCTTTCCCCATACTTCTCCTTTATTCACCCGACATCACAAGTGGTGATCAGATGTGGGCAAGAGACGGTGGAAATATCCAGGTCTTCACTCCCATGGGGTGTTCATGCCAGGAACTGTTGTTAGAACTTTGGAAGAGCGACCAGGCAAAAAGCATTGCATGTTCCAGGCGGTGTACCTGCGGGAAAAGAGAGAAAAGCTCAGAAGGTGGAACTGAGACAATGGGGGATATTTACTAAAGGAAAATACACTTTGCACTACAAGTGCACTTGGAAGTGCAGTCGCTGTAGATCTGAGGGGGACATGCAAGAAAAATAAAAAACATAATTTTAGCTTGCACATGATTGGATGATAAAATCAGCAGAGCTTCCCCTCATGTCAGATCTACCCTTCAGATTTACAGCGACTGCACTTCCAAGTGCACTTGTAGTGCAAAGTGGATTTGTATATAACCCCCAATGTCTCCGCCAGTGTCGGAGATGGTGGGAGAACGGTGGAAATGGCTGAAAAATTATGGAAAATCATTATTGTAAAATCTTATCAAACTGAGACAATTCTGCCACCAATGATGTAATATTCTACTGAATAATCAATGGAGAATGATACCAAGAAAAGGTCACTTATAGCTGCAACTAGTTTTGTTGTTTATGTGTTCCTGGCCCTTAAAAAATTATTTTGATTAAATTATACATATTCCTATTTCTTTCATTTAGAACCAATCTTTGCTGATGCTGCAAGCTTTTCAAGTAAGTGATGAAAGGGAAGCTCTAGTCCTGTATAAATATATCATGTACTGAATAAAGCTTATGGATCTATGACATCCTGTATTATCCACCTCTGGACGGTTTTATCCCCTCCATGACTAGGCCATTGTTTGCTATTCAGCACTGCGCTACTTTAACTGGTAATTGCATGCAACACTATACCCAAATCAAATTTATTTAATTTTTTTCACAAAAATAAAGCTTTTTTTTGGTGGTATTTGATCACCACTGGGATTTTTTTTTTTATATATATATTATATAAACAAAAAAAGATTAAAGATTTAAAAAAAAAAAAAAATATTTTCTACTTTCTATTATAAAAACATATCCAATATGTAAATGTAGGCCAAAAAGTATTCTGCTACATATCTTTGGTAGACATGTGCACAATAGAAAAATTAGTTTAGTTTAGTTTAGTTTCTATTCGTTTCCGTTGATTCGTAACGATTCGTAATTTCGTAAGTCGTTGGTGTTCGTATTCGGACTCGTTCATATTTTCGTTATTAGTTATTTTTTCGTTGATTCGTTTTTCCGTTAGTCTAATTTTCGTTTATTTGAAATTCTGATTTTCGTATTTTCGTTATATTTTGTATTCGGACGCATTCGTATTTTCGTAGATTTAGTTACATTCGTACTTTCGTTAGATTGATTTATTCGTACTTTCGTAACATTGTTTTCGTAGATTCGTAATCGGAGCATAGTTCATAATTTTATGTAATGTGTATGCTATTATTACATTGTAAGAGACACGGAAAATTACGAATCAACAACAACAAAAAAAAAGTTACGAATGTACGATTTTTTTCGTTCAATCCATTTGAAGCACGTTAAGCAGCGCCATTGTAAGAGACACGGAAAATTACGAATCGACAAACAAAAAAAAAGTTACGAATGTACAAATTTTTTCGTTCAAACCATTTGAAGCACGTTAAGCAGCGCCATTGTAAGAGACACGGAAAATTACGAAACAACAACAAAAAAAAGTTACGAATGTACGAATTTTTTTGTTCATTTTGATTTTCGTTGTTTCTGTTTTCGTTTTTCGGATTTTCATTCTTTCGTAGTTTCGTTGTTTCTAATTTAATTATTTCGTATTTTCGTTGTTTTTCATATTCGTTTGTTTCGATAGTTCGTTATTCGTTAGAATTTTTTGCGAATCATTCGTTCATTCGTACGATAACTAATGAACGAATATAACGAATTTGAACGGAAAACGAATTAAAACTAAACGAATTGCACATGTCTAATCTTTGGTAAAAAAAAAAAATCCCAACAAGTGTATATTAATTGGTTTGTGTGAAAGTTATAGTGTCTACAAACTATGGGATATATATATGAGAATTGATCAATCCTAATGTACTGACGGCCGATCTCAAAACCCCAAATTAATTATCTCAGAAAATTTGAATATTACATAAGACCAATTAAAAAAAAAAGGATTTTTAATACAGAAATGTTGGCTTAGTGAAAAGTCTGTGGGGCATCCTCAAATGGAAGATGGAGGAGCGTCATCATGGAGGAGGGGAAGAGGACTCCAGTGGTAACCTGTGAAGCTCTGGTGACCTCCATACCCAAGAGGGTTAAGGCAGTGGTGGAAAATAATGGCGGCCACACAAAATATTGACACTTTGGGCCCAATTTGGACATTTTCACTTAAAGGTGTGCTCACTTTTGTTGCCAGCGGTTTAGACATTAATGGCTGTGTGTTGAGTTATTTTGAGGGGACAGAAAATTTACACTGTTATACAAGCTGTACACTCACTACTCTACATTGTAGACAAGTGTCATTTCTTCAGTGTTGTCACATGAAAAGATAGAAGAAAATATTTACAAAAATGTGAGAGGTGTACTGCCTTTTGTGAGATACTGTGTGTGTGTGTGTGTATATATATATATATATATATATATATATATATATATATATATATATATATATATATATATATATATATATATATACACAGTATATATTTATTTGCTCTATGTTTTTGTTTTGTTTTTCTTAGGTACAGTAGGCAATGCCAATGGGCGCCCAGTAACAGGAGTCGGAGGTGAGAGTGAAAATATAAGAAATAAAGCACAATCACTGTGATGAATTGCTAAGATAGGCAAGAAATATGGTGAGAGTCTCTAAACTGGCTGTTGAATGAATCCAGTCAATATTACACCTATACCTGTCTAGGTGAACATACACTTTGTGGGTTCATCTTTATTGTTCTCCCCCAAGATAAGCAGAGCAAATTATTTTTTTCATTATTTAATATAGAAACAAATATTTTTAAAGTGCTCATACTGTATATGTGATTCTAATATCCCTAGGGTTATGTGACCCCTTTACTGTAATAAAGCTCCCAGACATATTTGTCCTCAGAATAAGACCATCACTTGTCGTAGTTAGTAGACATGTGCAAATCGTTTCGTTTTTTTTTTTTTAGTTTTTCATTTTTTTTTCGTTTTTTTAGTTAGTTCGTTTTCGTACGAATGAACGAATCGTTCGAATCGAACGAATCCGATTAACGAATAGTTCGAATCGAACGAATCCGAAAAACAACCAAAATCCGAAAAACCTAATTAGAAACAACGAATGTACGAATGAAGAAAATCCGAAAAACAAAAGAAGGAACAACGGAAATGAACGAAAAAATTCGTACATTCGTACCTTTTTTTTTTTGTTGAATTGGTAATTTTCCGTGTCTCTTACAATGGTGCTGCTTAACATGCTTCGAATAGATTGAACGAAAAAATTTGTACATTCGTGACTTTTTTTTTTCGATTCGTAACTTTTTTTTTTCGATTCGTAAATTATTAAAATGTAATAATAGCACACATTACATAACATTATGAATTATGCTCCGATTACGAATCTACGAATGTTACGAATGTTATGAATGTACAAATAAATACGAATGCGTCCGAATTTCGAATAAACGAAAATTAAACTAACGAAAAAACGAATCAACGAAAAAATAACTTTTACGAATGTACGAATCGTTACGAATCCGAACACCGACGACTTACGAATGTACGAATTGTTACGAATCCGAACACCGACGACTTACGAATGTACGAATCGTTACGAATCAACGGAAACGAAAAAAACGAAACGAAAAAAAACGAATTTTTTTCAGAAACGAAACGAAAATAAACAAATTTTTTTGTTGTGCACATGTCTAGTAGTTAGAAGTAGATTACTTTTGCTTTGGCTTTATTTATGAGCACTTGAGGGCGAGAGGGTTAGGGATACCCAAAAAGCCATTTCCTATCATCAGTAGCTATAAAGTGGTTCACTACAAGGATTAGACCAAAATAATGAGGCTCCAGGTGAGTGACCTGAACCCAGGGGGCTGCACAGCTCATCTGTGAGATTCGGTAACATTCACAAATCCGGAATATTTCTGCACTCCTTGGTATCTTTATTGACACATTAAACTGTCAGGAACATTGAAAGGTGACGCGTTTCGTGCTAAATTCCCGGTCGGCTCAAACCTCCCAGGTTTTTGAATGACGTCAGCTGAATACCAGTCACAGAAGTGCAGAACGAAGTGCTCTCCTGTGATTCATAGGAGAAGTACAGCCAGACGAGCTTTCCCCGTACTTCTCCTTTATTCACCCGACATCACAAGTGGTGATCAGATGTGGGCAAGAGACGGTGGAAATATCCAGGTCTTCACTCCCATGGGGTGTTCATGCCAGGAACTGTTGTTAGAACTTTGGAAGAGCGACCAGGCAAAAAGCATTGCATGTTGCAGGCGGTGTACCTGCGGGAAAATAGAGAAAAGCTCAGAGGGTGGAACTGAGACAATGGGGGATATTTACTAAAGGAAAATACACTTTGCACTACAAGTGCACTTGGAAGTGCAGTCGCTGTAGATCTGAGGGGGACATGCAAGAAAAAAAAAAAAACAGCATTTTAGCTTGAACATGATTGGATGATAAAATCAGCAGAGCTTCCCCTCATGTCAGATCTACCCTTCAGATTTACAGCGACTGCACTTCCAAGTGCACTTGTAGTGCAAAGTGGATTTGCCTTTCGTAAATAACCCCCAATGTCTCCGCCAGTATCGGAGATGGTGGGAGAACGGTGGAAATGGCTGAAAATTATGGAAAATCATTATTGTAAAATCTTAGCAAACTGAGACAATTCTGCCACCAATGATGTAATATTCTACTGAATAATCAATGGAGAATGATACCAAGAAAAGGTCACTTATAGCTGCAACTAGTTTTGTTTTTTATGTGTTCCTGGCCCTTACAAATTATTTTGATTAAATTATACATATTCCTATTTCTTTCATTTAGAACCAATCTTTGCTGATGCTGCAAAATTTTTAAGTAAGTGATGAAAGGGAAGCTCTAGTCCTGTATAAGTATATCATGTACTGAATAAAGCTTATGGATCTATGACATCCTGTGTTATCCACCTCTGGACGGTTTTATCCCCTCCATGGCTAGGCTATTGTTTGCTATTCAGCACTGCGCCACTTTAACTGGTAATTGCATGTAACACTATAACCAAATCAAATTTATATAATTTTTTTCACACAAATAAAGCTTTTTTTTGGGTGGTATTTGATCACCACTGGGATTTTTTTTTTTTATATATTATATAAACAAAAAAAAAATTTAAGATTTAGAAAAAAAAATAATATTTCCTACTTTCTATTATAAAAACATATCCAATATGTAAATGTAGGCCAAAAAGTATTCTGCTACATATCTTTGGTAAAAGAAATCCCAACAAGTGTATATTGATTGGTTTGTGTGAAAGTTATAGTGTCTACAAACTATGGGATATATATATATATATATATATATGAGAATTGATCAATCCTAATGTACTGACGGCCGATCTCAAAACCCTCAAATTAATTATCTCAGAAAATTTGAATATTACATAAGACCAATTAAAAAAAAGGATTTTTAATACAGAAATGTTGGCTTAGTGAAAAGTCTGTGGGGCATCCTCAAATGGAAGATAAGGAGCGTCGTCATGGAGGAGTGGAAGAGGACTCCGGTGACAACCTGTGAAGCTCTGGTGACCTCCATGCCCAAGAGGGTTAAGGCAGTGCTGGAAAATAATGATGGCCACACAAAATATTGACACTTTGGGCCCAATTTGGACATTTTCACTTAAAGGTGTGCTCACTTTTGTTGCCAGCCGTTTAGACATTAATGGCTGTGTGTTGAGTTATTTTGAGGGGACGGCAAATTTACACTGTTATACAAGCTGTACACTCACTACTTTACATTGTAGACAAGTGTCATTTCTTCAGTGTTGTCACATGAAAAGAGAGAGGAAAAGATTTACAGAAATGTGAGGGGTGTACTGCCTTTTGTAAGATACACACACAGTATATATTTATTTGCTCTATGTTTTTGTTTTGTTTTTCTTAGGTACAGTAGGCATTGCCAATGGGCCCCTAGTAACAGGAGTCGAAGGTGAGTGTGAAAATATAAGAAATGAAGCACAATCACTGTGATGAATTGCTAAGATAGGCAAGAAATATGGTGAGAGTCTCTGATCTGTCTGTTGAATGAATCCAGTCAATATTACACCTATACCTGCCTAGGTGAACATACATTTTGTGGGTTCATCGTTATTGTTCTCCCCCAAGATAAGCAGAGCTGATTTTTTTTTCATTATTTAATATAGAAACAAATATTTTTAAAGTGCTCATACTGTATATGTGATTCTAATAGCCCTAGGGTTACGTGACCCCTTTGCTGTAATAAAGCTCCCAGGCATATTTGTCCTCAGAATAAGACCATCACTTGTCGTAGTTAGTAGACATGTACAATTCGTTTCGTTTTTTTTTTTCGTTTTTCGTTTTTTTCGTTTGTTCATTTTCGCACGAATTAACGAATCGTTCGAATCAAATAAATCCGAATAACGAATCGTTCGAATCGTACAAATCCGATTAACGAATTGTTCGAATCGAACGAATCCGAAAAACAACGAAAATCCGAAAAAAACTAATTAGAAACAACGAATGTACGAATGAAGAAAATCCGAAAAACAAAAGAAGGAACAACTGAAATGAACGAAAAAATTCGTACATTCGTAACTTTTTTTTTGTTGAATTGGTAATTTTCCGTGTCCCTTACAATGGTGCTGCTTAACGTGCTTCGAATAGATTGAACGAAAAAATTCGGACATTCGTAACTTTTTTTCGATTCGTAACTTTTTTAATTCGTAACTTTTTTTTTTGTTGAATTGGTAATTTTCCGTGTCCCTTACAATGGCGCTGCTTAACGTGCTTCGAATAGATTGAACGAAAAAATTCGTACATTCGTAACTTTTTTTTTCGATTCGTGACTTTTTTTTTTCGATTCGTTAATTATTAAAATGTAATAATAGCATACACATTACATAAAATTATGAATTATGCTCCGATTACGAATCTACGAATGTTACGAATGTACGAATAAATACGAATGCGTCCGAATTTCGAATAAACGAAAATTAAACTAACGAAAAAACGAATCAACGAAAAAATAACTTTTACGAATGTACGAATCGTTACGAATCCGAACACCGACGACTTACGAATGTACGAATTGTTACGAATCCGAACACCGACGACTTACGAATGTACGAATTGTTACGAATCCGAACACCGACGACTTACGAATGTACGAATCGTTACGAATCAACGGAAACGAAAAAAACGAAACGAAAAAAAACGAATTTTTTTCGGAAACGAAAATAAACAAATTTTTTTGTTGTGCACATGTCTAGTAGTTAGAAGTAGATTACTTTTGCTTTGGTTTTATTTATGATCACTTAAGGGAGAGAGGGTTAGGGATACCCAAAAAGCCATTTCCTATCATCAGTAGCTATAAAGTGGTTCACTACAAGGATTAGACCAAAATAATGAGGCTCCAGGTGAGTGACCTGAACCCAGGGGGCTGCACAGCTCATCTGTGAGATTCAGTAACATTCACAAATCTGGAATATTTCTGCACTCCTTGGTATCTTTATTGACACATTAAACTGTCAGGAACATTAAAAGGTGACGCGTTTCGTGCTAAATTCCCGGCCGGGTGAAACCTCCCAGGTTTTTGAATGACGTCAGCTGAAAACAAGTCCCAGAAGTGCAGAACGAAGTGCTCTCCTGTGATCCATAGGAGAAGTACAGCCAGACGAGCTTTCCCCGTACTTCTCCTTTATTCACCCGACATCACAAGTGGTGATCAGATGTGGGCAACAGATGGTGGAAATATCCAGGTCTTCACTCCCATTGGGGGGGGGGTTCATGCCAGGAACTGTTGTTAGAACTTTGGAAGAGCGACCAGGCAAAAAGCATTGCATGTTGCAGGCGGTGTACATGCGGGAAAAGAGAGAAAAGCTCAGAAGGTGGAACTGAGACAATGGGGGATATTTAATAAAGGAAAATACACTTTGCACTACAAGTGCACTTGGAAGTGCAGTCGCTACAGATCTGAGGGGGACATGCAAGAAAAATAAAAAACATAATTTTAGCTTGCACATGATTGGATGATAAAACTAGCAGAGCTTCCCCTCATGTCAGATCTACCCTTCAGATTTACAGCGACTGCACTTCCAAGTGCACTTGTAGTGCAAAGTGGATTTGCCTTTTGTAAATAACCCCCAATGTCTCCGCCAGTGTCGGAGATGGTGGGAGAACGGTGGAAATGGCTGAAAATTATGGAAAATCATTATTGTAAAATCTTAACAAACTGAGACAATTCTGCCACCAATGATGTAATATTCTACTGAATAATCAATGGAGAATGATACCAAGAAAAGGTCACTTATAGCTGCAACTAGTTTTGTTATTTATGTGTTCCTGGCCCTTAAAAATGATTTTCATGAAATTATACATATTCTTATTTCTTTCATTTAGAATCAACCTTTGCTGATGCTGTGAACTTTTCAGGTCAGTGATGAAAGGGAAGCTCTAGTCCTGTATAAGTATATCATGTACTGAATAAAGCTTATGGATCTATGACATCCTGTATTATCCACCTCTGGACGGTTTTATCCCCTCCATTAATAGGCCATTGTTTGCTATTCAGCACTGGTCTATTTTAACTGGTAATGGCATGTAACACTATAACCAAATTAAATTTATATAATTTTTTTCACACAAATAAAGCTTTTTTTTTGGGTGGTATTTGAGCACCACTGGGATTTTTTTTTTTTTTGATATACTATAAACAAAAAAAAAGATTGAAGATTTTGAAAAAAAAAATAATATTTTCTACTTTCTATTATAAAAACATATGCAATATGTAAATGTAGGCCAAAAAGTATCCTGCTACATATCTTTGGTAAAAAAGAAATCCCAACAAGTGTATATTAATTGGTTTGTGTGAAAGTTATAGTGTCTACAAACTATGGGATATATATATATATATATATATATATGAGAATTGATCAATCCTAATGTACTGACAGCCGATCTCAAAACCCCAAATTAATTATCTCAGAAAATTTGAATATTACATAAGACCAATTAAAAAAAAAGGATTTTTAATACAGAAATGTTGGCTTAGTGAAAAGTCTGTGGGGCATCCTCAAATGGAAGATAAGGAGCGTCGTCATGGAGGAGTGGAAGAGGACTCCGGTGACAACCTGTGAAGCTCTGGTGACCTCCATGCCCAAGAGGGTTAAGGCAGTGCTGGAAAATAATGGTGGCCACACAAAATATTGACACTTTGGGCCCAATTTGGACATTTTCACTTAAAGGTGTGCTCACTTTTGTTGCCAGCCGTGTAGACATTAGTAGCTGTGTGTTGAGTTATTTTGAGGGGACGGCAAATTTACACTGTTATACAAGCTGTACACTCACCACTTTACATTGTAGACAAGTGTCATTTCTTCAGTGTTGTCACATGAAGAGAGAGAGGTGAGAGGTGTACTGCCTTTTGTAAGATACTGTGTGTGTGTGTGTGTGTATGTATATATATATATATATATATATATATATATATATATATATATATACACAGTATATATTTATTTGCTCTATGTTTTTGTTTTGTTTTTCTTAGGTGCAGTAGGCAATGCCAATGGGCGCCTAGTAACAGGAGTCGGAGGTGAGTGTGAAAATATAAGAAATGACGCACAATCACTGTGATGAATTGCTAAGATAGGCAAGAAATATGGTGAGAGTCTCTAAACTGGCTGTTGAATGAATCCAGTCAATATTACACCTATACCTGCCTAGGTGAACATACACTTTGTGGGTTCATCTTGATTATTCTCCCCCAAGATAAGCAGAGCTGATTTTTTTTTTCATTATTTAATATAGAAACAAATATTTTTAAAGTGCTCATACTGTATATGTGACTCTAATAGCCCTAGGGTTACGTGACCCCTTTACTGTAATAAAGCTCCCAGACATATTTGTCCTCAGAATAAGACCATCACTTGTCGTAGTTAGTAGACATGTGCAATTCGTTTCTTTTTTTTTTTTTAGTTTTTCGGGGTTTTTTTTTCGTTTTTTTTGTTCGTTCGTTTTCGTACGAATGAACGAATCGTTCGAATCGAACGAATCCGATTAACGAATCGTTCGAATCGAACGAATCCGAAAAACAACCAAAATCCGAAAAACCTAATTAGAAACAACGAATGTACGAATGAAGAAAATCCGAAAAACAAAAGAAGGAACAACGGAAATGAACGAAAAAATTCGTACATTCGTACTTTTTTTTTTGTTGAATTGGTAATTTTCCGTGTCTCTTACAATGGCGCTGCTTAACATGCTTCGAATAGATTGAACGAAAAAATTTGTACATTCGTAACTTTTTTTTTCGATTCGTGACTTTTTTTTTTCGATTCGTTACTTTTTTTTTTCGATTCGTAAATTATTAAAATGTAATAATAGCACACATTACATAAAATTATGAATTATGCTCCGATTACGAATCTACGAATGTTACGAATGTACGAATAAATACGAATGCGTCCGAATTTCAAATAAACGAATAAACGAAAATGAAAGTAACGAAAAAACGAATCAACGAAAAAATTACTTTTACGAATGTACAAATCGTTACGAATCCGAACACCGATGACTGACTTACGAATGTACGAATCGTTACGAATCAACGGAAACGGAAAAAAATAAACGAAAAAAAAAACTAATTTTTTTCGGAAACTAAAAAAACGAAACGAAAATACACTCATTTTTTTGTTGTGCACATGTCTAGTAGTTAGAAGTAGATTACTTTTGCTTTGGTTTTATTTATGAGCACTTGAGGGAGAGAGGGTTAGGGATACCCAAAAAGCCATTTCCTATCATCAGTAGCTATAAAGTGGTTCACTACAAGGATTAGACCAAAATAATGAGGCTCCAGGTGAGTGACCCGAACCCAGGGGGCTGCACAGCTCATCTGTGAGATTCGGTAACATTCACAAATCCGGAATATTTCTGCACTCCTTGGTATCTTTATTGACACATTAAACTGTCAGGAACATTGAAAGGTGACGCGTTTCGTGCTAAATTCACGGCCGGGTCAAACCCCCCAGGTTTTTGAATGACGTCAGCTGAATACCAGTCACAGAAGTGCAGAACGAAGTGCTCTCCTGTGATCCATAGGAGAAGTACAGCCAGACGAGCTTTCCCCGTACTTCTCCTTTATTCACCCGACATCACAAGTGGTGATCAGATGTGGGCAAGAGACGGTGGAAATATCCAGGTCTTCACTCCCATGGGGTGTTCATGCCAGGAACGGTTGTTAGAACTTTGGAAGAGCAACCAGGCAAAAAGCAGATTTACAGCGACTGCACTTCCAAGTGCACTTGTAGTGCAAAGTGGATTTGCCTTTTCGTAAATAACCCCCAATGTCTCCGCCAGTGTCGGAGATGGTGGGAGAACGGTGGAAATGGCTGAAAATTATGGAAAATCATTATTGTAAAATCTTAACAAATTGAAACAATTCTGCCACCAATGATGTAATATTCTACTGAATAATCAATGGAGAATGATACCAAGAAAAGGTCACTTATAGCTGCAACTAGTTTTGTTGTTTATGTGTTCCTGGCCCTTAAAAATTATTTTCATGAAATTATACATATTCTTATTTCTTTCATTTAGAATCAACCTTTGCTGATGCTGTGAACTTTTCAGGTCAGTGATGAAAGGGAATCTCTAGTCCTGTATAAGTATATCATGTACTGAATAAAGCTTATGGATCTATGACATCCAGTATTATCCACCTCTGGACGGTTTTATCCCCTCCATGACTAGGCCATTGTTTGCTATTCAGCACTGCGCTACTTTAACTGGTAATTGCATGCAACACTGTAAGCAAATCAAATTTATATATTTTTTTGACACAAATAAAGCTTTTTTTTTTGGTGGTATTTGATCACCACTCGGGTTTTTTATTTTTTTTATATATATTATATAAACAAAAAAAGATTAAAGATTTTGAAAAAAAATAATAATATTTTCTACTTTCTATTATAAAAACATATCCAATATGTAAATGTAGGCCAAAAAGTATTCTGCTACATATCTTTGGTAAAAAAGAAATCCCAACAAGTGTATATTAATTGGTTTGTGTGAAAGTTATAGTGTCTACAAACTATGGGATATATATATGAGAATTGATCAATCCTAATGTACTGACGGCCGATCTCAAAACCCCAAATTAATTATCTCAGAAAATTTGAATATTACATAAGACCAATAAAAAAAAAAAGGATTTTTAATACAGAAATGTTGGCTTAGTGAAAAGTCTGTGGGGCATAATCAAATGGAAGATGGAGGAGCGTCGTCATGGAGGAGGGGAAGAGGACTCCAGTGACAACCTGTGAAGCTCTGGTGACCTCCATGCCCAAGAGGGTTGAGGCAGTGCTGGAAAATAATGGTGGCCACACAAAATATTGACACTTTGGGCCCAATTTGGACATTTTCACTTAAAGGTGTGCTCACTTTTGTTGCCATCGGTTTAGACATTAGTAGCTGTGTGTTGAGTTATTTTGAGCGGACAGCAAATTTACACTGTTATACAAGCTGTACACTCACTACTTTACATTGTAGACAAGTGTCATTTCCAGTGTTGTCACATGAAAAGAGAGAAGAAAATATTTACAAAAATGTGAGAGGTGTACTGCCTTTTGTGAGATACTGTGTATATATATATATATATATGTGAACAGAAGAGTGTATATTGGGTGGCCTATAAATATACACTACTCAGCGCTGGATGCGTATCCACAAGTTTACAAACAGGTCAATTATTGATTAGATGTCTAAATAAATAAATAAGTATTCATAAATATATTAAATTAAACTAAGCAGCTGTTTAAAATAAAGCAATTATATAGAGGTGATAGTATAAGATCAAACGCTAAAAATAGTGAGATAAAATACTAAAAACAGCGCTAAACAGAAAGATAGTGAAATCTTTCCGTGCAAGATCCGTGGACCTGTGTCATAAACAATAATGTATTAATAGGTAGTCCTTGAGTATTTCTGAGAAACCAGTGCACAGTTCAATCAATAGTGACTTTTCTTGTATTTTGTGGTGTATATAGTTGTATATCCAAGCACCGTTATAGTCCTATTAGACAGCTTCACCACGTGAGGCACTCTCCCCTCAGGGGGTTAAACTCACCGGAATGAAAAATGAAACAGGCCTTAAGATATAAGACATCACCATGGCAACCACTGTACAGGACACGTCACACATCCACCATTATAAACAGGTCTGGTCACTTCCTCAGATTTAATACCAACGGCAAGGAATCAGGGGTTCAGGGGTGCACCAGCTCGCAATAATAATCATAAAAAACGGAGAGAATAGCATACATAGCGTAATCCCGTTTTATTGAAAAACATTAAAAGCAATGAACCCTACAAATTCCCCTTTAAGAAAACAGCGTACATTATGCATTCTTTGTAAAACAGCATGTAAAGCCCCATACACACGGTCAGATTTTTTCATGGATTCTGTCCGATCGGACAATGTTGTTGAAAAATCAGACCGTGTGTATGCACCATCGGACAGTGTACGTCGGATTGTCCGACGGACAAAGTCTTATCTCCTGCTGGATAGATTTGCCGACAACACGGTCCGATCACACCAAATCCGATCGTGTGTACGGTTGTCCGACATGCTCAGATCACATTACAAGACCAAAGCTATTGGCTACCAGCCTCTACGTAGTCCCGTCGTAGGCAACAAACGTCACCACGTTCAGAATGATCGGATTTTCCGACAACTTTGTCCGACCGTGTGTACGCAAAACCAACATCGGACAAAGTATGACGGACATGGTCCGACGGACCTGGTCCTCGGATAATCCGCGCGTGTGTATGGGGCTTTAGAGTAATCACTTGCGTGTGGGGAGTGAGTTGATGGCAATCCTCCACTTGGCCACAGCAGCAGTAACGTTCCCCCAGGATCAGCGTATGTGTCTCTGCTGACACTTCGCGTCACTTCCGGGTAGGTGGTTAGCGGCGGTGGAGCGCAAACGACACTTCCGGTCAAACGTCGTGTAGGCCACTTACGCGTTTCGTCACTTCCTGACTTCAACAGAGGGCGTGGCTACCCCTTTTAGGGGAAGAGACTACCATTCCCATGATTCCCCAGGCTCCCAGGGCTGCTTGCTTCCGCCCGGGAGGCTGCTGGGGGAGATTATAAAAAGGAAGAGCGGAGACCGCCTCTTCCTCTTGGGACACTTCCTCTTCTGAGGCCGGACAGGACTGGCCTGCCTCTGCTGACAGAGCGTGTGACGCGGAGAAGACAGCCAGCAGAGACACCTGTGCGGACCGGAGCTGAAGGCCTGAAGCCTGGGCCTTGCAGCAGATGGAGTGAGACTCTCACCCCTCAGAGTCCACAGCAGCGGAGCGGAGACTTCCCCTTACTGTCGGTCGGACGGAGCTGATGACCGGAGTTCAGGGCTGTGACTGAGGAGACCGGACGCCGCCATTGAAGAGACCAGAGCCACCATTGGAGGGACCGGAGCTGAGGACGGTACCCAAGGATTGGTGAGAGAGCCGAGAGGCTCATCCTGCATTGACACACACGTTTTATGCCTATTGAACTGCCTAGGCGCAATTTACCTCAGAGCAGCAATGTTACTTTTTGTGGATTACAAAGACACCATTTAAAGCTACATGTGCACCACCTCTACAGATTCATTGCCGGTGAAGAACACTGTACTAGTACAAGGACTGAGCTCTATTACTAGGGATCAGGCCTGGTCCATTAGGTAGGCGCAGATAGATTTATTGTACCTCAGGGGTGCATAGCAGACGGTCGCCACACTGGGCGCTCCGTTTCCCCACTGCCAGTTGTTACATATGTGTGTACATGTTAAAGTGCATATTGCAGGGACCTGCTAAAGTATTGTAAGTCATATGTTTAAACGCATGTTGCTATTTCTTGTCCTTACTGACAAAAGTAAAGCCAGTTATTCTTATTTCAGCAGTCTGCTTGTGAGTTCATACCAATTACACTTAGAGTATAAGCTAAGTTTTATGTGCATAGGGACGTACCCCTTTACTAACTGTGCCAGAGTGGGTAGAGACAAATTGCCGGGGGTTGGTGGAGCTGTACTCAGGGACCCAAAACAAACCAGCGGCTCTCTTAACTGGGGGTAGCGCTACACGTGGGGGCTCGTAATCCGGGATCCTGAGTCAGCGGGAAAAGCCGCCAGAAGGTACCGGCATGGACCCAATAGAAGTGGGACGGTGGTCCGCAACATGGGCCGCTGACCCAGCCGCAGCAGCAGTCATTGAACTGCCAGGGATATGGCAGAGAGAGGCAGTCAAGCAGCTCATAATGTCATTATCCCCATGCCAGAAGTCATGGATAATGGACATGAGAAATGATGCTGGGTACACATACGCCTTAATAGAATGGAAGGAAGAGACTCCAGAGCAGTTCAGGAGCCAAAGTATACAGGCACCGAATGGTCAGGCCTACCAAGTGCTGCATGCGCTGCCGCGCAAGGGAGAAGTTTCTCCTATGAAAGCCATTCTATCCCCAAAGAAGGAGGAGCAGAAGGGCGCGGAAAGTCCCGCACCCGCACACACTACTCTTAGTGCAGAACTGTGTGCTGTCCTAGGGGAAATTGTGACTCAGTGCAGAAGAGACCCCGGGGATTACCCAATGTCGGGATACAGGAAACTCCGGATGTTTTCAGGGAGGACACCTGTACCCTCGGGAGAAGAGGGATTTGAAGAGTGGTTAGATGGTGCCACGCAGGCCCTAGAAGAATGGGAGGTCTCAGAAGGCAGAAAGAAGCAAAGGATTGTTGAGAGCCTAAAAGGACCTGCCTTAGAGGCCATACGCAATCTGAAGACAAGTAAAAAGGATTGCACTGCCCAGGACTACATAGACATCCTGGAAGGTGTGTTTGGTGGGACAGAAAAAGTCACAGAACTTACCTATCAACTGGAACACTGTTACCAGAAGACAGGGGAGAAGCTGTCAGAGTACATGGGACGCATAGACAAGATCCTGCATAGGATTATCCTGAAGAAGGGGATAGATCCAGGGAAGGTAGATGAAGCCCGTGCCCAGCAGGTGATGAGGGGAGCCCAACCCTTGGACCCTGTCGCACTAATTCTACGCACCCGGCAGGATGGGAAGAGCCTGGACTACCCTGACCTCATCCGAATGGTCAGAGAAGAAGAGGCCATGTTGGAAGAGAAAAGGGAGAAGCAAGTGATGGGGTCTACAAAACTTCCAGTGGCCACGGTCAGGTCGGCCTTAACCCCTGAAAGAGACACAGAGGTAGATGCCCTGAAGTTGCAGATGTCCCAGATGATGGAGATACTGACGTCTCTAGTGGCGAAAGAGACGCCCAGTCCCAAGAAAGAAACAAGCAGGAGGGAATTGTTTCCAGCTGTTTCAGCACCAGCATCCTCACCTGACTACGGTGAGATGATCTGCTTTAATTGTGGAGGAATTGGTCATATTGCAGCTGTATGTTCCAGTCCCAAGAAGAAGAAGGCAGAAAGCCGCCAGCCGGCGGGAAACGCCAAAGGGCCCCGGTGAAGGAGTCAACCGGGTGCCCATCACCTTCAGTGAGCTCCAAGAAGCACAGCAGGAAGAGAAAGCGAGGAGACCAAACCCCTCAGAAGGGGCCCAGGGATCCTCAACCAAGGTGCACTCCAGAGAAAGGGGGCAAGACCCCTCCGGAGAGACACAGCACCCCCAAGCGTGAACTCTTCAAAGTGAGAGATAACAATGTCCCTCAACGGGTTCACACTCCCACTAAGAGGGAGAAAATTAATGCATACCAGGCTCAAGAAAGGAGCAAGTGCAGATCAAATGCTGGTAAAGCAAAGAGTCCAAAGAAGAGGACAGCATCAACTAGGCCCTACCCAGAAGAGCTAGTTGGTCCATCCCCTACTGTACCCATCCAAGTGGAAGGAGTGTACACAAAGGCCCTCCTGGACACTGGAGCACAAGTGACCCTGTTGTACAGGGACTTCTATGACAGATACCTGAGTCATCTGCCAATACAGAAGATAGAAGAGTTGGAGATACGGGGATTGGGAACTCAGAGTTTCCCCTATGATGGATACTTACCCATACGATTGACGTTTGACCCATCCGTAGCTGGGAAGTCTGAAGTGTTCGACACCTTAGCAGTGGTGTGTCCCCGCCCACCAGGAACCAGCAAGACGTCCCTGATTATAGGGACAAACACGGACCTAGTCAGAAGGCTTCTGACCCCCCTGGTGAAGAAAGAGAATCTTTCAACTCCCAAGATCCATCCCATGCTGAAGGCAGCCTATCAGCGGTTGGTCCTAGAGCAGAAGACCCCAAGTGAGGGGATAGGAAGGGTATGGAGGCTTGGGAGAGAAGGAGCAGTGTTACAGCCTGGAGAGGTGACCTGCATGAGAGCCACGGTGAAACTTACCTGGGAGCAGCCTGGCCCCTTTGTAATGTTGGAACCTGACCCAATGGAGGGTCACTCAGGTCTGGAAGTGATACCAGAAGTAATTTCACTGAAGGACCTGAAGAAGGCTAGAGGAAGAGTCCCTGTCAGTGTGAGGAACCCCACGGAGCAGCCCGTGGAGATCCCTGCCAGGATGCTTCTGGGACAGGTGAGTCCTGCTGTCCCAGTTGGCTGGTCAGAAGTGAAGGGGACGGGTAAAGGAGAAGATGTTTGGAAGAAACTCTCCATGGAAAACCCAAACCTACCTGGAGCTTGGAAAGAGAGAGCCTAGGCCCAGCTGACCAGATGGGAGAAGATTTTCTCTAAAGATGAGTTTGATGTGGGGTGTGCGAGGAGTGCCACCCATCGAATCCGCATGCAAGAGGACAAGCCATTCAGAGAGAGAGTGAGGCGAGTCCCGCTAGCAGATCTGGAGGATCTGAGGGAGCAGCTTGCGGAACTGAAGAAGACGGGAGTGATTAGGGAGTCCAGAAGCCCCTATGCCTCCCCAATTGTGGTAGTCAGGAAGAAGAATGGGTCATTGAGGCTCTGCATTGACTACAGAACTCTCAACAGGAGGACCATTCCTGACCAGTACACCACGCCAAGGATAGAAGATGCCTTGCAGAGTTTATCTGGAGCTAAGTGGTTCAGTGTGATGGACCTCAAGAGTGGGTATTACCAAATCCCCATGCATCCAGAAGATAGAGAAAAGACTGCCTTCATAACCCCAGTGGGATTCTTTGAGTTCAACAGGATGCCCCAGGGCCTATCTGGAGCTCCTGCTACGTTTCAACGCCTAATGGAAAGGACAGTTGGAGACATGAACCTCATTTGCAGCGCTATACAAATCATTCATTCATTCATAGAAGTCCTTGTGTATCTGGACGATGTCATTGTCTTTGGAAAGACTTTGGAAGAACATGAAGCCAGATTGGAGAAAGTACTGAAGAGGCTCAGTGAAGAGGGACTTAAACTTTCTCCAGAGAAGTGTCGGTTCTATCAGTCTTCTGTGAACTTTCTGTGAACTATCTGGGACACATAGTGTCTGAAAAGGGAGTGGCTACAGTCCCTGAGAAGTTGGAGGCAGTTGCTTCGTGGCCAAGGCCCACAACAGTTACAGAACTTCGGTCTTTCTTGGGGTTCTGCTCCTACTACCGCAGGTTTGTGGATGGATTTGCCCGCATTGCCAAACCCCTCAACGAGCTGCTGAAGACAGAAGGAGAGGAGGATGGAATGGGGCCTAGGAGGTCCAGTGAGTCGGTCCAAGACCAGTGGAATTCAAGGTGTGAAGAGGCTTTCAGAACCTTGAAGAGAAGTCTCACCACAGCCCCAGTTTTGGCCTACGCTGATCCCACTAGACCATATGAGCTACATGTTGATGCCAGCCATGAGGGCCTAGGTGGAGTACTCTACCAGGAGTATGAAGACCAGCTACGACCAGTGGCTTATGTGAGCCGGAGCCTGACCCCCTCCGAGAAGAACTATCCCACCCACAAGTTGGAGTTCTTAGCCCTCAAATGGGCAGTTGTTGACAAATTGAGAGACTATTTGTATGGGGCCGAGTTTACTGTAAAGACAGATAACAACCCCTTGACCTATCTATTCACCACCGCCAAGCTGGATGCAACTGGACACAGATGGTTGGCGGCGTTGTCTGGATTCAATTTCAGTCTCAAGTACAGACCAGGGGCTGGAAATAGGGATGCAGATGCCCTGTCCCGAAGATCCCATGTCATGGTCGATGACTGGGAAGACTGGACCCAAGTGGCACCAGATGGAGTGCGAGCCCTTTGTCAGGGAGCTGAACTCCAAGCCAGAGGAGGATCCAGAGCTGAAGAGATAGGAGTTACCACAGTGGGAGTCCCAAAGTGTTACTGTGGGGTAACTCAACTAGCAGAAGAGTGCCTACCGAAGCTGTCCAAGAAGGAGCTGAGGTGTGACCAATTGGAAGATCCCATGGGGAGATTGGTCCTGGAAGCCCTGGAAGACAAGAGTCCAGAGGGACTTCGCCTTCACCCTTCTAAAGAAGCTCGCCTACTGAGGAGAGAGTTGGACAAGCTGCAGGTGCATCAGGGGGTAGTCTACCGAAGGGGCCCCTCTGATGGCCCAGAAGACAAGTGGCAGTTGTTTCTCCCAGAGAAGCATCGAGAGACTGTGCTGATTGCCTTACATGACCAGCATGGTCACTTGGGAGCAGAGAGAACCTTCCAACTTGTCAGAGACCGGTTTTATTGGCCCTGCATGAGGGCCGAAGTGGAGGAGTATTGCCATTCCTGTGCAAGATGCATTCAGAGAAAGACTTTACCCCATCAAGCTGCCCCAATGGGCCACCTACAGAGTGAAGGCCCAATGGATCTGGTATGCATTGATTTTCTCTGCCTTGAACCCGATTTGAGTGGATTGGGAAATGTTCTGGTGGTAACCGACCATTTCACTCGTTATGCTCAGGCTTTCCCAACCAAGGACCAGAAGGCCTCTACAGTAGCCAAGGTACTTTTGGAGAAGTACTTTGTTCACTATGGACTGCCACAGAGAATCCATTCAGACCAAGGAAGGGACTTTGAGAGTCGCCTGATCAGGAAGTTACTAGATTCTCTGGGAGTAGAGAAGACTAGGACCACACCATATCACCCTCAAGGTGATGCCCAGCCTGAAAGGTTCAACAGGACCCTATTGAACATGTTGGGAACTTTGGAAACAGAGAAGAAGCAACACTGGAGTCAACACATATCAGCTCTGGTGCATGCTTACAACTGCACCACAAGTGATGTGACAGGTTTCTCCCCTTACCGGCTTATGTTTGGGAGAGAAGCAAGATTGCCAGTGGATTTGGCCTTCGGCATTTCCTTAGACCATGCCTCTGCTGCCTCCCACAAAGGATATGTGGACAGACTGAGGCGCAGTCTGAAGATAGCTTATGAGAAAGCTCAAGCGGCCTCTGACCAGAGGGGGGCCCGAAATAAGCGGAACTTTGATTTGAAAGTTAGAGTACAGGACCTACAGCCTGGGGACCGTGTACTGTTACGCAATCTAGGGATCCCTGGAAAACACAAGATTGCTGATAGATGGAGATCAGAGCCATATATCATCTGTAGAAAACTTCCAGGATTGCCTGTCTACAAGTTGAAACCAGAAGGAAGGTTGGGGCCTTTGAAGACCTGGCATAGGAATCATTTGCTCCCACTCACTGAAGCAGTCAGAATGCCTCCAGCAAGAGACGTACCTGAATCTGTTTCCATTCTGGATACCCCCAGGCCTAATACTAGGTCTCAAACATCCCAAGTTAGGGGTGGACAGGACCCCCAACCAGAGGAAGAAAGAGGAGAACTTGAATGGCTATGGCCTTCCTCAACCCCAGGAAATGCTGCCATAGATCTTCCACTCACTGAAGATGTGGAAGATAACACATTGAACCCAGAAGCCACAGAGTTTGTGCCATTCAGTGATGTGCCTGAGTGCTGGGAAGATATCCCTGGTCTCTACCCAGAACAAGAAGTAGATGTTCCAGAACCAGAGATGTTGCCAGAATGTGTTCCTGAAGAAGTTCCAAGAGAACAGAGAGCTCGCAGGAGTGTGAAGCCTCCCAAGAAGTTAACTTACCCCAAGATGGGAGAAAGTTCAGAGGACTCTGTTACCACAGCAAGGAGAAGTGCTGAAAGCCCTGACCCATCCACTGTTCATTTGGTGGAGGGCAACCCCAGCTCACTCTCTGGCACAGTTAAACAGGTCGCCCACACTGAAGTGACCTGTAGACAGGACAGCTCCCCATCTTATGCCAATTGGTGGGAGGCTCCTCTGTCCAAATTATGTGAAAATGTTGTTCCCGAGAAAGTTTGTAGTTTGAACACTGTCTTTGGGGACCAAAGATTCAAAGTGGGGGGAGTGTGTAGCGGGGTTCTACCCCTTTTAGGGGAAGAGACTACATTTCCCATGATTCCCCAGGCTCCCAGGCTGCTTGCTTCCGCCCGGGAGGCTGCTGGGGGAGATTATAAAAAGGAAGAGCGGAGACCGCCTCTTCCTCTTGGGACACTTCCTCTTCTGAGGCCGGACAGGACTGGCCTGCCTCTGCTGACAGAGCTTGTGACGCGGAGAAGACAGCCAGCAGAGACACCTGTGCGGACCGGAGCTGAAGGCCTGAAGCCTGGGCCTTGCAGCAGATGGAGTGAGACTCTCACCCCTCAGAGTCCACAGCAGCGGAGCGGAGACTTCCCCTTACTGTCGGTCGGACGGAGCTGATGACCGGAGTTCAGGGCTGTGACTGAGGAGACCGGACGCCGCCATTGAAGAGACCAGAGCCACCATTGGAGGGACCGGAGCTGAGGACGGTACCCAAGGATTGGTGAGAGAGCCGAGAGGCTCATCCTGCATTGACACACACGTTTTATGCCTATTGAACTGCCTAGGCGCAATTTACCTCAGAGCAGCAATGTTACTTTTTGTGGATTACAAAGACACCATTTAAAGCTACATGTGCACCACCTCTACAGATTCATTGCCGGTGAAGAACACTGTACTAGTACAAGGACTGAGCTCTATTACTAGGGATCAGGCCTGGTCCATTAGGTAGACGCAGATAGATTTATTGTACCTCAGGGGTGCATAGCAGACGGTCGCCACACTGGGCGCTCCGTTTCCCCACTGCCAGTTGTTACATATGTGTGTACATGTTAAAGTGCATATTGCAGGGACCTGCTAAAGTATTGTAAGTCATATGTCAAACGCATGTTGCTATTTCTTTTCCTTACTGACAAAAGTAAAGCCAGTTATTCTTATTTCAGCAGTCTGCTTGTGAGTTCATACCAATCACACTTATGCCGCGTACACACGAAGGACTATCCCGCGGGATTATCCGCTGGACCGAAGTCCAGCGGATAATCCCCTCGTGTGTAGGCGCCGGCGGACTTTTTTTGGCCAAAGTACGGCGGACTAAAGTTTCAGGTTTTGTTCTCAAATTATCCGCTGGACTTGGCAGTCCAGCGGATAATCCGGTCGTGTGTAGTATGGTCCGGCGTACCAAAAAGGACGCATGCTCAGTAGCTATTATGTCACGGACTCGCTCGGTCTGGTAAAACTAGCCTTCGTTTTGAAGCTCGCACAATCGTCACGCTGTTAAATTTTTTTTTTTTTTTTTTTTTTTTTCTGACAGCGGGATTTGTATGGTATCGTACTTGAAGAATGATTTTGCCTTGCTGCTTGTATATTCACGCAGAGTACTCCCGAACGTTTTTTCTTCAGCATTCTTTAGTGAAGTTATATATTTGTATATATATATATATATATATATATATATATATATATATATATATATATATATATATATATATATATATATATATATATATATATATAGATATAGATATAGATATAGATATAGATATAGATATAGATATAGATATCCAAATCACCAAATGAAAAATATATCTATATTTCTCAATAAGCGCAAAAAAAAATATATCGATATCTATATATATATATATATATATATATATATATATATATATATATATATATATATATAGATCTATACGTGTATAAAAAAAAATATATATATATATATATATATATATATATATATATCTATATATTATATATGTACATATATCTCTATATAGATATTTTTTATTATTTGTTGGTTATCAAAAGGATTAGTTATTACACATGATACAATTGTGGAGTCAGCAGAGCTTGCCCTTAATTCCGATCTTAAACCTCACCTTTCCAGCGACTGCACTTGCAGTTCCATTGAAGTTGCACTTTACACTTGTATTGTCAAATGAATGTTTAGACATGTACCTGCCTACTCCTAAAGAAACTATGTTTTTGAATATCAAGCACGTATATCATTATTTGATGAAAATAAAATGACCATTTATTCTGGTTAAAACAAACAAGGCAAAACAAAATAGGAAGGCAACACTGGAGCCACTTGTAGATTTTGTGAAGACTTTTTGCCCCAACGGCAGACACCAAGTTTGTGAAGCCAAAAATTAAGCTTGGGCACATTTCATACAATATAGGGAGCACAAGAAGATTGACCAGGAATCAGACAGACCAGGAACAGCAGCAGATGACATCTATGTCCCCAAGCTGTGGCACTACAACAGCCTGTGTCTTCTGTGAGACCAGACTGAAGCCAGGCAATCACTTCCGACTCTTCGCACCACGCTTCCCTGCACTCTTCCCTGCAGTCTTCCCTGCACGCTTCCTTGGAGGCTGACTTGTGGTAGGAGGAGGAGTAGGAGGAGGAGGAGGAGGAGGAGGAGGAGAAGGAAGAGAGGAGGAGGAGGAGGAGAAGTTGGTGTCGGGCCTTCATGGGTCAGGCGGGTGGATTCTCGTAATTCACCCCTCAAACCCCCCCTAATTGCCTCAGAAATTAGGCCCTCACACAGGTGCCGTTGGCCCCTCTCCATTTGCAGCAACCTGCTGGACACGTAGCTGCCATAGCCCTCTTCTGGAAGGGGGGGTTTGTCGAGAATCGCACTCGCCTTCCGAATCAGTTCCAGTGATTCCTCCTCCACAATGGTCATCCTCCTGGGCCTTCTTGGGGGTAAGGGCAGGGGTCGAGGTAGACTTCTTAATTGGGTCTGGCTGTCACTCTGGCTCGTGCTGGGCCCAGCCACCTCCTGGCTCTCGCTGGGCATGTCCTCCTCCTCCTCCATACCACTTGTCCCGGCATCATCCTGGGTCAGCTCATCCTGTGTGCAAATAAAAACAAAAATCAAACACCTGTTTTGTGGTTTCTGGCCTACTCAATCATCCAATTGTAAACTTAGGAACGAGCATCTAAATTTTCCAAAAGATCCAAAAGGCTATCATTTGGACCCCTGCATTTTCCAAGCAGATCACCAATGTTGTCTAACGCTTTTTTTGCCACTACTGGATGTATGTATACACTATATATGTATCGATATGTTGCACCAACACTTTTTAGAAGTGTGCATAATTTTTGTCAGTTTTTTTCACAATTCTGAGTTCAGGGTGTTAATTGTTTCACATTTTAACGTTGACAGCATTAATATTCACACAATCACAATTTAGGCTACTAAATATATACCTGGCTCCAGCTGGGCGCATCAGCCTGCTCCAAGGTGGAGGGGTCTTCTCCTTCCGTGGAAGCCTCAGCTGGGGTGGAGGGAAGAGTGGAGGGAAGAGTGGAGGGAAGGGTGGAGGGAAGAGTCGACAGTGATTCCCTGGGTTCCATCTGGTCACCTATAAAAGTCAGTTGGTTGTAGTACCACAGCTTGGGTACATAAACATTCTCTGCTGCTGCTCCTGATCTGACTGATTCCTCAATCTTCTTGCGCTCCCGCTTGTACATGTGCCTTAAACTTGCAATTCTGGCTTCCACAAACTTGGTGTTTGCGTTGGGGACTTTAGTCTTCACAAAAGCCACAAGTGGCCCCAGTGTTGCCTTCCGGACATCCCTATTGCCATACAAAGGGTTCTTGAGCTGCCACAGGTTGGTATTTTTTCTGTACAGGGCAATGAATTCGGACATGAACTGCTGGTCCTTGAATGGATTCAACTGGGGTGATGACATGTTTGTTTCTGTTTTGTTAGTAATGGCAATACAAAAGACCAAAAACACAAATGTTACTTAAAACGCACAACCAGTTTTTCTTAACAAACATTACACAACACACCCACACACAGGCAGCAACACATCCACACAGGCAGCAACCCCTACACACAGGCAGCAACACATCCACACAGGCAGCAACCCCTACACACAGGCAGCAACCCCTACACACAGGCAGCAACCCCTACACACAGGCAGCAACACATCCACACAGGCAGCAACCCCTACACACAGGCAGCACCCCTACACACAGGCAGCAACACATCCACACAGGCAGCAACACCTACACACAGGCAGCAACACCTCCACACAGGCAGCAACCCCTCCACACAGGCAGCAACCCCTACACACAGGCAGCAACCCCTACACACAGGCAGCAACCCCTACACACAGGCAGCAACACATCCACACAGGCAGCAACCCCTACACACAGGCAGCCCCTACACACAGGCAGCAACACATCCACACAGGCAGCAACCCCTACACACAGGCAGCAACCCCTACACACAGGCAGCAACACACACATATCCTTAAAAAATGCTGGCCCAAAACCCAAAAAAAAACAAAAAAAAAAAAACAGTAATGCATCCTAGAAAACACTTACCTTCGTACAGAGCGCTCGCTACTTCCGTTCGGGAACACGTGGGCCCCTCAAACAGCCTTATATACACTGCGCACGCGTCGAAGTCCGCCTGCGTCCTCCGCGTCGCCCGCCCATGACGTTCCTCATGACGAGTATTCCCCGCCCCGCTTCCCCTCGTTGCATTGTTGGTGAATTAATTCATGAATATGGCGGACACATTCTCAGCCAGTAGCGCGGAGGAAAGCCAAGAAGCCAACACATCTACATCCAGCAGCAGATATAAGGCCACCAATATGGCCTTTGAAGAGATGGTGGAGATGGTGGACATCCTCCAAAGGGAAGATTACGACGGGGAAAATGGGCCGTACCCTCGTCCCAACTTGCGCAAGGACAAGATTCTCACTACAATCGTCAGCACCCTGGAGCAGAAATTCGGCGTACGAAGGGGCAAGGATCAACTGCGCAAACGATGGTCCGACATCAAATCCAGGGAGCACGATCAATACAGGAGAATTCGAAAAGCCATCAAAAAAAGTAAGTCAAGCACGTGCGCTACTATGGTTATACTTGATATGTCTAATCTTGCGCAGATGTAATTACCATTCGTCCGTGAAAC